>OY282503.1:12772638-13372638 GCA_958295605.1 Ajuga chamaepitys | reverse complement strand
ATGACCGGACAAAGGTAAAGTATGTATCATACTACCGACACTTGAGAATTATATCAGGCCTAAAAAAATGGTAAAGGAAAAGTCATTCGAGCATATGCAGCCGAGGTTGTTGAGCCTCTTGGAATTGTAGAGTCTAGTATATCTAAAGTTGTACATGATCAGATCCCAACTCTAAACATGAATCGTTAGATAAGCCAGAAAAGATATTCAACCCTAAGTGTAATCATATTGTGAAACTCCCTCTGATGATGTGTTTTTTCGAGGTTGAGATCGTTTTGTCTTGAGGTTATGTAAATAGTTATCTAACTCGGATTATACATTCACGAGCTTGAGTTAATTATACAAATAAAACTATTGAAAAAGAAGCATATTGACTACTTGATAGCACAACAATGCAAACAATATTATTCGATAAGAAATATTTCTCAAGTCTGACTCTATACAAAATACAAGTCGAAAGAAAATCTGGTTCCCAAAAATTATAGATGAATCAGGTAATGCAACAATTTGTTAGGAAATTTATGTCTAGTTTTGATGATGCAAAATCACTGTGTAAGGTAGGAACTAAAACCAAAATTTGTAATCTTTTATAATAGATAGAGCTAGTTCTTATTAGGAAAAAGTCACATCATAAAGTTAGAGCAGAGACATTGGCAACAAACAACAAGAAAGTCCACTATAAGAAGATAGGTTTTCACATTGTAAGAAGCAACAATGAAAATCTTGTGCAAAAATTACGTACGCAAAGTCTGCTGAAGCACGATCTACGTACTCTAATCTGATATCGGGATCGTACAACAGATCATGCAATGAGCAATCAACAGGAAAGAACTAAGAGTCAAAGTTAGTGGCCTCAATATAGCCAGTGGAGACAAGAGGCTAGTATTGACTATGTCATAACTGAAGACATGTATGTATCTTGACAAAAGCAAAAACAAATCATTAGACTGACACTTGCAGTATCTACTCTAACCTAATCCCTCAGCTAAAGGATAATGGCTCTAAGCCGTATGAAAAGCATTAAATGTCAAGCGAGAATCTCCTCACCCCTTCAACAAGGAGAAACCCAACTGAACAAAGAGCAAAAGGCAAGACTGAAGGCAGTTCAAATATTGGAATACTATAAATTCTGTGCAACTGAACAAAGAGCAAAAGGCAAGAAGAACAACATAGTTGAAATCTCATACTCAAGCATACTTCTCAAAAGCTGCAAATATTCTCAAAACGTCTACGGAGCAAGCTCACAAGAAGCTTACTCTCAATCTTAGTATTTCTCACTAAAGCTTGCCCATCTTAAAACTTGTTCAAGAACGTCTAATGACAAGTTTGAGTTGAAGAAACTTTCATTTACCTTACTCTTTGAGTGGTACAATAGGGATTCTTTTGTTGTATTATAGATTTAGACTAAAATATAGAGGAAATAGTATAGTTAGAGTTGTAGTCTTCTGAAGATAGGCTAAAACTACTTTAGGCGGCAAGTTGAGACTTGAGAATTGTGTAAATAAGATTGTACAATGTGAAAAACTTAGTAAATTTTCCCCATATGAAGGAAGAGCGGATATAGAAGCATTACCTCCACCTTCGAACTACTATAATTTTTTATGTATTTATTTTCATATCTTTATCTACTTTTACTTGCTGATATAACCTACTACTTATGATTTACTTTGTCAGAAAAACTTCTTTAATTATTCCGTTGTGTGTAACTTATAAGGCATTGTCTAAAAAATAACAACACGTTGTATGCAAGCTGCTGTGTAGGAACTTACCGCTGCAAGCTCTTTTGTACGAACTAGTTTCTTACATGCTAGCATCAACTTACTGTCTACTGTTTCGGAAAGAAAAATCATTAAAGGCTAGGGGTTTATTCACTCCCACTCAAACCTCTACCACTTGGAGCCTCGAGCATTTTCTTAGGCAACCAGCATGAAGAAAATGTGCACGAAGAAGACCACATTTATCCTTGAATTTGAAATTCTGCACGATATTCAATAGAATCATAGGATCCAGAAGATAGAGTTATGATAAGTGCACCATTCCTAGATTCTGGTTGATGATAGCCGTCAAGAAAGAAGATACGGTGAACTGGTTATAATATCTCTTCACTCAGCTTGTGGACGAGATCACGAAGCTAAAGGGATGCAAATCATATGGGATCGTGCACAACTATGTCCTATATGTTCTAGGAGTTGGAATTGTAAACTTGCAGAAGATGGGCATTGGGAAGTGGATAGCTGGCAAAAGAGAGCCTATGAATAAGTCACATCCGGAGAATCTATTGATGATGCTGAGAGGGAAGTGCTTCCTCAAATGAAGCAGATGATCCTAAGGCACCGAAAGACAGTGGTAGAGAAATCACCATCCAAGAAGAGCACTCAACAGTCGAAACTTGTTAAGGAATCGATCATTTCCTCCTCACCGACAGAAGAAAAGGTAATGGAAGAGAACAATGCAGACATGCAGCCCCTATAGCAGAAGAAAAAAAGCTTGGTTAAAGCCCACACTAAGGAAATAACTATCAAGCAGTTGTTTGATGAGCATTATAGCAGCACCCTCTGAACATAGGTCACCATCTCCTGACCTAGAGACATATCTTGGAGCAACATAGCAAGAGAACATATCCATTGCCCCTAGATTAGTGCTGGTGTTTCTATCACTCCCAATGACAAGAACTCACCCCCTTCTACTTTGTTACCTTAGGAGAGGAAATGTTAACATTATCCTAAGCACCACTCTCAATTTGTGCACCATCACATGTTGAAGAAAATTACCCTACTGTTGCACGAGTAAAAGACAAAGCTTGTGCAGTAATAGGATCACTCACTATAGATGAAGCACGTGCACTTCCTCAAGATGGGAATAAGTATAACGTTGAGGAGATACTAGAGGCCAAGATGCAAAGATACTACAAAACGGCATGCAATTCGGTTAAGACTGTACCTTGCCATTCTGTAATGGGAAGACTAGGGTGAAGAAGAGCAATGAGTTAGCAACTAAGCAATGTCGATTGATATCACTGAATTGACATCCAGAGATTTTGGTGAAAACATTTGGTTGATAAGAAGGATGTGCTTACATAAAATAGCATGCTTAAAATGCCCATCACAAGAATTTTTTGTAGCTACTCCTGTGGATATGGAGAAGCTTGCTCGTTAAATAGCTAGATCAAGCAGAATTGAGGAATTATAGAGATAAGCTGAAGCTTCCATAGAGGTGAAGAAGCAACTCGCGGAAACGTGCAATTGCAGAAGAACAAACAACTACTATAGGCAGTCCTGAGGAAGACAACATTCCTCTATCTGCTAGAAAATTTATGTTTAATTTTTATGATGCAAAACCACGCTGTAAGGTAGGATCTAGCGCGCGCACCCCCCCCCCCCCCCCCCCCCACGATTCTGCAATCTTTTATAATAGGTAGAGTTAGTTCTTCTTAGGCAAAAATCATGACATGAAGTTACGACAAAGTCATGGGCAACATACAACAAGAAATTCCATCTTAAGAAGATGGGGTTGAACACTATAAGAAGCAACAACAAAAAGCTTGTGCAAAGATTGAGTAAAACAAAGCCTGCTGAAGCCGATCTACTCCAAGCTGATATCAGGATCGTCTAATAGATCATGCAACAAGCCGTCAATAGGAAAGGACTAAGAATCAAAGTTAGCGATCTAAAGATTAAAAAATATAGCCAGTGGAGACAAGATGTTATCTTGTACTAACTATGCAATAACGTGAAGACATGTATCTTGACAAAAGTAAAAGCAAATCATCAGACTGACACTAATAGTATCTACTCTGACCTAATCCCTCGGGTAAAGGACAACAATAGCTCTAAGTTGTACGAAGAGCATTAAATGTCAAACAAGAATCTCCTCACCCTCTCAATAAGGAGAAACCCAATTGATATAAATAGAGAGAGACTGGAGTTAATTGAAATACTAGAATACCAAAATTCTAAGCAACTGAAAGCAAAGAGCAAAAAGCAAGAAGAACAATATAGCTGAAATCTCATATTCAAGCATCCTTCTCAAATGTTGCAGGGGTTCTCAAAACGTGTACGGAGCCAACTCATAGGATGCTCACTCTTAATCTTAGCCTTTCTCACTAAAGCTCACTCATCTTGAACTTGTTCAAGAAAGTTTTGCGGCAGCTTTGTGGTGAAGAAAGTTTCATTTACTCAACACTTTGAGTGGTATAGTAGGGAGTCTTATATTGAATCAGGTATACAGATTTTACTATAGTAGTTCTGAGGAACTGGTAAACATAGAGGTGTAGCCTTCCCCAGATAGGCAAAACCTATTGTAGGTGTCAAGTTGAGATTGAGCATCGTGTAACAAAGATTGTATTGTGTGAACAACTTAGTGATTTTTCCTGTGTAAGTGAAGATCAGACGTACAAGGATTACTCCCATCTTCGAACCACCATAATGCTTTTGTGTTTATTTTCATATCTTTATCTGTTTTTTACTCATATACAACCTACTGTAACAACAAATTTTGTGTATTGAATTAACCAACACAAAATACTTGTACAAATTAATTCCAATTGGATTGAAATGAATAACTTTATAGGTTACAATCTCTATTCTTCAATCCTCTGATTCTTCTCTTAGAATGTTTACTTCGAAATTTGATATTTTGGAGTAAAATCTGCTTCTTGATTTCCTCCGCATCTTGTGTTGTTCTTGAATAACGTTCATCCAAAGGCCGCATAGCTTGATTCCGAATTGAACGCTGTTCTTGATGATTTTGACGAAGAACATCTTTGAATCTTCAAGAACGTCTTCAAATCTTCAAGTGCTTTGAGTCTTCTGGATTTCTTTGAGTTCTTCCAACTTCTTGAAGCTCTGAACTTGTGTTCTTAATGAATGAATATAGGCCTCCTTTATAGGTGTAGGGAGGAGCTCTTTCCATATTTCATTTGCCCCATGGCGCTATTTGATTGGCTATCATTGATTGGATGGGCTTGGCCTGATTTGGTTGGCCCTAGCTTGACTTGGCCTGATTTGGTTGGGCCAAGCTGACTTTTAGGCCTTTTTATTTGTGGAGGCCCTTTTGACTTAATTGGGCCTTTCTTGATTTGATTGGACCATCTTGCCAAAATGTTGGTAGACAATTTATTTTGGCCCAAATTAAATATCAATTATACTATAACTCAAGAATTAATTTAATTAAATTTCAAAGACATGTATAGTATATTTTTATTGATATTTAATTAATTTTCATGTGTCACCATTTGATTGGACACAAAATTTATTATTTACAAATTCCCCCTCGTGATATGTTCATGGACACTGGGTCTTGAAGTGAGGAAATCACGAATATCTGTTTCGCACTTAGACATTTGCAGCCGGATTTTAAAGGTTGATCTACGAATTTAGTAGCCCAAGCCTTTTTAATGGGCTTAATTTTCATGAGAATCATTATCAACCTAATTAAGGTCTCCAATTAGATTTTGCCTTTGTAATTGATTTAGACAACTGCCATTACCTCTCTTACAAACAATTTCATAACTTGTGCATTGTGGGCCCAGCTTGCAAAAAGGTCCAATTAACATGGGAGCAACTTTTCACTTCTTTCAACAAATAATTCGTCCTCCAACACCAACTTCAAAATCATGGGCCCCACTATTTCATTAAAGAGGAGAGTGAATATTGTCCTTAATTTTCATTGAATTTCATATTTCTCCAACAGGCTCTACAACTCGCTCATCAGTTCTTAAGGAAACTTGTTAGCTTCTAAGGAAAATGAATTTCCTTCCGCCTTCAACCTTAGATGCCACACTGAATATATAAGAGGAAATGATCTTCAAATTTTGCCTCCTCTTTAAGAGACTTAAGAAAGGAAACATAATAAATGTTTCCTATTCCACCAGACAACTTTCCATCATCTTCGACAGCCTGCAACTATTTAAAGGGGTGATTGTAATCCCATCTTCTTCACCCTCGAGACATTCCACAACCCATATTTCTTCTCTTCTACGTAAACCTGCAAGTTGTCAGCTTCGAATTATATTCGCAAGGGTAAGATGAGTCGCCTTTAACCTTTTCTGATATTCTTTTGCGGATCCAAACGTCCGAAAACCAGTGGGATATCTAACCAGGGGCCAGTGGTTCTGCATCTTAGGGCAAGGATCGATCCTTCCAGATTCCTCTTTACTTTCAGTTTCAGCAGCCTATGATGAATCTCTTGCATTGTCCCTTCTTTGCTTGACTTTTTTTCTTGCAGGTTTTGCGTTCGTAGATCAGTTAGGTACGGTATTTAGGAGCAGCAGTTCGCTTGCTGCTTTCGATGCACACATTCTAGTAGTTTTGCTGAACTTGCGTCTTCCTCTTCACGTGGTGGAATTCGCAACCTTCTGGTACTATCTCTGACTCCTTATTTTCAACTTGCTCATGATATCTATTATTCCCCCTTTACTCCAGATGTTCATATATATGTATGTCTAACCAGAAATTTGCACAATAAGATTAAAATTCATACATAAGAAAATATGGAGTGCTCATGGTTTGTAGACCTTCTGATGTCCGTAAAAGAATTCAATTTGGACGTGTGTTCATACATGCATATATCTGCCAGCCCGTTGCTAGACTTGATTTTGACTCTTTTTTTTTTTTTCTTTTTTTTTTAGTACGCTGTCTTTTGCAAATTGTTTAGCTTTTACATTCTTTGACATATACTTTGCCTTCTTTGTTATGGTGCTTGGGAAATTGAGACATTTGATTAGACTAAATGTCATTCTGCAATTGAAATTTCGCGTCTTTTCTCCTCCTTCCTTTTGCATCTTGGGACATATCTCAATCTCTTACGAACTTTTCGTTTCTCTTCTCTTATTATTAATCACAATGGTTTATTTCAAGGATATCACATCCTCTTCCAGCATTCAATACTTGATGATTCTTGACGAGAAGCATCATTCTTTGGAGGAACTCACTTGGTGGTAAACAAACCCGTTACTGGTAATCGCTCGAAGCCCTGGCCAAAGCTGACCAACTCTCTCTACATTGGTGAATGGTCCCAAAGTATCACATTTGGAAAATCAAAAGCGTGGAGTCTACAAGCAACTCATCATTTTTCTACGAAGGAGGTGGATCTGTTGCCAACCTTGGGACGACAGATTATCGAGGGCAAGTCGAAATGGGGAGATGCCATAGAATTTTTCGGTGAATTCTGCTACACCAAGGGATATTGGAAGTGGACTGAAGACGTCCTTAGTAGATGCAAGTGCCTGCTCAATGATGCAGAAATTTATGACCCTGTGTACGCGTCTCTTTTCACATATGATTGCAACTCTGAAATCATGAAGGCTTTTTGTGAGGCTTGGTGTCCATTCACCAACACTCTGCTTACATCCTTCGGGGAATTATCGATCTCTCTATAGGACTTGCACACTTTATCAGGCCTTCCGATGACCGGATTTCCTTATGACGAGTTCGTACCAACAACAACAGAGCTTATTGGGACTGATAGAGCTGGAAACCTCTACCTTCCTCATAGCTGCAAATACCTGTTTCACGCATACCACCTTCTTTGTAGAGATGCAAATGGAAGCGAAGTGTCAATCGAGACATGGGTGAAGTTTTGGTCCAAGAAAGCTACAAAGTATCGTGGACCTCCCTCGCGCAAAAGTTTAGAGAAGAAGCGATCGACGCGTCCCAAGCTAACACACAATCTGCACGGTGACCTAGAAGAATCCGAGCAGTGGACTTCGATGGTGGAGTCCTTGTTCAAGAAGCTCAACATTGAACGCAAGCAGCGGGAAGAGACTTATTTGGCCACCTACCTCGCCCGTTGGCTTTGCAAGTTTATCTTTCCAGGTGATGATATTAGCTCGATACGACCCAACACAGTTAAGATGGCGAGCATGATGGCAGCGGGAATCATTGCAGTCCCAGTTCTGACAAGCATCTATCGAGGCCTGAACAAGATTTCGAATCTGGCGAGACCCTCGAGAAGTCGATCGACTTTCCCCATTCATTTTGTTTATGCTTGGTTGGCGCAATACTTCAAGACTCACGTTTCAGTCAGTCCCAGAGTGTGAAGGCTCACAATGGTTACTAATTCTGGTGAAGGTGGTGCAAGGCATTTTGACCCCGACGAGGCACGCAAAAGGATCTTTAAAGGAGATTCGGCTTTATGGACTTGCAATATGTTAATCAAAAGTGAAGACTTCTTGTATGTTGATGACGACTGATCAAGAGGACGTGAGTGGAGATACTTCGTAGCCATTCGCTCTAATTACCTTACATGGCGGCAAGGCGACCGATTCTCTATTGAGCCTTATAGTCCCCATCGTTTTAGTCGTCAGTTTGGATACCACCAAGATATTCCTGGAACACTCAAGCATGATATTTGAGAAGCTTCTCTTGATAAAGGAATATATTATTGGCGGCTTTGTGTCCTCAACAAATCGATGTCTAAGGCATACCTACCATGCGCCCCTCCAAGGACCAATATTTTCTATACATCTGATTACAAGAAATGGTGGAACCAGCTCCATGGGAGTTTTCTTGAAGACAACATTGAGGTGAAGCCAAAGTGAAGTACCTTCGAAGGGTAAAGAGCACGTTCATGTAGATGCCCCCACTACCGAGAATGATCGAGCCACGCCTACTATTGTCATCCATCCTAAGCAAGATGATACACATTCGGTCGAGCTTGTTGAGGTGAGTAAAAGGAAGAGAAATCCCAAATCCTTAGACAAAAGTGATAGCAAGAATGCCGACTGTCATTGGAAGAGACCAAAGAAGGACCTTCATCTTTTGAAGCCCAATGAAGGATGTACGAGCAATCAATAAGATGCTAGGGATCTTACTGCTAAGGTTCCCTATCTCTTATTTCTTTCGTTTTCTGTTGTACCATTCTCTTTATTAAGTCTTTAATGAAAACTTTACTACTTGCCAGGCGATTAAAGATGTCTTCGGCTCTGACAGTGTGAAAAGTCAAGGGTCTTCAATGGCCAAGTCATCGACTAGGACTCCTTCTCAAAGGGAAACCCAAGCAAGGCCTGCTGCAATATCAACACTTGAAGGTGACAAATTCATCCGTGATCGTCAGAGGAAATACCTTCAAGAGATGTGGGATGATCTTCGCGAGAAGGTTTTATCGACTCCTGCTGATTCCATGTCTTCTATGAAGGAAGGAGTTTTTTATGTGCTTAATGAGATGAAGTGCTTTAAGAAATTTGATTTCTCCAGCATAGAGAACTGTTGAGAGGATTGTTTGACAAAACCACCACTTACGACAAGATTCGATCGAAGTCTTTTGAGAGGGTGGCGAAGGAACTTCTCAAGCGGCAACTCTCTGAAGCCAAAGATCGTCTTAATGATGCCAAGATGAAGGAACTCAACGAAGCCGATGAGGTCAAATCCATCAAATCTAAGTTGGAGAAGGTTGAAAAAGAGTTCGATCATCTCAAGGAAAGGCAGAAAAGCTTGTCGGAGACCCTATATCAGCAAAAGCAGTCCTTCTCAGGTACTAGAGCTGAAGTCCATAATATTCAAGAAGAGATTTTTGTGATCAACAACACCCATCCCTTAGATGACGAGGTTGTTGAGAATTTGGAGGCATTGAAGCTCGACTTGGAGGCAGCGCGAGGAAAAATTGAAGAATCTTAGCCCATTTCCTTAGTTTGTTTGAGCTTTCTTTATTCCTTTGCTTTTTTTTTTTTTTTTTTTATGTAATGAATATCTAAGACTTTATGATAATAAGAAGGTTGGTTTTGCTTTTCTATTTGCAATCTCTTTTAGTTCTTCTGCTCTTATTGGCTTTGCACTTCAATCATTCACTTTACTTGTGCTTGAGTTAACCAACTGAGAAAAGAGGGAACACAATTTATGACTGAACTTAAAAAATATCTAAGCTGCCTACGTACCTCTTTTGAGGAGGATGTAGTTCACTTTTGTGTTTGATTCTTTTTTTTTTGGAGGGGGGTGTCGTACACAGTTTATACTCAGGCGGGCCAGGAGTGACTATTCTTTATCCACTTTAGCCAAAGTGGGGTAAGTTAGCATTTTAACCACATGCTTTATCTTTGGTGGTTGCCGTGCACATTTTATACTCATGCGGGCCAGGAGTTCTTTTTTTTTGTTGTTGTTGTTTTTTTTTTTTTTTTTGGTTTGCATCAGGCTCAAGCGTAGTAGCGTTTAAAAAACTTCCCATTTATGGGAGCAACGTGTACACCTTCTTCAGAGATCAATTTGTAGACGCCATTTGTGTAGACTTCTTTCACCACTTATGGTCCATCCCACCTTGATACGAACTTATTTCCAACCCAATGTGTAGTAACAATGGGTCTTCTCCATGCAAGCACCAAATCACCAACCTGGAAGGAATGTGAACGTACTTTCTTGTTGAATGCTCTAGAAAGGCGAGCTTGGTAGCATTTAAGTCTTTGTTGCGCTTCCAACCTTTTCTCATCAAGGGCCTCTAACTCATCAAGGCATAAGCGCTCATCCTCCTCCTTGGTCAAACCTTCTTGCATAGCTACCCGAAGAGAAGGAATTTGTTTCTCCAAAAGGATCGCTGCTTCCGCACCGTACACCAGAGAGTACGGGGTAGCTTGAGTTGGCATTCTGTAAGTTGTTCGATAAGCCCAAAGTGTTTCTCCTATCCTCTCGTGCCAATCTCGCTTTGACTTTCCAACGACCTTCTTTAGTAGATTATACAGTGTCTTGTTAAATGCTTCGGCGAGTCCATTGGAAGCCGCGTTATACATTGATGACGTCCTTTGCTTAAAATCAGACTTCTCACAAAGTTTATCAATAAAGCTATTGCTAAAGGCTTTTCCGTTATCAGTGATCATGTAGCAAGGAACTCCATATCGGTAGATGACGTTGATGCGGATGAAGCCTGCCAAATTTTCTTTCTTCACTTCCTTCAAAGGCACTGCCTCCGCCCATTTGGAAAAGTAATCCGTTGCAGCTAAAATGTACAAGTGACCTGCAGAAGACTTTTTCAAAGACCCAACCACATCCAAGCCCCAAGCGTGAAATGGCCACGAAGCAACAGTGGGATGCAAAGGTTCAGGCGGCTGGTGAATGAGGATTGCGTGGAACTGGCATGCTTGACATTTCTGGGCATAGTCCATGCAGTCTTTTACCATTGTTGGCCAATAGTAGCCCATCCTCTTTATTCAAAATTTTAGCTTTGGGCCCGATTGATGGGTACCACAGTTGACAGAACGAGCTTCCTCCATGGCTTGGATGGTTTCATCATCGCCTAAACACCACAAGAAAACTCCATCAAAAGAACGCCTATAAAGTGTGCCCTTAAAGTAAATGAAATGAGGAGCACGGCGTCGGATATCAACTTTTTGCTTTGGATCACTTGGTAACTTCTCATACTTAAGGTAATCAATAAGAGGTTGTCGTCAATCCTCTTTCTCAATCTCAAATACTTCCACAATATGGCTTCCTTCCTCATCGTGGCCTTCATCTTAAAAAATTGGTGGTATGACCCATCTTTGGCATATTGGCACGCGAACTTCACCTTTTGATATGGCTGTTGCGGCCGCAAGTTTTGCTAAAGCATCGGCTTGTTTGTTTTCTTTTCTTGGCACATGTAACATTTCCACATCGTCAAGCCAAGCTACAAGTTTTCGGGCGTAATTGAAATATGGAAATAAATCTGGCTTCTTGACCTCATAATGACCAAGCACTCGATTGATCACCAACTTAGAGTCCCTATACACTTTAAGATGCAAATGCTTTGCGTCAACCGCCATCTCCAGTCCTAGGATGAGTGCTTGATATTCAGCGACATTATTGGAGAAATTTTCAGTTAGCGTAAAAGAGTATGGCAACACATCTCCGCCGGGTGTCACGAACACAACCCCGGTACTAGCCCCTTCTCTATGGGATGCTCCATCAAAATACATGCTCCATGGAGGGGAGATCTCAATTGCCAATACATCTTCATTTGGTAGATCATCAGATAATTCCAACTCGGCAGGGATGGGGTGATCAGCCAAGAAGTCTATCAAAACTTGTCCTTTAACCGCCTTTTGAGGGACATATACGATCTCGAATTGTTGCAGTTGAAGGTACCACCTTTCCAGTCTATCAGAGAGAACCGGTCCGGACATGACATACTTAATTTGATTTGCCTTTGAAACGAGATGAACAATATGAGCTTAAAAATAGTGCTTCAACTTTTGAATTGCGAAATAAGAGCCAAACATATCTTCTCAATAGGTGAATACTTGAGCTCATTTGGTGAAATCATTCTACTCAAGTAGTACAAAGCACTCACTTTCCCGAAATCATTCTCTTGTGCTAGAAAGGCTCAGACTGAACATTCTTCGGCAGCGATGTAGAGAATCAATGGCCGTCCAGGCACTGGCACGACTAGCACAGGCGGTTTCATCAAGTAGGCTTTAATACTCTTGAAAGCATTGCTACATGCTTCATCCCATTCGAACGGAGTACCTTTCTTCATTAGGCGGCTAAAAGGTTAACATCGGCCAGCTAAGTTTGAAATGAATCTTTGGAGTTAAGCCAACTTTCCTTGCAAACTTTTAAGTTCATGGATGTTGCGAGGCTCGGGTGTCTTTAGAATTGCATCAATCTTCGCTTGCTCCATTTCAATACCTCGGTGGCAAACAACAAACCCAAGGAACTTTCCCGACGTAACTCCGAATGCATATTTAAGTGGGTTCATCCTAAGTTGATATCTTCTTAGGCGTTCGAAGGCTCTTCTTAGGTCACAAAGATGATCTTCTCTCTGCTTAGATTTTACCACCAAATCATCAACGTAACACTCCACGTGCTTATGGATGATGCCATCAAAGATTTTCTGCATTGCCCTTTGGTATGTTGCACCGGCATTCTTCAAGCCGAAAGGCATCACCTTATAGCAATATATCCCTTTTGGGGTTCGGAATACTGTGAGCTCGTCATCTTTAGGTGACATACGAATTTGATTATACCCAGACGATCCATCCATGAAGGATAAAGCTTCACGGCCTGTTGTAGCATCAATCATAAGTTCGGCGATAGCAATGGAAAGTCATCCTTCGGGCATGCTTCGTTTAAGTCTCTGAAGTCAACGCAAACTCATATTTGACCATTCTTCTTCCTCACTGGGACAATGCTAGAGATCCACGTAGGGTATTTGACTTCTCGAATAAACCCCACTTTAATAAGTTTATTCACTTCAACTTTAATCAAGGAAACTAACTCCGGTCGGAATCGACGTTGAGCTTGTTAGACAGATCGTGCCCCCTTTCTTATTGACAACTGATGAGCTGCCACTTTTGGGTCTAAACCCAGCATCTCTCTGTAGGACCACGCAAATACATCCTTGAATTCACGTAGGAGCCCAATGTATTCTTGCTCTTCCTTGGTTGTCAACAAGGCACTAATGAGTATGTGTCGCGGTTCGTCGGTTGTGCCCAAATTGATTTCCTTCGACTCATCAACAGTTGGTTTGACGCCTTCATCAGTGGAGCTTTCTAAGCATCTTCCTCTTCCACTGGAACGTCTTCACAAAGAGTTTTGTGATTTGCTGATGTCACTTGTTCATTGACTTCTTCAGGACTTCTGAAATCTATGCGCATTCTTATTTGTTCGTATCTCTGTCTCACCTAGACCATGTGTATGGTGTTGTTTGTTACAATGATAAGCCCTATCCTAATTAGGAAAGCAGTCTCTATTTTTTAGGCACTTTCAATATTTTGAGAAGTTATCAGTAGATGCTCGCATTAACAAAGTTTGAGGAAGCCACACTTTCTATATCCTCCTCTTCGTTGCCTTGAACGCGAGTCAGAATCACAGTCTATATTTTAGCTATCAAAATGTTTCCGCATAACATGGTCAAGGTAGTGCGACGTTTCATTCGAGAGGGAATCAAGCTATGGAGTTTCTGAAATGGTCCCTCGGTGATACTCAAACTTCGGCGACTATTTCTCTTACCCATTCGAAAAGGGACAAGCCTATCAAAGACGGAGACTCGCTTCACTTTCTTGCCATGTTCACCAAATGTGTCTTTTGTTGATAAAGCCTCATCTTCCATGATGTAGTTCGTACTAGCTCTCTTAATTGCAATGCAAATAGGAATTCCAGAGACATATCCCAAACCCTTTTTGGTGCTTTTGACAGTATATCCACTTTTCTTCAACATCATTTGAGTTACATTAAGTCCATACTCTGACTAACTAGGGGCTTCGGGAGTTAATTTTCCTAACTCAGAGCTTTCTTGTGGATCATACCCAGCTCTAACGAGAAGCTTGAAAGCCTTTGGGTCATAACATTTGGTGACTTCAGGTTCAAGCAATCCTCCATGCTCCGTCTCAGCACCTTGAACTAGGCGGACGAACCCTTCAGGTGGTGGCAGAGAAGGCTTACTTGCATCAAGCTTTGTCAAAGGCAGTGTCAAATCCTTTAGCACCTTGATTCCCTCGTGAGGTTGCTTGCCTTTATCACAACTAGCAGTAGGTGTGTCCTTATTTTTCTTCGACATGGTTATCTTGAGGTTTCTCTTGCACAAGAGTCTCACAATTTTTGTATCTTGAAAATAATACTTAGCATCAGCAAAGTATGATTCCGCCTCAGTGGAAGGCTTAGCATTGACCACCACTATCTTCACAGTTCCCTCCTGGAAATATTTGAAGCATTGATGCAAAGTGGATGGGATTACTCCATTCTCGTGAAGCCACGGCGACCCAAAAGCATATTGTATAATGTCTTGGCGTCTATGACATGGAAGAGTACAATCGAGACCATTTCTCCAATCAACAACTCCAGCATGATGGTGCCAAGAGCTCTTTGTCCCTCTTGGTTGAACCCTTGAATCATCAAGCGGCTATTCGAGAGTTCGTCCATGGGGACCTCCAATTTCTGCAGTGTCCGCAAGGGTAAGATGTTAACCCCCGAGCCTTCGTCAATTAAGATGTGATTTATCTTTTGCTCACGAGTATATCCAGTCATGAACAACGGTCGGTTGTGGGATTGTGAACCAAGCAGTAAATCTTCATCCGTGAAAGTCATTGGAGCCGAAGTCATCACTGCTATTGCAAAATAGGGTTCGGGACTGACATACTTCATTCTTTTCTCCATCAATCGTATAACATGAGATGTCATTGCTATCAATATCATTGTTAGCAGTGATGAAATTTGCAACCGCATCACCTTCTTCCAACAAGATCTTCCCTAGTGGAGCTAACTGCAAAACTTTGTCTTTGAATATGAAGCAATCTTGGATGGGATGCCCTACTAAGCAATGGTATTTGCAGTACTTCGGGTCATCAGTTCGTCCAACTTCTTCTGGCCGCTTCATTTCTGGCAGCTCGATGAGGTTTTCTTTGATCAAATCATCGAATATTCCGGAGACGTCGGAGTCTAAGAATGGGTAAGTCCTCTGTTGTATCTTTTTTAAGGTTGGCCTCTTTTGCCCCCTATCTTGTGGAGTATTCTTTCCCTTGTCATCCTTAAAGTCTTCCATTCTCCAAAACTTAACAGGCATTGCACTGACAGCCATTGTCTCTTTGGCCTGCCCTTTGCCCAAGGATTTTCCTCCTTTCTTAACTTTTTGCTTATCTTTGAACTTGCGAGACTCATAAACTGAAGGCCCCTCAACTCCGACTTCAACCATGCTCAGCTCCATGTCATGAGCTCTGGTCGCCAGTTCTTCAAATGTCCTTGGTCGAATTCTTTGGAGGATGTACTGAAGACCCCATTGCATTCCTTGGATGCACATTTCAATGGTCGAAATTTCAGATAGCCGATCCTTACAATTAAGACTTAGATTTCTCCATCGATTGATGTAATCTATGACAGACTCGTCTTTCTACTAGTGGGAATTTATCAACTCGATCATACTCTCTGTCCTCTTGGTGCTATAAAAGCGGTTGAGGAGTTCTTGCTCCATCTGGTCTCAACTATCTATAGAGTTGGCTTCTAGTTCTATATACCAGTCGAATGCATTTCCCTTCAATGAGCGGACAAATTTCTTCGCCAAATGATCACCATAAGTCCCGGCGTCGTTGCATGTCTCGATAAAATGGGCAATATGTTGTTTCGGGTTACCTTTGCCATCAAATTTCTGGAACTTAGGAGGTTGGTAACTTACTGGCATTCTTAGACTGTCAATTCTCTAAGACGTTTTGCTGTAAGTTAGGGATGATTTTGGCGTCCCATCAAACTTGTCTTTGATGGTTCCCAAAATGATCTCTTTCAATTGGTCAACATGGACCAAGCCATCAGTGGAGACTTGCAGCTTATTCAAACATCTTTCCTTTTCAAGTGGTGGATGATGGTGCCTTGCAGAGTCGTCAGCCTCATCTTGGTCCTCCATTGGTTCTTTTCCAGGAGCGCAACTTGTATCGCCATCGTCAACTTTGTTCATCAGCTTTTCTATCCTAGAGTCTTGCTCTTGGACGTGTCTCGTAAGGCCTTCAATTGCTTTGGTTAAGCTTACGAGTTGTTCCTCTAGAGTTGAACTATTTGTCATCATCACTGGAGCAATGTCGAGAGCGGATGAAGAGCTTGATGTGGAGCGAGGAGTGGAACATGCAGAGTTGTCTTTTTCATTTCTATTGCTATCAACAATGTCTGGCACATGCTTCTCGACAGCTCCGGGTGATGTGCTTCCCTCTCAAGATGCCAACGATTGAGATTGTCTTGACATACTTCTTGTGACAACATTGACATTTGCAGTTGGAGAGTTTGTTGCAGCAATCTTCGTCAGCGTGCTGTTATGAGGCGCCATATCTTCAGTTGTTGGTTGAGGAAAAGAGATGAGAGGTAGAGATGTCCCACCGGGCGTGCCAAATTTGTAACAACAAATTTTGTATATTGAATTAACAAACACAAAATACTTGTACAAATTAATTCCAATTGGATTGAAATGAATAACTTTATAGGTTATAATCTCTATTCTTCAATCCTCTGATTCTTCTCTTTGAATTTGAAATTTTAGAGTAAAATATGCTTCTTGATTTCCTCCACCGCTTGTGTTGTTCTTGAATAATGTTTATTCTAAGGCCGGACGACTTGATTCCAAATCGAACACTGTTCTTGATGATTTTGACGAAGAACGTCTTCAAATCTTGAAGAATGTCTTCGAATCTTGAAGAACGTCTTCAAATCTTCAAGTGCTTTGAGTCTTCTGGATTTCTTGGGGTTCTTCCAACTTCTTGAAGCTCTCAACTTGTGTTCTTAATGAATGAATGAATATAGGCCTCCTTTTATAGGTGTAGGGAGCAGCTCTTTCCATATTTCATTTGCCACATGGCGCTATTTGATTTGACATCATTGATTTGATGGGCTTGGCCTGATTTGGTTGGGCATGGCTTGACTTGACCTGATTTGGTTGGGCCAAGCTGACTTTTGGGCCTTTTTATTTGTAGAGGCCCTTTTGACTTAATTGGGCCTTTCTTGATTTGATTGGGCCATCTTGCCAAAATGTTGGTAGACAATTTATTTTGGCCTAAATTAAATATCAATTACACTATAACTCAGGAATTAATTTAATTAAATTCCCAAGACATGGGTAATATATTTTTACTAATATTTAATTAATTTTCATGTGTCGCCATTTGATTGGACACGAAATTTATTTATTTACACCTATTACTTATGATTTACCTTGTCATAAAAATATCTTTTACTTATTTTGTTGTTCGTAAAACTCATAAGGCATTTCTTTTTGTATGTCTCGAAAAGAACAGTGCGCTATATGCAAGTTGCTTAGTAGGAACTTACCATTGTAAGCTTTGTTATAAGAACAAGTTTCTTACAGCTGATAGCAACTTACTGCCTACTGTTCGTAAAGAAAAATCGATGAAGGCTAGAGGTTTATTCACCCTCCCCCCCCCCCCCCCAAACCTCTACCACTTGGGACCAGCAAGTGGTTTCAGGTCGGTTAGTTTTGAACCCAAATCATTTTGGTAATGGAAGCTTCTTCTTTAAAAGATTCAATGTTTCCTTTCACGGATCACGGGGATTGATCTATCAGGATATAGGCACACCTTTCATCCATGCATGATGAAATGTGAACCATCATCACTGAAGGTCCACTAGTAATCATGAAGGTGAATACAACTACTAGAGTGGATGGTAACCCAACACCTCCTCCCACGATGGAAAAAACACATCATGAATAAACTGCTGATGCAGAAAAAGATCCATCTTGGAAAAATTGGCAAAGAATACTCTTTTCGCCACATTGGGCAAAGGAACCTTTAGTAAAGTTAAATCATGCAAGACTGCTAAGGCCATTTGGGATTCGCTGAGAGAAATCTGCATATGCTTAGCTCTACTTCGTGAGAAACAGGGTGGCAACAACAACTCTAAACTTTGACCTCTTCATAGTAAACTGGGAGAGTCTCTAAACAAAATAGATGCAAGGTTCACTACAATTCTTAACAAGCTGTTGAAAAAAAACCAAACCCAGAAGGAGACTAATACAAAGCTACAGAGGTCTATTACATCAGATGGAGATGTCAAAACCATCCCAAAGAGGATTTCCAAGAAACTTGGAAGGAAAAGCATTCATAAACTATTTTCAAACCTCAAATCCTTTGAATATGACATTTATCGAAGGAGGGAAGAAGAGGAGATGGTGCTATTACAAAAGGTCTCGTAGACAACAATGCAAATCAGCAACTACAGATGGTTCATGTAACCACCAGCTTGCCACATCAAGAACCTCTAGTTACTGTTGTTGAGGAGTTCAAGCCTGATGAGATGGCTCTTCTCTGGAAGAAGTTACGCGATCTATGAAGAAGCTTCCTAGAGGAAATCCATCGAAATTCCATTGTCTTAGACCTACAGAATTCCCACAAACAGCAAAGGGAGCTGGAGATCTTTATTTTAACTACAGGAAACTTGAACACTTTTATTAAGGATATCCACGTCCTAAGCTGTATAAGTATCCTGAAACGGTAAAAAAATGAAGGAGAGTAAAGATGATGATTGATAAAGCTAAGCTAAAAGCATTCCTTGGAGGCAAAGAAGCAATCAATGTCATTCCGCTTGCCTCATGGGAACCACCAGCCAGTGAAGAGTCAGACTTTGATAGTGATTCTTCATACTCCGAAGAGAGATGCTTGTTTGCCTCATGGCAAATGACGTAGATGATCATGAAGTGGTATATTCTTTCCACCTCTTGACAAACTGAGAACATAGACACCGAAAGCTTACTAATTTCTTTCAAACAAATTATGGTAGACATCGACCCAGTTAATAAGTCATATGAAGAGTTGAAAGCTGAAAACATGCAACTTCTTGGAGATAATGCATTTCTTACAACTGAATTTGAAAAACTTACAGCTAAAGCTACTGAGTGCAGCTATCTCCGGGAGGAAGAAAGTTGAAAGTGTCTCTAATCCTCCAAGAAAATAAGGAAAGGGAACTAATAAGTGTCATAAACACCTTTAATAAATCATCACAAAATGTGGATGAGATCCTGAATGTTCAAAGGAATGTATCTGACATGATAAGGATATGTTTCTTTGATATATTACCTAACTGTCAAGCAACAAGTACACATATTGATGTTACAGTAGTGAAAACAAAGGAGAAAGAGACGACCCCCCAACAACAAATAGATGAACCCAAAGAATGATAAACACTTTGAGAGGAACGTCTATTCTGGAGTAGAGGGAGACCTGACATGGGGAAGTCAATTTATGTAGACAAACCAGACAAAGACTCTTTAGGAAGTGAAACCTTATAGCAAGCTCAGTCTATTGGAAGCAATGATAACCCAAAACAGCTAACGCTCATATAGCAGAAGACCAACCGTGTTGTTCAAAACATTCTAAATATGAGTTCAAGTTGAAACTAAAGATTGGCTAGAAGCCCACCAAAAAAGATCTTCATGCCGGAGCATTTTCTCACCAATCGAACTCAACAGAAGGAAACTGACTAGGAAAGTTATATCACCTTCAGAAGAGTGATGGCTAATGGAAGAGCTCACTCCTTAAGCACAAAACGAGTGTAGGCACTTTGAACAAATCATGTATGACTGTGGTGGAGGTATACTGAGAAGGATCATGATCGTTGAAGAAGGAGGAAGGATAAAAATAAAGTCGACATGAAGTGAAACAGAAGTCAACGAGGGCCCATCCAACAATCTCAGTCTTGCTCTTAGATGAAGAGATAAAAGCTTACGGTTGAGGTTTTTGTCATATGACTTTAATCATTAAACTCTTAGTGTTTTGACATCATAAAAAATGGGAAAATTGTCAGGAAATTTATGTTTAGTTTTGATTATGTAAAACCATACTATAAGGTAGGAACTTGTAACCCCAATTCTCTGTAATCTTTGTAATAGATTGGGCTAGTTTCTCTTAGATAGAAGTCACTGCATGCAACTACAACAAAGTCATTAGCAATATACAACAAGCAATTCACTATAAGATGATAGGTTCAGACGATGTAGGAAGCTGTGACGAAAAGCTTAAGCAGAATTTACGTGCAACAAAGTCTACTACGATGTGATCCACTTCATGATGATACCAAGATCGTACACAAGGACATGCAGAAAGCAACTTAGCTGAAAGGGACTTAGACTCAATGTCAGCGATTTCAAGATTTAAAATATAGCCAGTGGAGACAAGTAGGATTCTTGTATTGGCTATGCAATAACGTATAGGCATGTATCCTGACAAAAGCAAAAATAGTTATGTACACTAACTTTACATCGCATTTACTCTGACCTAATCTCTCAGCTAAAGGATAACAACGACTATAAGTTATACGAAGAGCATTAAATGTCAAACAGTAATCTTGTTATCCCTTCAACAAACGTGAAACCCACTTGCTATAAATAGGAACTGACTGAAGACCAAGAGAGATATAAGACACAACATGATATTTGGAAAAGCATTCAAATCCTTATATCTTTAGAACTCTAGAAAGCCTGAGCAACTAAACAAGAGAGCGAAAAGCAAGAAGAACGATGCAACGACTAACTACAACTCAAGCATACTTCTTAAGCTGCAACTAATTCTCAAACGTTTATCAAGCTAGCTCATTCCAATCGTAGTATATCCCATTAAAAGCTCGACCACACTTAAAATTGTTCTAGATTGTTTAGTGGCAGCTTCCAGTTGAACAAAGTTTCAGAAACCTTACTCTCAAGTGTTGTTTTAGAAACAAGTCTTCTACTGAATCAAGGATTTAAATTAGACTAGTTTAGTTTTGAGAAACTAATACAGTTAGAGGTGCAGTCCTCTGAGAAACGTGAAAACTACTATAACTTCCAAGTTGGACTTGAGGATCGCGTAACTAAGCTTGTACTACGTGAACAACTTAGTGAATTTTTCGTGTATGAGGGAAGAGTGGACGTAGAAGGATTACACTCCACCTTCGAATCACTGTAACTAATGTGTGTGTGTGTATTTATTTTCATATCTTTACATACTGCTGTAGTAACATACTATTATTTATTTCATTGATTTGGAAACTTTTTTAACATATTCCGTTGTGCATAAAACTCTTCAGACATTGCTCGTTGTAAGTTTTGAAAATAACAACTTCTTTGGGCAAACTGTTCTTTAGGAAGTTATTAATTTAAGCTCTGCTATAAGAACCAGCTTCTTACAACCGACATCAATGTACTGCCTACTATATGAAAAGAAAAAACGCTAAAGGCTAGAGATTTATTCAACCCCCTATAGCTCTACCACTTGGGACCAACAAAAATAACAACTAACATATCAAAATATTTAATTAATATAATCTTATAAAATATAATTGGTTTTAGATAATGAAATTATTTTGCTAAAATTAGTGATTTGCTAGTGTAATATAAGATTCTCCAACAACAATTATATATCCCTTCTTGCTTAATTTTTTGGAGAACACAACTCAAATGAAGGCAATTCACCAAAAGTAGCTCCATTGAATCTATTGTTGTTATTTTGGCTAGATATTCCCTAATTAATGGAAATGGTTTAAGTTATTGTTATATGTGCCCTACCTCAAAGTATATGAATTTTAATTCTCTATTGTGATCTTCCACAACATTAGTTACAAAAGAGTTAAAAGACTACGGTTTTTTCCCGTAGTTAAAGGGGTATTGCTACCATAGTAGTAGATGTTGTAGTGGTAGATCTACCACCAATAACTACAGTTAATGAATCATAGTAATTCTCGATAAAGACTACAATTGATAACTATTGTTGTAATAGTTGTATCTACAACTACGGTATGTATGATCACAGTTGGTGACTTTCTTTGACTACGGTCTGAACCGTAGTAATTCGATAAAGACTACGGTTGAAAATTATAGTCGTAGATTTAACATCTACGTCTACGGTATGTATGACCACGGTTGGAATCTAATTTCATTTTCAGAAGAATCATAAGAAAAACTACTTCACTGCCTCACAATAGCAATGAAATACTCCAAAAAAAGGTAAAAAGAATACCTTTTAAAAATATCACCTTTTTGCAAGAGAAGAAAGACATTGTAAAGATGCCTCTCTGTTGAGAGGAGAAAGACGAAACTGTATCGGATGGGGGTGGTCGAAGAGTAGCTACAGTAGGCCAAGCGCCACCGACGAGGAAAATACGACCTTCGGCGGCTATGGCGGATGGGTGGGTAGAGTCAGCCCGGATTGGTGGAGAAGATGGTTAAGGTCACCGTGGATGGGTACATATATAATTTCTGGGACTTCAACTAACAAACATGATTAATAAACGTTTGTCTTCTTTTTCAGTAATTTAATAAATGTTCTCTATGAACTTACAGAAAATAAAATACTTTCTGAAAAAGTAATAATAATAATAACAACAACAACAACAACAACAATAATAAAAAAGATATATGCATATAGACAACGGTCATTAAACAACAGGTTAGAAACCGTTGTTTTATACTACAGAAGATGTAAATCCACAATAGCATAACAACAACGATGCTCAAGCACCGTTGTCTTTGAGCGAAATATTTCGCTCAAATACAACGGTTGTTGATAAGACAATGACTAATTGTCAAAAGATAATGGTTTTCCTGAAAAATCGTTGTCGTTTCAGTGTTGTCTTTAAACCTTTTGAAGTAGTGGTTGTTTAAATACACATACCATAGTAGAGGATTTGTTTCGCAAATACAATCCATAGATAAAATATTAGGATGAGTAGAGTATCATCTAACCATAAAAATTATATTTTTAGTCCCATAAGTTAGGGCCACTTGAAATTTTAGTCCAATAATAGAATTTTGTAATTTTGGTCACATTATTATAGAATACCCATTTGTAATTAATCACGCATTAAAACTAGAACAAGAAATGACAACAATATTATAAAATGTAAGTGGAGGAGATAAATTCCTAGAGATATCATATATTTTCATTCAACATATGAGCCATACTTATAGAAAAAAACTAAAGCATCATCGTGTTTCTTACGTTATCGTGCTTCGGCATTATTGTGCCTGTTGTATTGTCGAGCTTGCATTCTTGTGCTTCCACATTCTGTTGCTTCTTTCATTGTCGTGCTTTTGCATTTTCGTGCTTCTGGCACTATCGTGCTTGCATGGTTGTGCATCTTGCACTGGTGTGCTTCAACATTGTCGTGTTTATGACAGTGTCGTGCTTCTGCATTATTGTGCTTCTGTGTAACTTTAGAAGACGACAAAATAAGTTATGGTGTCCGGTACACGTGTTCGTGCATGCATTTTAGGTCGAATTAAGTGTCATTTTAATGACATTTGCATGCATATTTGACCGTGTATTGTTTATATTTATATTATTGGACCATTTAATGTGTTTGAGCTCGTTTTAGGACAATACAAATAATATAGGATAAAAACAAGTCTCGAAGAAGTCCGAAACGAAGAACGAGCCAAGGATGAAACAAGGGGAAAGCTTTCGAGCGAGAAGTCACGCTCGCAATTAATCCGGCGAAACTAGCCAAAAAACCAAGTCACGGTTCGCGGCCGCGACTGCTGTTTGCGGCCGCGACCAAGTCCGCGAACCCAATTGTTGCCATAGCTAAATAAAGGGTTCGCGGCCGCGATCCAATACCCTGTTTTTAATCCTAAAACACGTTTTGGCCATTTATCAGCCCAATACTTTCTCCTCTATATATATAAGGTCAATTTTGAATTTGACCTAACCAAGCACCCATTTCACACACATATTCAGCCACCATTCACCATTGGAAGCAAGGAATTGGAAGAGGGTTGAAGATCAAGATCATCAACTCAATCTTTTGGTTCACTCTATCTTACTTTCATGTCTTCTTTGATTTTCACTTATTTTATCTTTGTAATAGTTGATATGAGTGGATAGCACTCTTATTTCAGCCCTTGATCATTAGTTGAACCTTGGATTTAGGATGTTTATGTAATTTTTACGGTTATTAACCGATTGAATTATGTTTTGGAATGCTCTATGTTATTTGGGATTGTTGATTCACACTTATGAAGTGGATTGTGGTTTGATCACCCATTTGGATATTTGTTTGTGCGTTGCTAGAATTAACTTTGTAATCCGTAATTTTTATGAATCTGATTCCCATGTAGCGAACAATGGATTTATTCTATTGGGGATAACATAGAGTTCGACCACTAAAACCGAGCATGTGAGTTTTATGTCGTATCCACTTCGTTGTCTTGATTCTTAATGCATTTGACTATTGATTCTTAGAGAGCTTGTTCTAGGAATTGATAAGTTGAGTAGGACTAATTGAAGAGCTTGCTTTGATTAATTATACTTAAGAGACAACAAGGTTAATAGAGCTTATTATTAATCTTGGAGTAGGGATTCTAAGGCTAAATCAATCGGGTAGTAACATCAATTATATAGATTATCCAGGCCAAGGGGATACTTGATCAAGGGTTGAATCCTTTTATCATCTATAAAACCAAAAAATCATTCTCTTATCTTTGTTTACTTGAATTGTCAATTTGCTAAGTACTTTTAGAGTAATTGTTATTTGAGTTTCTTAATATAAATTTAGGTGTTAGTTGTGATTCCATCAAAACTCCCCCTCACTTCTTTATTGTTTACTAGCTTATTTATATTATATTGCTTGATCTAACAGTTTAATACATAAAGCAAAATTGTTCGACCGTTCCTCGTGGGATCGACCCTTATTTACCACTCTAATAGTTAGAGTAGTAGATCAAGGATAAGTATATATTTATATATATATATATATATATATATATATATATATATATTAATTTGGTAAGGCGAACAACGCGCGCGCGCTTCCTACCAGTGTCCACAAAAAAGACGAACTATTCTTATTATTGATCACTCCCCCCTTGGACATCATAATATTTCTTTTCGTTAATTGGATGAGTATGCCTTGCAAAATTTTACAAGCCAGAAAAACATTTGTGGTCAAACGTAAGAAGAGAACCATTTCTCTTCAAAATAAATATGCATCATCTAAAACTTAAATCGAAAAAAATCGTGTGGATAAAAATCATATGGGAAGTATATTCATTAGCCCTTATGATCCAACCTTTATGATAGGTTTGATTCTAAATATTTTACGTTCAGGCTCTGTCTTCATGACTACTTTGAGTATTAACCTTAAGTTGGAAAACCTAGTGGGACAAAATCGATCAAAAGAAAAAAGAAAAAAAAAAGAGTACATAACTGAGATTCGTTTCAAGTGCATATAGTTGTCTTATTAGAAACCTGAAGCTAGAAAACCCTAACGGGATAAAACTAGAAAATAGTACAACGTACCAAAGTTCTTGTAAAAGTTCTTAACTTTTCTTACTCCTATGTCATGTACCAATTTCTAAAATTCACTTGTTGACACGGATTTTGTAAATAAATCAACAAGATCTTGACAACAGTGAATTGTTGGACATTTCAGTCTCCATTTACTGAAGTCCATATGGTAAGTAATGTGGCATAATCTCATCAATGATGATGCATGCAGTACTGCATATTTTATGTTGTACTATATAAGATTAGATCTTATATCACTAGTATCAAACAACAATTTTAATTCGTAGTTAGTGGTTCAACCAATATACTTTTACCATTTGCCTGATGTGTCCATAAGGACTATAAAATATTCAAATAATCCACTTGGTGGATGTACTGGACTACAGATATCATCATGTTACATTGTAAAAGTAAATGTGAATCATAACCAACCTTATCGGTTGTATGTTTAGTAATTAGTTGCTTCACAAACATGATATATACATTAATATTCTTTGGACATTAGCATCTCTGTGCTTTCAATGAATGCCCTTTAGTATGTTTAGTAATCTTACGCATCATTATAGTTTAGGGTGTCACAAGCAATCATACCACAACTCAAATGTAGCAAGATTCACAGACTTCCAGAAGTCCGAATTAAGACACAATAAATTAACTCAGAAGTTGTTGCTTCAAATTATCATGGTTTTTTTTTTTTTTTTTTTTAATCTTTGCAATATAATGTGCACATACACTTCTATTCTCAATCAGTATCTCCAATTATGTACACCCTGATGCATATCTATGAAATTTAGTTGATTTCATAAAGATCTAATGAATAACAATATATTACCTTTCAGGGCTCATTTGATATGGGGTACAAGAAAGTGAGTATTAGCTATCATAAAAGATAACTTAGCATATTTAGGCAGTATAACATAACAAGTCATTCATTTGATAGGGGTATAAGGTGATATGGTTATTTCTTATTGGGTGTTTGGTGACCCATACTAAATTACTATTAGACTCGGATAAAGCAGTATTTGTACATTTACAACCTTCTAAAAAATTGAAATTGACGATTAATAATAAACAATTTGATAAAGCTATATTATTTTGAGATACGCCTTGCATTAACTTGTTTCAAATAAGTTCACGTTAAAAATATGAGTGTAGGTTGACACCATAATGCGCCTGCTAATTTTTTTTTATTATCTTTTTATTTTTGTTTCATATTTTTTTTTTCATTATAATATAGGAGTATGATTTACAGTCTTTGCAAAAAATAACGTATGTTGAATATTGAAGTGCCCTTTAAATTAATTAGAAAAAGGAAAAAAATTGCAATTCGTATAATGGAGTGTTTGCGATTGCTAGTGCTTTTGAAAAAGTGATTAAATTAGAAATTATAAAAAATTACTTATAACTAAAAGCAGGTAGTGGTTGAGATAAAATGATTTTGGCGAAAATTTAAAAATAGTAGTGTTTGATAAACAAGTGTTTTTTATCACTTATTTAAAGAAGTTTGACAAATTTTAAAAAATGCCAAGAAGCTACTAATAGCAACCCATTTGTTGTTTATAACTTTTGGCTTTTAAGTGCTTAATTATAGTAAAAACAACTATTACCTAACACCGCACTTAAATTATATTAAGTTAAAAATCACAAAAATGCTTTAAATAAGTAATTGAAAACACTCCTTGGAATTTGCAATGTTGTTAGAGAACATTTTCACTTGAACCCAAATTGAGGGGCATGGATTGGTTTAGATTTTACAACAAACAAAAAACAAACGGATGGAAATAGATCAACTACGTTCTCTACTGACTTAACATAAGATTAAGCACTAGCAAATGGACGAGCAAAATAGATCCCTGAATTGGAAAGAAACCTATTTGTTTTGACTTCTTCTGCAAACAACACACAAATTATCTCCAAGAATATATAAAAATTACAACAAAAGCCAAACACAACAACATGTATCAACTATATAATATGATAACATTTCACACATAACAGCTTACCATCCAAATTGTTCAACAGAAATAGAATAATCTTCATTATCCTCTAAAATATAGTCATTCCACATGGCATAAGCCAAGCTATCGCACCAAGTGTCAAATTTCGGAGAAGATTCGGTTGTATCAATATGCTCGTTATGGTCTTCATTTGGATCAGCTAGTTGGTTATCTAGGAGGGCCTCTAGTAGGTCATCAAGCATTTCTCTACAGATCAATATTCGACCTTTGAGGGAATCAGACTGTCAATATTGGATTTCAATCTGGAATTTTAGATGAATGATTCAAGAACGCTCTTACAAGAACACATGGCAATAGGGGAATATGAATCTAGTTGATATAAGTTCCATAAACACATGTATTTGAAGAAGCGTAAAACTAATATGCATTAATATTAAAACTTAGTTCGGTGAGTGACACAAATAAGTAGGTAAAAACTAAGTTGATGTGCATTAATATTTAAACATAGTTCGATAAGTGAGGCGTATAAGTAGGTAAAAAATTGCCAAATTCTCAAATTATGAATATTGCGACCATATATTCCTAATTTTGAAGTTTTGCTAGTAAAAAGACTATAATTATGTATTTAACACCATAAGCTTTGCATGCCCTTCAACTACTTGGTTGTTATTCCCATCTTCACAAGTTCATATTCTACATGTTAACAGATGTAAACTTCATCTTTTCTTTTGAAAATCAAGAATTAAAGCTTTTGAATCAGTAAGAAAACACGAATTTGAAGCATTCAGAATTAAAGTCATCTAACTAATTTCCTCCCGTGGAACTTTTTGCAGAAAACTGTAGATGTTAATCCATTTATAAACACAGTTTCAAAGTATTCTGACATTCTTATCTAATGAAGGTCTGACTGAAATCCAATTTTATGCTACTATGTTTTTTTAACTCAATATGACAAAGCAAGGTAGACTGATTTGAATCAACTCAAAGAGACATATGAACTTCAACTTAACAGGATCAACTCAAATCAGCCTAAAGAAATAATATGTAACATTAAACAGATGTTGATTCATCCAGCTAAAAAAACTGAATTATTAAACAGATGCTCATTCTACTTAAACAGAATTGGACATTTACCAAAATGAACACAAATTTGGCTATGAACATCTTCACCCACAAAAACTGTATCTTAAGGGCCTAACTAGATTGAAAATAAGAAAGCATAAAATTTGCCATATGTTGAAAAACACAAGATGATTTTGCAAAGCCCTGGTATGAAATAGGGATTGAAAATAATTTGAGAAGAAAACGAGCACTTCAGATGAGTTGAGAATCGATTCACCTTCATGGAATTGCTTCGTCCTTCTCACTGTAGTAAACTCTCCTAGATCACTCTCAGATTTGGTGGAAGTCCAAGGGAACCACAAGAATCTGCATAAGCCCTAGAATTCAAAATCGGTGGGTACGAGAGGAAGGGTTTTTTTGTTTGGCAGATGAAATCTGAAGAGACAATAATGCTACTGACGAGGGTAGTTTGGGAAAACTAATTAGCTATCTTCGATACTATACAAGACCAGATATACTATCTCACCATTTTAGCAAGTTAAGTAAAATGGGTTTATCATGCCTTTCTAGCGGGCCCATAAGATTTACCCGTATATGATGTATGTGCTACCAAATGACTGATTAGGGGGGTATACCGAATTTAATCAGCCTTTATATACCCTACCAAATGAGCCCTCAATGTACAACGCGATACTATTGTACAACATAATTTTGCATTTCCTTAGTAATCAATAATCTTAATGGAACATGATATGGATATTTTGTGTTTGTACACAAATCCATTCTTGAGAAATATTGTACGGGTTAATCTAACTTGATAATATTAGCTCGACCTTGAGAACATATTATTCAAGGGAATATCCAAGGGAAGTAAATATATGATCATATATTTTAAATACATTAACTTAACCTCGATGGATATGTAATTCAGGAAAAATAATTTTATTATTAATGCAAAACATCTCAATCCAGGAAACATATCATCTGATATAAGTAATTTGAAGACATTGCAGTTCCCAACCTCGGGAAACGTTTCATCCGAGAAAGGTAGAATAAATTAAATATATCTTGCATTTATCACTATATCCATGAATCAGATATTTCTATTGAGACTGGATAATCATCTTAAGGAGAATATTCACATTCGTCACAATTACCCGTATAGGTATTTGAAGAGGATCACCCTATCTTCATATGTGTCCACAATATCTCAGTTGGCCTTTATCAATTTCCATGTGCTTCAGGCACTATGTGAACCTCATAAGGTTGCAAATGATTATATTTTAAGAAGTGTCCATCACTTCTCTTTGTAATAAACATAAAACTGGTCTAGATTTATTTTATTTTACCATTTTCATATACTACTTCTAGAGTACCATATTCATAACATGCATGCTATGTGAAGAATATCATATCCTTTCACTTTTAAGAAATTTCATTTTGTGTTTCGGTAACATATAGAACCTTTGTTTGTTATTGATTCCAATAGTATTGGTTATATATTAAAATTCTATTGTGCATTTTCATATCAAGGTACCGAGATATATAATTACTTCTGGTAACATACATTTTAGATAGTGCAGATATCACTAAAGAGCTGCTAAAGCAATATAATCATCAATTTATGTGATAATATAATGAATAAATAAATTAAACAATTAAGATAGATCATAAGAAATGTAAATAAAACCATTAAGATATTGGTGGTAAAATCACAATCAAACAAACCAATCGTTCTTGAAATTTCTGCAAAATAAGGTTAGTGTATATAATATGTATATAATATATACATATATATATATATATATATATATATTTAATTTAACAAACCTTCTATCGAGCAAAGTCATTGCTTTTACTTTTTCATGGGTAGTCTTTTTTCCATCTTAAAAAATGTTATGCGCAAAAACTCTTTGACACTTTCAATAAGTGTTTCCAAATGATAGTCGAACCTGGGGTACATCCTTAAAACTTAACAAGTTTATTTTTTATTTCTAGATGCATTTCCAATACGCAAGATGGCACCATTTGGTAACTTAATTGTTTTTGGTCCCAAGTGACAGAGAGATCTAGCATTTAGCAATTTTTCTTTTGAAACAGTAGGCAGTAAGTTGACATCGGCTATAAGAAACTTGTTCTTGCAGCAAAGTTTACATCGGTAAGTTCCTACAGAGCTGCTTGCAATACATCACGTTGTTTGTTTCGAGACTTAGGGCAAGCAATGCCTTATGAGTTTTACACACAACGGAATAAGTAAAACAATTTTTATGATAATGCAAATTATTAGTAGTAGGCTATAACAACAGTTAAAAACAGATAAAGATATGAAAATAAACATACAACAATTATAGTGGTTCGAAGGTATGGTTGATCCTTCTACTTTTGTATCCTACACCGTGCACTTGGTGGCAATAGGTTCATCATTTTCAGACACGATAACCTTGGTGGTTGCGTAAAATTGTACCACCTCATGTTCTTGGTATCTTGGTGTATGGTGAAAGAAGGTCAAATGATTGGTCTCCACTTTTCTAAAGATTGCATTAATCAGTTACGAGCTTCATTTTTTCTTCACCATCCTCAACCTAAGATGAGTAAGAGCAACTAGACATCCTTCAATATATTCAAGGGCCTTTTTACTTGGAGTAGATTCCTTTGGTGTCATTTGTATGAAGATATTAAGCTTTTATATCTTTAGGGTTTCTTTCACAAAGAGATGAGAATGAAGGGTTTTCCTTACTAACTTAGTGAAAGATTATATAATCTTTTTACTAAGTGGTTAGGTGTGACATTTGATTATCTTGGCAAGAAATCCGCGTGATTTGGAAAGTTCTAATTTATGGCTAAAAAAGTGGATTTAAACTAGTGGTTGTGATTTAATAAGTACATTAATCGAATACATACATTATAATTATTTTTGTAAAAAGTAAATGAGGCGCCGCAGACTGCAGTAAGTGACGTGTGCATTAAATGCCGAGAAGCCTTTGTTGGCTAAGAAAGGAATGTTTCCTACTTAAAATTGGCAATTTTTAAGGTTCCAGCACAACACACTAAATGTCTAAGGAAATATAAATGCTTAAGTAATAATGTAATACAAATTTATTGTTGTATACAGGAGATACTTACATCATTTAGATCAACTCTATGACTATTGTAGTAAGCTCACATTGTATCATCGTGTATAATTTACAACATTCATCATACAATGTTTTTTCTATACCAGTGAATCACCACATTCTGTTTAGAGCTTTTATTTGTACATCATTTTAACTTACAACAAGTGTACGACGAATCACCGAGCATGAGTTACAACATTCCTCCTTATTGTAGTAGGGGATACAATTTCCTTTCGTACTGTTATTCCAGTCAAATTTGATGTTTCCTACAATAGTAGACATTTCTTACATGGGATTTCCTATAAGTGTAACATGCTCAATTTGGTCCGAAACATATTTAATCTAGATTTACACATAGGTTTAGTGAAGATGCTAACTGTATGTCTGCATGGATCTTTTCAAATGTTACATCCTTCTTCTCCGCGTGGTCACTGATAAAATGATTTCTCACTTCGATATGTTTGGTCCTTGAGTGAAGAACTAGATTGTGTGTGATAGCAATCGCACTAGTGTTTTACACATTTATAGGAGATTCCCTCGTGAGTATCCCAAAGTCCTTTAGTTGTTGTTCAATCCACATTATTTGTGGACAACTTCCTATATATTATGCTTCTGCGGTAAATGTTCCAATATATTGATGTCCTTTACTAAACCATGAAACTAGTGTATTTCTAAGAAATGACAAGTTTCACTTGTGCTTTTGCGATCAATCATGCAACCTGCAAAGTCAGAATCAGAATAGGATTTAAGCTCAAATCCTCCATCCTTGGGTACCACATCCCAACTCCAGTTGTTCCCTTCAGGTATCGTGGGATTTGTTTTGTTGCTAGGAGAGGAGAGTGCTAGGGTGCTTCCTAATAACGCGCAAAAAACTCCTACAACGAACAAGATGTCAAGTCTGTTGTTGTAAGATACATAAGTGAACCAATAAGCATTATGTACTATGAGATATGAACATCATCATCCTTGTAAAACTTTGTTGATGTGCGCAATGGAACATTTAGAAATGAGCAATTGTCCTTCCCAGATTTCCTGAGAAGCTCATTTGTATACTTGACTTGATTGATAAAGATGCCATCATCCATCTGTCTTACTTGAAGTTCTATAAAGAAGGTTAATTTTACCGTCATGCTCATTTCAAACTTATTTTGCATCAGCTGAGAAAACTTCTTGCACAACTCTTTGTTGGTAACCAAAAGATAATGTTATCAACATATATTTGGATTTACAATGAGTTGTCGCCATCCTGGATACCTTTCTATAATCCATTTTGGATTAGATATTGATCACTCCATATTTTATGTGATTTTTAGGCACATATACATAGCTAAAAATCGTGCATTACTGCGTAAATTAGTACTTCTTAACCCATGTTTCGTATGTTTGGTGTATTTAATTTGTTTATTGATTTTGTAGTATTTTCAGTACAAATCAGTGTATGCAATGATATTTTTATGAATTAGCGCATCATCACTACCTAACATAAGAAATGATTTCTTAAAAGCTAGGTAAAGTCTTATGTGCACCAGTTGCACGGTGCAATTCAGAGTGAATATCACGACTTATGCTTAAAGATATCACATGTTAATACCTTTACCCATAACTAGTTTGCCACCCGTGCGATGCACGGGCTAGAATTTTTTTGTTAAATTATTATTTAAATATAAAGATAAATATGTATAATAATGAAACTAAAAATAAGCAATGAATAAAATATATTACAAAGGACTTGTATGCAATGTTGTACTATAATAAGTAAAAATTTGATATAAAATATATAACATAACACTGGTGTATGCGATAATTGTATATTTGTAATATTTGAATAATATACTAATACAATTACATATTGGTATAGGGCGAAGCGATGTCACATATATTATATTTCTATTTAGAAATGTTAGCATGAGATCCCACAATGATATTAGTTCATCAAGCAATGACGCTAGAGCATATTATTGTGACGTATTTAAAGCAAAAAAAAAAAATCAACCTATTATACTTGTAGTTAACATCATTTGTCTTTTCACAAAAGAAAAGAGACACTAATTCATTCAACAAATCATTTTAACTATTATATCTAAACTTTTGACCGTAAATTTTAACTTTAACGAATCGGCTCATCTTTTTATCAAATTTCTTTAGAACAATGATTCACAAAAAATATTATAAAAACGCAAACTAAACTAAAAGAAATTAATCTTCTAAAAAAGAGTAAATAATTTTTCACATAAAATATTATTTTGATAATATTTAGCATTTTTATTTTATATACAAAAAAATTAAAATCGGAATATATCATAAAAAATAAATAACACTTAGAAATTAATATTTAATATATGCATAATGGATGTCAAATCGAAGATCGTGAAAAGAAGATTAATTCAGTATATTTTTCATAAAAAACGGAGTTGAACCGAAAAAGTTATACGACTTTTAAATATTAAGGGGAAAAGAAAAAAAAAACAAAATAAATGTGATTGGTTGGCTCTTAACCAACTCCCCTCATATTTCTCCCCTTTCTCTTTTTTCTAACGCACATATACACATAAATATTGATAGATGATTTTAAAAAAAATTCAAAAAAAAGAGAAAAAGACACATAAGCAGTTGACTTTTCAAAGATTTTACTTTTAAGAATAAGGTAGATGATAATGCACAATCCAGTAATCACCCAATCGAACAGTAATCAACAAGAACAAAATATAAAAACACAGAATTTACGTGGTTCGATCCGGAGATCTACGTCCACGGGGAGAAAACGGCAATCGCCGAGGTGTTTCTTTCACTCGAATGTTGAGTTTACAGTGCGTGTTACAGAAAACAAAGTCCGAACCGTAATTCAGAGTTCTTTTCATCTATTTATACTACTAAACCCAAACCCTAACTAAATCCCTATAATCTTGCCCACCAAATCTGCATGGCAGTTGGGAAAAGATCATGGGCCTTGATTCACGGAACAGATTTGATTCGCTGGACCGAATGCGTGTTGCTGGGCCTGTTGGGCCTGGGCCTTCGCGCTTGCTGGCGTGTTCGCTGAACTGGTGAATGGGCTCAGGATTAACCCGGCCCGAAGTAACCGGGTCATCCCTATCAGATGCCCCCCCCCCCCAAGCCGAAGCGAGGTAGGAGCTTCGGTTGTCACCGGGGTGGAACTGTAAGCAAGAAGACCGGGGTCACTGGCAGGCCGAAGTGTTTATGCGTGACGGAGTGTGTCCGCGTCCCTGGGACCTTGCGGAGCAGTCAATGGACGCAGTGCCGAGTTGGGCCGAGGTGTTTGGGACCTATAATGAGATATCGAATTTCCCAGAAGCGAAAAACGCGTTGTAAGTATATTACAGCCTGGCCGAGGTGGAAGGTACACCGGATTGAGTAGTTTGGCAGAAATGCTTGGGGCACCGGAGTGTGGTAGTATGGCCGAGGTGGAAAGTACACCGGAGTGAGTCTTGAATCTTCCTGAAGAAGGGTGAGGCTGATGTGATTGGCGGTGCCATAATGAGAGAGAGAGACGTGAAGTGACACGCTCTGCGAGTTCCAAGACAGCTGTTCCCCACGCGCCTCGGTAACTGTAAAGCGCGTGAAGAGCACGCATGAATCCTCATCACTGAATTTGAATAGGCTGCATCAGAGCCGTCGGTTTTTTGCATTTATATAAGGAATAACTGCACAGTAACTTTTCATCTTCTCCATTGTGATTCACCTGTTATAGAAAGCGGGAAAAAGAGGAACTTTGCGTGTGTGATTCATCAGAGATCAAAAATTTCTCGAATCCATCCTTTCGAATTCAAATCAAGTAAGTATGTCATCCTCTTCATCTGCTTCATCTTCTGCCCCCTCTTCGGCCTCGGTCAAAGTAGTGGGAGATTCGGATAATCCGTTAGATATCCCCCCCTATCATATATCATTCCGGAGAAGGATGTAATTAGAACCATAAACAGAGTGGATGGTTTAGAGTGTAATACCATGATGGTGTCGTTTTATGAATGCCCGGCGGTGGATCTTGAGGTATCCTCCATAGGGTTACGGATGTCGCGGGGGCAGCTTGAGAGGGAACTCCCATCATTTTATCTTCCTTTCGACCTTGAGTACATAATTCCGACTCCCGAGGATAGGGCCTGTTGCCCACCGCAGGGGTTTATGACCGTATATATTGACCCCCTTAGAGTAGGATTGAGGTTGCCGTTGTGGGGCATAGTCGTAGAGTTGTTAAGATACTACGGCATTGCCCTCTGCCAGTTAGCGCCGAACGCGGTGAGGCAGTTGGTAGGGTTCACTGTAGTTAGTAAACAGGCCGGAATAGAACCAACGGTAGAACTTTTTAGGTTTTTTTACCAGCTTAAGAACTTCGGGAAGTCTAAGGGGTGGTACTCCTTTAGTCCTCGAGCCCGCGGAGGGTTCAAGGTTCAAAACCCGAGCAAAGTAGAGGGATGGAAGGAGAGGTTTATATTTGTTAGGAATAAAATAGCCCTCCCGAAGTGGAGGAGTGATGAGGTGCAGGATTCCGCTCCTGTGGAGAATCCGGGGCCCGAAACGAGGCACATATTCCTGCAAGTGGGGACTTTCCAAACCCTTTGTTCCGAGGAGGAACTGGAGAAGGCTGGGCTTAGCCCATATTATTCGGGAAATGGAGATGCCGAAGAGGGTAGGAGTTCTTGTGTCCTGTTATTTAAGCTTACTGTTTGGCGCAGAATTAACCATTGATATATATGCAGTGGGACGCTTCGGAAAGCAACCGGCATCAGGGAGCCCCGCTAAGACTGAAGCGGCCACGAAGAAGGGGAAGGCCGCGGAAGTATCTTCCCGGGGGAAGATACCAACCGGTTCGCGACCGTCGGCTGGGTCGGAGGAAAGAGTGCCGTTGGCGGGGTCTCCGGCGTTGCCAAAGAAGAGGCCGGAGCCTACTGGGACGTCACAGGCCCCATCCAAGAGGCCCCGGACTGGGGAGAGCTCGCAGGTAACACTGAAAAACGTTGCTCATTACGCGAACTTACGCGAGGGGTATAACCGAGGTCTAATCCGTGTGCCGCGTTGTGTTTAACTTTTCCAGGGAGAGCAGGTGATCCCCAGTATGATGGGGTTTGACAGCACAGATGCCGAGGAGATTCTTCGGCTGGCCAAAGGGATAATTGAGGTCGGCCTGAAGAGCGAAATAGAGGCCAAGGAAGGGCTAGCCGCGACGGCGCAGGAGCTTCGCGCTAAAAATGACAAGCTGTCGTACGACTTGACCCAGGCACGCAAGAGGGTTGCCTCGGTTGAGTCTGAGATCGCGCGTCTGCGTGAAGTAGAGACGGAAAACCATGGTCTCCAGGGCGAGCTGATGCAGCTGCGAGCGGAGATGGAGGCGAGGGAAGCAGCCGTGGTTGGGGGGCAGGGAGCTCTGCTGAGGACCTTCGCCGAGAAGCTGTTCAAGACCACGACCTTCCTCGACTTCCAGACGAAGTTTGTGGCAATTGGGGATAAGGCCACCCGAGCCATGGTGCTGGAGGAGGTGAAGGAGGCATACCCGGATGTGGACATTACTCGTCCAGAATTCGGGTATGACCCTGAGGCAGCGGCCGAGATGGAAAAGGCCTACTACGCCTCTCTGACGGAGCTGCCGGAGTGGCCGTTGGTGAACGCACTCGGGGAGAAAAGACAGCTCCTAACTGCCGCAGAAGTCGCGAACTGCGAAGTGGACCAGGACGCTGAATTCCTGGCCTTCTGCAGGGGTGAACTGGTCCCAGCCCCCCAAAACACCGAGCCCCTCCCACCGATGGAAGCCGAAGTCCCCGCTGAAACCGAGGCCGTCGTAGCAGCCGAAGGGGGAAATGCCGAAGTGCCTGAGGGCCAGCAAGAAGAGCTGCCCGAGGAAACTGAGGCAATTGAGCGGGAGGTCAGTAGATCCCCGCAAATTTAAATTTGTAAATTTGTAGAAATGATAGGAATGATGTAATTGAACCATTGTACTTTGGCAATGTGAAATACAATTTCCTCTTTTCGGACTCTTGCAATCTGTTCATTTACGTAATCCATTGTGTGTTGCCGAACTGTATTCAACTCTTATATGTTTGAGAGTAATTCTGTTTGATTCTTACCAACTGTCTAGAACACCGCGGAGCTGCACGAGACAATAAAGAAGTTAATGAAATCACTTGAGTGGTTCCGCGGAGAGAAGAACCGTCTGGAAATGCAAGTAGTGCCGAAGCTGAAGAAGCAGATAGCCTCGGTAGAGGAGAAGGTGGTCGAGGCCAATGAAAGGGCCAAAGACTTCGAGATGAAGTATCGAACCACAGCTGCCGAGATGAGCCGCGTCCGCGTTCACCACAAGGAATATGAACGGATTTTGTCCGAGTTCGGTCTTCTAACTTTTGAAGAAGTAGAAGAGCGGACTGTTGAAATTCAGAGTGACATCGCGGCGTTGATGTCGAGGAGCTCGGTCGAGTCCGCGGAGCTGGTGAGAAAAAGAGAAGTCCTGGAATTGCTGCTTAGTATGTACGAAGGGCTAAAGGGCCGAATCAGGCGGAGGCCCGCTGCTGAAGAGTTTATTGCGAGCACAAGCCAGGACCGAAGTACGCAAAAAGCTCCTCGGAAGGAAAAGAAGACCACAGGCAAGAAAAAGCCCTCTGAGCAGAGCAAAGGCATAGTCATCCGAGAGCCAACTCCGGTGACTATAACTGAAGAGGAGCCCGTGACGATTGCCGAACAGGTAGTCGATGAGCTGACTCAAGAGATTGAGGCGATGGTCCCGGAGGAGTGGGACCCTGAGCAATGGGCTCAAACCCCCGAGGTCCACGTCACAACGAACCAGCCGAGAACGGACCAGAGATCAAGCTCCTAGGCCAGCGCCTAGAGAAAGTCCTCGGCGAAGGGAACCGCGAAGGGATGACCGAGCCAGAGCCCAAGAGGGTAATAGAGCCGGAGCCCGAGGTCAAAGATCTTCAAGATCCCGGAGGACTCAACACAGACCGGGGAGCGGGTCCCAGCGCCGGAGCGCGCAGTATTGGCTCGGGGGCCATAGACAGTAGGTTTATCTGTTGCCTTGTTGTTATTTGTTTTTGTTTTTTTTTTTTTTATTTTGGAGTTTTATGTAAAAAACCATTTGATATGTAATATTCGAAAGATGATAACTGTTGTAATGTGTACAAGCTGGTGTAATGAAAGTAACTCGTTACAAATCATTTTAATCGGGTGTTCGGGAACATAATAGAGAACTTGTTAACTGTTTTAAATAGGTGTTCGGAAACACAATATGAATAGGTTACTCCCCGGACGGATCAGGCAGGAGTAATGTCTCCCCGGACGGATCAGGCAGGAGAAAACACTTCTCCGATTAATCAGACGAGAAAGTGATACGAGTCCGGAGACTAAATGTGAATCTCCTCGGACGGATCGAGGGACAGTTGTGATGGTCCGGAGACTAACAACGATCATATGTTAGTGTTAGGGCGTCCCCGTAACGTAAAGAAAAACACAACGAGATGCATAAACCGAGATGTTTTATTCAGTAATAAGTGCCGGAGCAAACTTCAAAAGTACAAAGGGAAATAATAACTAAAAAAGAAATCAAAGGAAAGATAGTACTTGCGGTGTGGCTTTCACAGATAGAAGCGTCTCAAATTTGTGACGTGCCAACTTCGGGGGATCGGGGTCCCGTTGAGATGTTCAAGTTGATAAGAGCCGGAGTCGTGTGCGGCAACGACTCGGTAGGGGCCTTCCCAAGAAGCATGTAATTTGCCCTCGGGGACGGCTTTGCTGGCCGAGTTGAGCCGAAGAACTAAGTCCCCGACATTGAACTGAGTACCTCGGACCCGGAGGTTGTAGTACTGGGCAGCTCGCTGTTTGCACTTAGCCTGCTGAACGAACGCTTGTTCCCGGCGATTCTCAAGCTCATCCAAATTTGCGCGAAGTGCCTCGTCATTATCATCCGGAACTAATGTGAGTAGGCGAGGACTCGGCACACTGATTTCAGCGGGAATAACGGCTTCGGATCCGTAGGTAAGGCTGTAGGGAGTCTCCCCGGTGGAGGTGTGCGGTGTTGTGCGAATAGCCCATAAGACCTGTGGCAGGTTTTCGGCCCAGAGACCTTTGGCACTATCCAGTCGCTTCTTTATTCCCGTGAGAAGGGTCCGGTTGGTGACCTCAACCTGCCCGTTCGCTTGAGGGTGGGCAACCGAAGTGAAAATCTGTTTGATGTGGAGTTCTTTACACCATGAGCGGAATGGATCGTTGGCAAACTGTTTACCGTTGTCCGAGATAATAGTGCTCGGAATGCCGAAGCGGCAAACGATATTGCGCCAGACAAATTTCAAAATATTCTGTCCGGTGATAGCCGTAAGTGGTTCAGCTTCGACCCACTTAGTGAAGTAGTCCACGGCGACGACCAGGAATTTCAGTCCTCCCGGAGCAACAGGGAATGGGCCTACAATATCGATACCCCACTGAATGAACGGCCATGCACCTTGGATTCCGGTGAGTTCAGTCTGCGGCAAATGCTTTACCCGGGAGTGTAGCTGACACTTGCTGCATTTGGTCACTAGATCGTGAGCATCGTTAAATAGGGTCGGCCAATAGTAACCCCAGCGGAGAACTTTCTTGGCTAAAGTTCGGGAACCGATATGGCTTGCACAGGCCCCTTCATGAACCTCTCGCAGAACTTGAATGGCCTCGGCAGGGGCGAGGCACCGGAGGCTCGGTTGTAGGTATGATTGTCGATATAGAACCCCATTATGAAGGGAGTATTTAGGGGCTTTGAGTACAACTTGTCGAGCTCGTAGCTTGTCAGTGGGCAGAACACCATCTTGGAGATAATGAATGATCGGAGTCATCCAGTTCGGGTCACTGTCGGTCAGCACCGAAATTGTAGCCTCATGAATTGCTGGATGGGCGAGGTCTTCGACCTTGATATCCGGGGATATATTAGTTTGGACCGCGGAGGCCAACTTGCTGAGTGCGTCTGCCCTGGAATTCTGGGCTCGCGGGATTTTCTGGATAATAACTGCATCAAAAGTTGATATGAGTTTGAGTGCTAAAGCGCGGTACCTGACCATTGTTTCTTCTTTGGCGACATAAGTCCCCTGAATTTGCTTAGACACGACTTCGGAGTCCGTGAAGAGTTCTAGGTGACGAACACCTAAGGATTGTGCGAGCCGGAGCCCGGCGAGAACTGCCTCGTATTCCGCTTCGTTGTTAGTCACCTTGAATTTGTATCTGATGACATATCTAACTTCAACCTCCTCGGGGTTGATGAGAAGTAGTCCAGCGCCACTTCCTCGGACTGTAGACGCTCCATCTACGAAAAGTTGCCACTTCCGGGGCGAGGGAGCGAGTGTGGCGTGGTGCTGTGTATCATTGTCTGCGGGGGATTCATGATTGTCTGCCGGGGCTTCGGCTAGGAAGTCGGCAAGTGCTTGACCCTTAATTGCTCGGCGGGGGAGAAATTGGATGTCATATTCGCCCAACTCAATTGCCCATTTGGCGAGGCGCCCAGACACCTCGGGTTTTACAAGGATCTGGCGTATAGGGTGATTGGTCAAGACTCGTATCTCACGTCCCTGGAAGTATGGCCGAAGACGCCGAGCTGCCATAACGAGAGCTAAGGCAGTTTTTTCAAGCTCGGAATACCGAGTCTCGGCCCCATGGAGCACCCGGCTTGCAAAATACACGGGATGTTGAACCCCCTCCACTTCGCGCACAAGAGCGGCGCTGACAGCTTCTTCGGCGGATGCCAGATATAAGTACAGTGGCTCTCCGGGGAGAGGAACTGACAAAGTAGGCAGCTGCTGTATATGCAGTTTCAAGGTTTCAAAAGCCTCGGTGCACTCTGGAGTCCACTCAAAGGACTTCGCTTACCTTAGGATCTTGAAAAATGGGAGCTGACGCTCCGCTGCTTTCGATAAGAATCTGTTTAAAGCCGCTAGGCCACCTGTAAGGCGTTGAACTTCCCTGAATGTTTTTGGGGGCTGCAAATCTAATACATCACGGAGTTTAGCTGGATTGGCTTGCAAGCCGTTTTGTGAAACCATGTATCCGAGGAACTTCCCGGAGCCAACACCGAAAGTGCATTTTGCCGGATTGAGTCGCAAGTTATAACGCCGCAGGGTGCGCAATGTTTCGGCGATATCCTGCACACATGAAGGATGGGAGGAGCTTTTGATGACCAAGTCATCGACGTAAACCTCAACATTGCGACCTATCTGGTCGTGGAAGACAAAGTCCATTAGGCGCTGATAGGTGGCCCCAGCATTCTTGAGCCCGAAGGGCAGTTTCTTGAAAGCATAGCATCCAAAGGCAGTGATAAACGCCGTTTTGATAGCATCCTGTGGATCCTTAAAGATCTGATGATAGCCTTTGTACAGGTCCAAGAAACAAAGTGCCACGTACCCCGTAATGGCTTCGGCCTTTTGATCGATGGAGGGCAGAGGATAGCAGTCCTTGGGACAGTGCTTATTAAGATCGGAAAAATCGACACACATCCGCCACGCCCCACCGCTTTTTGTTACCATTACTGGATTGGACAACCAGGAGGGGTAGAATACCTCGAACAAGATGTCCGCATCTAGGAGTTGCTTCACCTCAATTCGAATGGCTTCATTTCGCTCCGGGGCGAATTTCCTCTGCTTCTGTTGGATTGGCTTGACACTGGGATCGATATTCAGCTTGTGGGTAATCACCTCGGGAGAGACCCCGGGCATGTCCAGAGGAGACCATGCAAAAACATCGGAATATTCTCGTAGGGTCTGAATAATGGCCTGATGTAGCCATGGCACGTCCACGGCCCCTACTGTTACTGTCTGCTCCGGCTTAGACGGATCTAACGGGATTTGAGCAGTGGCATCCCCCAATGGGGTACGGTCCTGAGGTTCTAGAACCTGTGATGTTACCTGAAGCTGCTGTTTGGGTGAGACCTTAGTAGTCTTTTTGAGCGCCACATACATGCACTCTTTTGAAACCCTTTGACTGCCGCGGATGGTCATTTCACCATGCGAAGTGGGAAACTTTAGTGCGAGGTGATACGTAGAGCAGATGGCTTTTGCCGGGGTGAGCCAGTCTTGGCCCAATATCATGTTATATGGTGAGGGAGAATTCACCACATAAAAGTCCACGAAGATAGTTTTTATCTTCGGATAAGTCCCCAAAGACGCTGGGAGAGTAATGATACCTTCCGGCCGGACTTCACCCTGAGTGAATGTCTGTAATGGCCCGGGGGCCGGTCGAAGTTGGTCTCGGGAGATCCCCATCCTCTCGAAACAGTCCGCAAATATGATGCTTACTGCAGCACCGTTGTCCACGAAGACCCGCCGTACTGTTATGTTAGCTACAGTCATATCGATGACAATAGCGTCAGTGTGGGGTGTTATCTCTGGAACCGGATCCCTATCCGTGAAGCTGATAGTCTCGGACTGATGGAGGCGTTTGTGACGTGGCTCCTCGGGAGGAGGACGTCGAGCCTCTGCCTTTAAGGCATGTCGTGAAGCCCCGGTGGGTAGGGCTCCATATATCACGTTTATCACGTGAGGGGGTGCGTTGTCCCCGGGTCCTCCCGGAGGAGGAGGTGGAAGTGGGAGACGTGACGGCTGGCGATTGCCAGAATCTTGTCGCGCGTAGTTACTGGGCCCCTGCCGATTATTCTGCCAATGTGGCCGATTTTGTTGATTATCTCGATCATGGTAACCTCCGCGGTGATGAGACGAGCCCCCATTGTGGTTTGCCCGAGGTTGGTCTCCGGTTCGCGCAACGTATTGCCGCAAAAACCCTTTCTTGAGGCATTCCTCAATCTCCTTGCCGAGTTCTCGGCACTCCTCTGTCTCATGTCCGTGATCTCGGTGGTATGCGCACCACTTTCCACGGTTCCTCTTTTCAGGAGGCGCTGTCATCCGCGGACAAGGTCGGAAATCGTTTTTGTGGAGTGAAAGAATTTCAGCCCGTGACTTCGTCAGTGGAGTCAATTGCGGAATTGCACTTCAGGATTCTGAATGCCCCGGTGTCAAGCGTGAAAATGCGCTAGTTCGCGTACTAGGACCAGTTTGTGCCTTATCGGCCTGTCGCTTGATTGCGTGCTTCTCACGCTTCTGCCGTGTCTGTTCCTCGGCCTTAGCAAATTTGCACACTGTTTTGAACAGTGCTCGAGTTGTGACCGGGGTGTTCCGAGCTAACTCGGTGTGGAGTGCTCCAGGGCGGAGTCCATTCATGAAGGCGTTGATGGCCACATCGTCGGGGCAATTTCCCACCTTGAGACTAACCGCTGTGAAACGGTCCAGAAATTGAGTAACGGTTTCACCGTCCCGTTGTTCCATACTCATAACGTCGGCCAGAGTGGCCATGGGCTTCGCTCGGGCTTCGAACCTTGCCCAGAAGTGCTCGGCGAGTTCTCTGAATGAGGATATGCTGTCTCGTGGGAGAGAATCAAACCAGACCCGAGCTTCATCCTGTAAGTACTCCGGGAAAATCCTACAGTACTGAAGGGATGTGATGTTATCATGACTAAGCATACTGTGCCTAAAAGCGCCAAGAAAATTGGCCGGATCTCCCGTGCCGTTGTAAGGTGATATAGCTGGCCGTTTGAACCCTTCGGGAAGGGTGATGGCCATGATTTTGGAGGAGAACGGCGTGATAATCTCTCCATTGGCATCAAGGCCTAGGATTCTGTCCAGTTCAACGTTGCGTTGAACCCGCTCATACTCTTGGAGATCCTGAGCATGAGAGTCAGCGTAGCGAGCTTTTTTAGCCGCATTAAGTGGACGACGGCGATCCACATCAGCTGGTTCCTCATTGCGAGGTCGTGATCCGTTTGAACTCCCAAGGTCCTCGGAAGAACCAGGTCGTTCCCGTCGTCGATCCTGACGCCCGCGATAGCCCGGTTCCTGCTGTCCGCGCGGGCGAGGTGGAAGCACCCCAGGATTGTCATTATGGCTAACAGGTTCTGCGGCAGGCCCCGCTGGGCGTAAGCGATTAACTGCCCAATCTTGTAGGACATGCGCATGCTCCTGTAAGAAATCTTGGAGCAGTTCTGGGGTGATTTGAATGTTCACCGGTGGCTGAGCAACAGCAATATTAGGGTCTTGCTGATCTTGGGGGGGTGGAGGGTTTTGATTACCCTGATGATTGGATGCACTCGCTTCCGGCAATTGCCTCGGCGGTGCAACTTGATCCACGGGTGGATCTTGATCGGAATGGTCTCCACGGCGGGCTTGATTCAAACGAGTCGTCACCATGATTCTTGAATGCAATGCGAACGTCAAAGATTACCGGTTAATGCGTTCAAAAAACTGCCTTGTCGTTCCCACAGACGGCGCCAATTTGATAATGCACAATCCAGTAATCACCTAATCGAACAGTAATCAACAAGAACAAAATATAAAAACACAGAATTTACGTGGTTCGATCCGGAGATCTACGTCCACGGGGAGAAAACGGCAATCGCCGAGGTGTTTCTTTCACTCGAATGTTGAGTTTACAGTGCGTGTTACAGAAAACAAAGTCCGAACCGTAATTCAGAGTTCTTTTCATCTATTTATACTACTAAACCCAAACCCTAACTAAATCCCTATAATCTTGCCCACCAAATCTGCATGGCAGTTGGGAAAAGATCATGGGCCTTGATTCACGGAACAGATTTGATTCGCTGGACCGAATGCGTGTTGCTGGGCCTGTTGGGCCTGGGCCTTCGCGCTTGCTGGCGTGTTCGCTGAACTGGTGAATGGGCTCAGGATTAACCCGGCCCGAAGTAACCGGGTCATCACTATCAGTAGACAAATGATACATCTAAGCATAATTTGTGAGACCTTTTAACCATGATACATTTAGCCAAATTATGTAATACCTTTTGACACATGACCCGAATTACACGAATCAATTGGTGCACAAGAGACCTCCCCATCACTTCGGGATTAATAATTTACAATTTTTTTAACATATATAATATAACACGAATGCAATGATATCAATCTTTGACCATCCACTTTTGATAATTTAATTATGGATTAATTATCTTATAAAAATGTTAGATTTGTTAGAAAGAAAATTTGAAAAAATAAATCATTTACAAAATTGGAACTAAAAATTGTATCAATATTAAGGAAAATTATTTAAATCATGGCAAAATTTGAATATCTAAATAATTAAAAAATAATGTTTATCCCAAGTAATGTCTCTTTTAGTTAGAATATAAAGATACGTCGAAAACTTGTAAAAAACATCTCTAAATAAATATAAGCATGAAAAAGAATTATTCTCACAATAATATTGAGAAATTCTATTTACAACCAATTACATATACTGTTATCGTATCGAAAATCAAAATTTTCGTTATACCGAAAATGCATATTGTTATTGTACTGAAGGTCGGTATATCGAATTTTGTATCGATATCAATATATACCGTTGATTTTGATATACTGAAATTTCGATATCAACATATCGTTACATATTTTGTATACGAAAATACTTATATCATTATTGTATTAAAAACTTCGATAGTTTCGATACGATACATACAATATTTCGAGATTTTGATATTTTTCCACCTCCTAGTTTTTTTGGAGTTGGGGCCAAAAATGTATTGTCACAGTTTTAGGAGGCAGAATTAAGAAATCTTGCAAGGTATCTAAAATTTCTAATCCAGTGTACGCGTACATTCTCACGTATTCAAATTGTGTACCTTACTCCACGTTTGCCACGTCATGGGGTTTCATGCTCACTACACACGTGTCATCATCACGTGTCCGCTTGGACCCATACAATTATCCTATTGCACGGCCACGATTTCACCGTCTCCAGCTAGGGTTTCTCTTCATATTCAGATAAACAGCCTCACAGTTCATTTTCTTCCTCGAGTGCGGTGCAGTTCTCTGCCCTCCGAAAGGCAAAAAAAAAAAACCCCACTTTGTCTCTATTTTTTTGTGTCTTTGATCTACCAAAAACATTTATCCCCATTTTATCCTTCCCTCTCCTCCTATCTTTACCAGGAAAACCCCAAAAAATCGCGTTATTTTACCTATTTTCTTATCGTTTCCCTCTCTGTTTTCTCGCTTTAGCTTTTTGAGTTCATTTATAACGAGGAGAGGGAAGAAAATCCCCTGAAAGAGGAACAAAATCTAGGTTAAAAGAACTTGCTTGGGAGAAATGGCGCAGATTCAGGTGCAGCACCAGAGTGCGGCGGCGGCGGCGGCGGCTCCCAACGGGGGAGCCCCAGCTGCGCCCGGACAGTTCCAGACGACGTCTCTGTACGTTGGCGACTTAGATTTCAACGTGACGGACTCACAGCTCTACGATCTATTCAATCAGGTTGGTCAGGTTGTTTCCGTTAGGGTTTGTCGCGACCTCAGCACTCGTCGCAGCCTTGGCTATGGTTATGTCAACTATAACAACCCCCAAGATGGTGAGGTCCCTTCTGTAGCCCTTAAATATTTGCTAATTGAAGTTCTGTTAGAACCTTTTGATGATTTTACAAATGAGTTTTTCAAGGTAATGTGGTCGCATTTGTCTTTGCATTTTGTTAAATTATTAGTTTAGTTTTTGGATGAGTAAGGTAACATTTTCTGTGCCCTCATGCGTCCCTATATTTACTAAGCTCGGTGTGGTGAACTTTTTGGTACGTTTAAGATTTTTGTAGTTGGTAGGAGCAGGTCTTACGGTGGGTGTTCAATGTGCAATGGTTCAAGTTTAGACCTGCATCACTGCTCAGACAAGAGTTGGAAACATGCACTGAGTTCGTATTAGGGATTTCATTCTGTATTGGGTTCGTGAAATTTCAACTTCAAATAATTTGAAAAGCTGAATGTTCATAATCTCATTGGATGGTTGTAGAGAGAACTTTTGTTGCCAGAAATACAGAAACGTCTGTCTGTTGTTAAAATAACACCCAGTGTTGTGTTTTAAGTTTCTGACAAGGAGCAGAAACTTTGTTCTGTAAAAATTCAAGTCAGTATTCTTGCTGCATTTTGGTTTCTTCCACCATTTATCACCCCTAAAACTTATAATGTCTCTGGAACAATCTTCCTGACCCTGTTTACACTCACTGCTAGCACCAGAATACTGGGGATATTGTTCTGCTATTTTTGACGGTGCTTCTAATGGGGAGAACAAGCTCCCCCTCTTCCCCCATTATGAAAGCTGATAGTTGGATCTTTCACCTAATTGCCTTTTTCTAACAAAGTTGAACCTTGGTCACTTGGAAGTGTTGGTTGATAGGTTTGGATTTTGGTTTGCTGTCAATTTTTGTCAAGTCCTGTGAGTTTCACTTCTCTCGTTTACTCTTTTGATGCAAAATAGTAAGGCTCTGATTTGACCCCTTATGGAAAAAATAAGAGCCTTGTGTTTTTGTACTTTGTTACTTTTCACTTCACATGTGATTATATTTATGTGTGCATTTCTATGTTAAGTAGCTTTTTTTGCAGACTAACATATTAGTTGTTCCAATTTACTATGGTTATGCCTTGCTTTCAATGTGCAGTCATTGTGTGTAGTAGACTTTGAAGCCCTAGTAATCATGAAATCTTACTAATAGAGGTTGTAGAATACCTGGAAAGATGTATAAACTATTATTATAAACACAATGCTGGACAAGTTAAACATAAATGTGAGGATATGTTCTGACCAAGCACAATAAAGAGATACAATCCATCTAGTTGATATCCCGCACAGTGGAGTGGAGAGTTAGTTTCTCTTGTTATTGCTGTTGTTTTTTTTTCTTTAATTATTTGTTGTGGTATTTAGTGCATTGGTGAAGTTTCTTGCAGTTCCTCTCTTCATTTTTGAATTCAACTGTTGTACATTTCCCTTAATTTTGGTGTTTCAGCCATCTAACGTATTCAACTCTTAATGTGATATTTACAGCGGCAAGAGCAATTGAGCTGTTGAACTTCACTCCTCTCAATAATAAGACAATCCGAATCATGTATTCTCATCGTGACCCAAGCATCCGGAAAAGTGGAACAGCGAATATCTTTATCAAGGTATTTTGTGCAACCATTCTCGTCTGTTTGTAACTTCTTCTTGTAGATTGTGCCTTTCAAGACCTTAGAGGTTTGTTTTGCGAACCTCATATGAACTATTAAATATTTTCTCGTGTAGATTGTAGATCCCTATGTAAGGTATGATTACTCTCTAGTGAAGAACAGGACATTGTTTTCTGATGGGATCCCCTGTGCACTGACAGCCCCTGTTAACTTCTACATGGCTGTCCCTTCCATTTTTGTTTTTTATTTGTGATTTACGAATGTTTTGCGTGAAAAGCTTGTATACGTCGTTTCGTGTTTTGGAGAGGGCAATATGAATCACTTTCTTTACATTTTCTTACCTTGTAATTTCCCATTGACTTCTTTGTGGTTGTGCTTATTATAGCCATAATGTATTATTGTACTTGCTTGCAGAATTTGGACAAAAGCCTTGACAACAAATCATTACATGACACTTTTTCGATGTTCGGTAACATCCTCTCTTGCAAGATAGCAACAGATTCTAATGGGCAGTCGAAGGGATATGGGTTTGTGCAATTTGACAACGAGGAATCTGCACAGGCTGCTATTGATAAGTTAAATGGGATGCTAATCAATGACAAGCAAGTGTTTGTTGGGCCTTTCCTTCGTAAACAGGAAAGGGACACTGCATCTAGTAAGACAAAGTTCAACAATGTCTTTGTGAAAAATCTTGCTGAGTCTACTACTGATGACGACTTGAAGAAAATATTTGGTGATTATGGAGAAATCACCAGTGCTGTGGTGATGAGGGATGCTGATGGAAAGTCTAGATGCTTTGGTTTTGTGAATTTTGAAAATGCTGATGATGCTGCAAAGGCTGTTGAAGCTCTCAACGGGAAAAAATTCGATGACAAGGAGTGGTATGTTGGGAAAGCCCAAAAGAAGACAGAGAGAGAACAAGAACTTAAAAGTCGATTTGATCAAACTGCCAAGGAAACTATTGACAAGTTCCCGGGAGTTAATTTATATGTAAAGAACTTGGATGACAGTATCGATGATGACAAACTGAAGGAATTATTTTCAGAGTTTGGTACGATTACATCTTGCAAGGTACATTAAACAAATTCATCAAAGATAGATGTCTGAACTTGATATCTTACTGTTATTGACTTAACATTCATTCCAATTACTGGATGTTTCCTTGTATTGCAGGTTATGCGCGATCCTAGTGGAGTAAGCAGAGGTTCTGGATTTGTTGCATTTTCAACTGCTGAGGAAGCTTCTCGAGCTGTGAGTTGATAGAACATTGTGTTTCTTGAATATTTTTTTTTTATTATTATTATTATTATTATTATTATTATTATTATTATTAAATCTGTATTTAATTATTAATGATCTGACTCAGCTGTTGTTAATGTAATAGCTGTCTGAGATGAATGGGAAAATCGTTATCAGCAAGCCCCTCTATGTTGCAATCGCACAGCGTAAGGAAGAGCGAAGAGCAAGGTTACAGGTACAGTTACAGAGTGTTAAAACAAAATGTTGAAGTTATGATGCAGCTGACTAATTGCTTTGACGCTAGTATGCTGATGGGAATTTATTTGCAATTAAGTCTAAAATATATATGTTGTTATTTTTTTAAGGTATATTGGTGATGAACATGTAATTTGCTTTTGCTAACTAAATGAACTGATACTAATTAACCCAGAGGAAACATATATTACATGAAATCAACCTATGTATACCGTAAGTGATTGAATTGTTGGAATTGAAAATGGCAAACAAGTTTCTTCAGAACATAGTTGTATGAGATCATGAACCAATATCAATTACAATGTTATTCATGTGATCGGTTAATATGTAATTATTTCATATTGCTAATGAGCTGGGGAGTGCTGGGTCAAACTTGGTTGAGGGAGTTAATGAGTGTGGTTTATTGGGATTTGGTCCCCTAAATCTACTGGGGTAAATCATAAACAAACATACCCTATGTTTATTCTTCTGAAAGATATTGGTGTGACTGGCCAATATGTTACTACTAGGGGATACTTGGTTTGGGATGTAGTGGCATGTGCCACGTCTGATGGGGCACATCCACGGATGGAACATCCAAAAAGGTATTTTAGTTTAAGGGTATGGTAGGGTAGGATGTGTATTGGAATTTGTTTAAGGTGTATTGAAAATTGTAAAAGGTGTGTTGGAAATTGTAAAAGGAGATGTAGGTAATAGGGTGTGGATGTGGAGGGATGGGCCATCCGGTGTAAAGTGAAATACAATACAGACGGGCCATTGCCCAATCCGGATGGCACCATACCAATCCAAGTATCCCCTTAATATTGGTGTGTAATTATTCTTTTCTAATTTAACTTGTTATAAAAAAGTTCACAACATGTAATTTGCTTTTGCTAAACGAATGAACTGATACCAATTAACCCCAGAAGAAACATATATTACATGAAATCAACCTATGTATACTGTAAGTGCATGTTTGGTTGGGGCTGGGGGTGGTTGGGATACTGTTGGCTGGGAGAGAAAAAAAAATGATGTTTGTTGGGGTGGTTGAGGTAGTGGTTATAGTGTAGGATATAATTTTTAATTGTAAAATATTATGGGATGTGTGTAAGAGTTTGTTAATAATGATTAATTTTATGATTAAAGTGGTATTGAAATTTGTGGTGATTTGTAGTGGTTGGGTCAACCTGTGTAAACAAACATGGGAAGGGGTTGGTCAACCCATCAGGGGCTGGGCCAACTCCAACCAAACATACCCTTAAAGTGATTGAATTTTTTGAATTGAAAATGGCACACAAGTTTCTTCAGAACATAATTGTATGAGATTGTGCACGTATCAATTACAATGTTATTCAAGTGATCTGTTAATATGTAATTATTTCATATTGCTAACGACCCAATATATGTTTATTTTTCTGAAAGGTATTGGTGAGTAGCCAATATGTAAGTATTAATATTGGTGTGTGTAGTTGTTCTTTCCTAATTTAACTCCTTTTAACAGTTCACGTACAATGTTTTGTTTCAATTTGTACCTCAGTTATTTGTATTCACACATTACTATGGTGAAGGCTAATAAGTTAATGTAGATAATAATGATATTACTGTAATAATATGTACCCTATGTGATTCGGCTATGGATATTTCAAAATGTAATAAAGGTTATGGGGTAAAGACATTTTACGTTTTTCAGTTTTTCAGCTTGTGTTTCTGGGGTGTATTTCCTCAGTGACTGAATTGGTTGTATGTAACATTGTTTTCTTCATTGTTGGACATCTGTGGCCTGAGTAGTTGACTTAATTTTTGTCCCTTATTAGGCGGAAATGGGTTCTGCTTTTGTATGTATATTTTTTATAGTTCTGATTTGTAATATTTAGTTTCTTGTATGTGCATCTAACTGTGAGTATTGTTGTTATTTGCTGCTCTACTAGATTTCTTCACCACTGATGTATACGTTTTCTTGCTTAAATGATGTTACACTTGTTTGACTGCTTTGAAAGATACCATTATGACATGTTCACTGCAAAATTTGCCGTCATTTTAGGCTCAATTTTCGATGATGAGGCCAGTTGCAATTCCATCAATGGCTCCTCGTATGCCGATGTATCCTCCTGGTGCACCAGGTATTGGGCAGCAGCTATTTTATGGGCAAGCTCCTGCTATGATTCCTCCTCAGGTATCAAATACCCTTGTGTTTTCATATTTTTCAGTTATTTGTTGCAAATCCTACCTAGATACTCGATCTTGACCTGAGCAAAGACAAGCATGTCTTCTTTTTTGAGTTGTTTGTGAAACGTTTGAGCCCCAAAAAAGTATGGAGTTGCTATATAGGGCGCATATGTATTTTATTTTGTAGATGTTTTTTGCTTACCTGGCAATTTTGGAGGATGGACCTTTTAAGATTTGTAGCAGCACGAACAAAGAAGATGAACCCTGTTTGGATTAATCTGTACTAGTTTTCTTTTCCTGAGATCTGGGGTATTGAAGCTCTATGAAGTAGTCTAGATTGAAGCTCTGGCATTACTTCCTTTCAAGAAACTTGTTTATCGTTGTACTTGGTAGTTTATACATCATCTGTTGTATAGTCGACTCTTTCTATTTCTATATTCAACTGTCCTTTTCCCGTTGGTGGGATGAGTCTGAGTCTTATGTTTATCTATGTGGTGGTCTGACTTGTCATGTTGGTAAATTATGTTACTCTTCCAAAAATGTTAGGGTGGATTTGGTTATCAGCAGCAGCTTGTTCCTGGAATGCGACCTGGGGGTGCTCCTATGCCGAACTTTTTTGTTCCTATGGTCCAACAGGGTCAGCAGGGTCAACGGCCTGGGGGAAGAAGAGGAGGTGGTCCGGTGCAACAAGGTCAGCAGCCTGTGCCAATGATGCAGCAGCAGGTACACTCATCTTTCTTGTTAAAGGATAATTGCCCACTCAAATTTTAGGCTAATTACAAAATTACCCAGCTGCTTCAGATGGCTATTTGTAGATGGGCTAAACATCACCTTTGCCCTTTATGTTCTGATGATCTTGTAGAAGTGTTATGCCTAATTCATCATTTTTTCTCCACAGATGTTGCCGAGAGGGCGGATGTACCGTTACCCTCCTGGCCGTAATGTTGGTGATGTGCCGATGGCTGGTGTTGGAGGGATGCTTTCTGCTCCATACGACATGAGTGGAATGATCCCTAGGGATGCTCCTATTCCACAGCCTATGCCGATCACAGCTCTGGCTTCTGCCCTTGCAAATGCTACTCCTGATCAACAGAGGACTGTAAGTATCCTGCCCACACCCACACCCCCTGCCCCCGCCCCCACTTGACGCTTGCTTTGCTACATGCATTCTTAGTGTGTGGATTACAGCCACGTGCAGTATTCACTCTTTCACCTGAGAATCAAGGGTGAATAGCATGCACGGTGCAGTGCACTAGGTGTATGGTCCATTTCGTCTATCGTTTGATCGTGTTCTATTTTGCATGCAGATGTTGGGCGAGAATTTGTACCCTCTGGTTGATCAGCTGGAGCATGAGCATGCTGCTAAAGTTACGGGCATGCTTCTTGAGATGGACCAGACTGAGGTGCTGCATCTGCTTGAGTCACCCGATTCTTTGAAAGAGAAGGTTGCTGAGGCTATGGAGGTTCTAAGGAATGTTCAGGCTAATGTCCCAGCTGACCAGCTTGCTTCTTTGTCGCTCAACGACAGCCATGTTTCTTGATGTGTTTACCCCATCTGAATCATCTTTTTGTTAGTGAAAGGGGTACTTTGAGTTGAGTAGTAGGATGAATTTTTGATATTGTTAGTGTTTTGAAGTGTTGAAGTTTGAATCTATGTGCTGGTCTTCCCAAATGATGTTCTGGGTATTCAGATCGGTTTATTTATTGGGCTTTTATGATTTAATTTTCTGGTCTGCTTGTGTTATTCTTCCCACTTTAATTGCCTATTTTTAATATACTATGTTCTGCAGCGACACTAACATGCATCCAGTTTTCATTTTCTTTCACTTCTCTTTTCTTCTTTGTTCTTGAAGTAATATATTACGTTTTTTAAATTTTTATTATAAAAAAACATTTATCGATCTATTTTTAGATATGTAGTTCAATTCAGTACAAAATATCTATATCCAACACAGAAACTCCAACTCGCGATAAATATTAAGATAACCACAAAATGACCTAGATAAGTTAGATATATATATATTTTTAATCAAAATTGTCTAATAAATTTGTTTAAGAGAAACGACTATTTTGCTCTTTAAGAGCTCTTTGTACTTCTTGTGGTTCAGGTGTAAACCTTGCTTTGTGCGAGTGACTTCCATGCGTAGGAAGTGTTGTACCTCTCCCATATCTTCAAGCGAGAAATAACTATTTGGCTTGATGATTGTCACTTGTAATGATAATGTCATCGACATAGATAAATATAAATTACAGAATTACCTTAATGCTTATAAAAAAAAAAAATCTGCCCTGGAATCCTTGAAACCAGACCCCAACAATCATTAACTGTAAGGTACCAACTTCTTGAAACCTGTTTAAGGCCATACAAGTCCTTGGATAGTTTACAAACCAACTCACTGCCATCTGTAGAATGTACTTCAAAACCAGGAGGTTGTTTCATGTAGATTTCTTCACTCAGATCACCATGTAAAATTGCATTGTCAACATCAAGATGTCTGATTTTCCATCCTTTAGAGACAACAATGAAGAAGATAAGTCTTATGGTAGTTGCCTTGACCACAGGACTGAAAGTTTCATAGAAGTACAAACCAGCTGCTAGTATCCTTGAGCAACCAATCTTGTTTTATATCTAGAAACTTCACCATCAGAATTTCTTTTGAATTTGAAAACCGATTTACTGCCCACTACGTTCTTGCTATAAGGAAGTGTGGTGAGTTTTCAGGTTATATTTCTCAGCAAAGCATCAAATTCAACGTTCATTGCTTTACTCCAGTTTGGATTTAGAATGGCTTCTTTGTATGAATTTGGCTTATGGTCATCATGTGAAAGGGCAGAGTAGACCTTGGGTTTGTGTATTCCTGGTTTAGACCTGGTTAGCAACTTGTTGAGTGTTGTGTTGAGTAAAGCTGTGAGAGGATTGAGAGGGACTTTCAGTTGGTAGAGGCGAGGGAGGTTAGACATGATCACGACTGTGGTGAGACTCTGACGTTGAGTTATCTGGTGATGGTGTCTAGATTGATTGGGGCAAGAGATGAAGGAACATAATTTTATATTACTAGAGGAGGAGTGGGCAAAACACCTTTGAACTCAACAACTTTTGGTATGGGATTTTGTTTATCATATGGAAAAACTTTTTCATCAAAAACCACATGTGATGACGACTCTCTTATATGGGAGGAGGACCTTGTACCTTTTATATTGGGTATTGTAACCAATGAAAGTAGAGGGAACAAACCTTGGTTGGAGCTTATGTTTGTTAAAAGGTCTGATGTAGGGAAAACACAAACATCCAAACACCCTGAATTTGAGATGATCAGGTTTGTGTTTGTAAAGAAGCTCTAAGGACTTTTGTACTCTAAGCACTTGGTGGGTAATCTCTTTAAAGTATATATAATTGAAGTAAATGCATCATCCCAAAAGTGAATGGGCATGTGTGAGTGACTAAGATAAGATAATCCCATCTCAACTATGTGCCTATGCTTTCTTTCAGCAATCCCATTTTGTTGAGGAGCATATGGGCAAGATATTCTGTGTTCTATGCCATGAGTCTGAAAGATGGTTTTCAATCCTTGATATTCTCCTTTAGCATCACTTTGAAGACATTTAAGTGTTGTTCCAAACTGGTTTTCGATTAGGCTCTTAAAGTTAAGAAAAACAGATGTTACATCTCTTTTAAGTTTCAACAAATATATCCAAAATCTTATCAATGAAGCTTATGTAATAACTGAAGCCATTTCTTGACTTTATGGGTGCAGGAGCCCATGAGTCAGTATGAATAATCTGGAAAGAGGATGTGTAAACTGTTGTGGAGTTGGGAAAATGAGCTTAATGACTTTTAGCTACAAGATAGGAATGACATAAGGAATTATCAGATTCTTCGATTGAAAAGGAAATACTACAATCATGTAAGGCCCTTGTTTCAATATCACAAGTACTATGTCCCATTCTTTGATGCCAAACATCTATATCAGGGTCTTTGCTTAGGGAAACAGAAAGAACATTGGAATTGAAACTAGAACTGGAATTAGAAAACTTTGAACTTGAGGCTGGAATAGAGTTGACAAGTTTTGGCTTGTGTGGCAGGAAGTTGAAGTGGTAGAGTCCATCCTTAAGATTCCCTTGGAGTAATACATCCCGAGTTACTTGGTCCTTAACAAGACAAAAAGATGGATGAAATTAAAAAAAGACATGATGGTCATGAGCAAATTGTGAAACACTTAAGAGCCTTAGGGCGTGTTTACTAGCATGTTCCATTTATCCTTGTGGGCTTTGGGTTGGTTATCCTGAGGGCTTTCTACTGGATAAGAGAATACTGTCCCTTACATACTTGGGCTGAAAAAGACTAGTCCCCAAAAAACATATACGTGATTCATTGTTTACCATGGGAGATTCAGCACCATTCCTCAGTAGCAGTAGGCACCGAAAATCCCGTTGGACCATTTACTCCTTGCAAACAGCTGGTGGTACCAATAATTCCAGAAACCACTTCTTGCAAACATGTATCAGGGTTCTTCAGAAAGGCAAAAACAACAGATTTATTTTTTCCAAAAATGCAGATCTAAAAAATAAACGAGCGACCGAGAACATGATCCTATCCAACCTAAATCTGGTAAAATAATGATAAGGGAGTGGTTTACCTAGTAGGAACGAGCTGTGCAACGAAGGTTACGGTAAACCGATTTTTTGGGTTCCATGGCTTTACTGATCTTTCTCTAAATATGAAATCGCAGAAAATGATTTTTGCCCTCTCGTTTCAAACTGAATTAGCAGTGCGATGAAAAATTAAAGCTAATTGGAGGACACTTTGGTAGCTTTACAACCATACTTGATGGCAGCTTTGTAATTAATAAGTTAACTACATTTGGCTGACAACTTTATCACACCTCATTTGGAAGGATTTGAATCCAATCTACAGTACCCATTTTTTGAATTACTACCGGGCCTTGGGATTTCTGGGTCAAGAATAAAGGGTAGTATACGTTGGATTGGTAGGATAATTTTTTCAAATCTAGGCCAATGGAGCCAAGTAAACGCGCCCTTCTAGTATTGAGGACATGGAGTAAATTTCTTAAGATAAAAGCTCTAGACTAATTCAGAGGACTTAAGAAGGTGTTACCAATGTGTTTTATAAACTCACCAGCTCCATTTCCCATATGAACTTTGGAGTTACCATGATACTCACTCAAGCTACTAAGGGTGAGATTTGAGAAGTTATTGGCCACATGATTTGATGCACCTGTATCAGGATACCTGGCGTTGTCCATAGCAATTTCACCACCATAGTTAGGAACTTGAGCCATATTAAGAGAAGGATTCCTAGTGTTAGGAAAATTCTGGTTTTGTTGGACATTCCTATGGGCAACATATGAAGTATATGCTCTATACCAGCATGTGTCAGCTATGTGTTCTAGTTTGGATCAGATTTGACAGATGACTTTGGTCTGGGTGTACCTGCCACCACCTCTTCCTCCTCTAGATGCACCTCTTCCATTTCTGCCACCATTGTTCCTGTTGCTGTAGCTATCCTCTTCCTGCAGCTTGATAGTTGTTGTTGTTAGGGAATTTTCCCTTGTTGGATTGAGTCACAGAGATAACACTGATCTGGGATCCATCAGTGTAGACAAGAGAGGACTGACTGCTTTCCAATCTTGACTCAAAACTTAGCAATAGTGCTTGAAGCACAGGAACATTTATAGGATCCACTCTGGAGTTGATGTTCACCACAACAGAGTCATACTATGATCCTAATCCTCCTAGGATGTAAAGGACTTGGTCAGTTCAACAATAGCTTGACTTGTTGGTGCAAGAACATCAAAACAACTTTTCATCTTGCTCAAGAATTCCCTCATGGGAATTCCAGTTTTCTTGAGATTGTGCAGTTGCAACTTGTAATGCATCACTTTTGCCTTGTTTTAATTGGAGAAATTGATCTGTAAAGTATCCCATATTTCCTTGGACGAGCTCAGCCCACTATAAGAGTGAGGATGCTATCAGAAAGAGAAGATAGAATCCATGAAGCAAGCAATTGGTCTTGCATGTTCCACAGAATGAAGCCAGGGTTGGGTTCTTGGCTAGTGGTAGTGGTGATAGATTTCTCAGGCTTTTCTTCATCTCCAGTTATGTACCCTTCAAGGCCATAACCCCGAATAGTAGTTAAGACTTGTTGCAGCCATTTGAGATAGTTGGACTCATCAAGCTTAAGTGATATAAGCTGACTTTGGAGCTGAATAACATAACTGGTTGGAGTTGAAGCAGTAGGAACTGCAGTAGTGATAGTTTCAGTGGCTTCAATTGCCATGATATATGTTTAGATGGTAAGAAGCATAGAAGATAGAAGAAAAGGAGAGGTATGCAGAGATAGATCCTAAGACCTGCTCTGATACCATATCAGAAAAATGACAATTCTAAGGAGAAAGGCATATTGTATAAGAAGATAAATTCAGCAGCTAACAATATTTTGTATTTCTGGTTTTTGCTTGATAATTACAAGGATCCTGATACATATATTTATACATGCTAATTGATACACTATCTAGGTTTTACAATGACGACTTAACAACATACTAGCCGTTAGATGAAATATGGATAGAGCTTGTTACTGCAGCTTGTAACAGAAAGTTGCTACAACTTTTTCTTCTTCCTTACCGCTGAGGAACACTTGCGGGAACGTACTTGATCTCCATTTATATCTGCATCAGGGAGCTTGACCAACAACTGAGTTTTGCCTTGGAGTCAAGGCTGCTGAATCAGCTGTCCACGTTGGTGACAGATGGAGGGTGACTTGGCAGAGACTTCGACAGTTTGAGCCACGCATGATGTGCCATGCAAATCATGCAAACTTTGATTATTCTGCCAAGCTTGATCAACCTTTCTCTTTATCGTGACATATTTTATTTTATGGTTCACAGGTTCATTAATCCATATTCCACCACGTTTAATGTTTCACAAATTTAGGATTAAATAATTTATGGTTTATGGGTTGAGGTTCACAATTTATAATGTATAAATTGGGTCATTCTATGATACCACCGTAGTACCGGATTCATTAAAGGAAAAAATTGACATGATATATAATTTAGTGGGTCCTCATATTTAAATAATTATTTTTTTCTTCTCTCATTTAATGAGCACTTCATTAATAGGTGCTAGAATTTTTATTTATATACTTATTATTGTGCATATATTAAATATGAATTGTCACTCAAAATTCAAACCCTAATTAAGGAGATCGAGGCTATCATTAACCCCATCTGATCCAAAGTTATCTTTCAAGTTTGTTCCAAAATTCCTTTTCCTATATTTAGAAGAGGATTTTATGTCATTAATATGTATAATTGGTTGATTTGTGCTTAAATTCACCATATTGTGCCGTTTGACATGTTTTGTGCTTATTTTGAGATTATTTAGGTGATTTTATACCAAAAAGTCCATTTCAGACGTAGTTTGACGAGCACACGAGCAGAGATAGTGGGAAGAAACGAAAAAAAAGAGTTAAAAAGAGTCGAAGGGCTAAATCGGTCGAGTCATTTAAAGTGACTCGGTCGTGTTGAATGTTGATCAAGAAAGAAGCAGAAATCAAGAATTTTTAGCTCGGCCAAGTTAAACAATGTGACTCGGTCGATTGTCATGTCGTAAAAATTGACTCGGTTGAGTTCCAATTTAGACTCGATCGAGCCAATACTTCGTGTTTTACATAAAAATTGGCTGAAGAGATCGACTCGGTCGAGTCCATTTTGGACTAGGTCAAGTTAATAGATCGAATTTGTTGATAAATTGAGCATCGAAGGTCAACTCAGACGACTCACTACACTGACTTGGTCGAGTCAGTTATGGCGGTTCACGCGTTTTGTATGTGTTTTGGCCTATTTTTAGCCTGTTTCAACCCCAACCCATTTCAAACTTATAAATAAGGTTCCCAAGTCCAAGAATAACAATCTTGGATCATTGGAAACACCTTGGAGGCTTGGATTGAAGAGCAAGGAATGTGAGAGACGAAGATCAAGATTTCGATTTTTATTTATTCTTGTTTCTTTTTATTATTCAAAGATGTTTGTCTATGGATGATTTTTGATATTATTGATAAACATGAGTAGTTAATTCCCTTGTGTTCTAGGCTTTGAGAGCAGGTTATATATCAACTATGTTTTGATTTCATTCTTTTGATTCTAAACTCCGTTTTTAATCGCTAGACTATATGCTTGTTCTTATTTTATGAATTGACTAATCTATCCAATTGATTAGTTCTACTTGCTAAACAACTCGCCGTTCGATAGTAGAGTTTTTTTAATAGGCATACAAGCGTATAACATAGGTACCACTAATCATCTGAGAGGAGTGTGGTCTTGCGTAGGCATTGGTTTTAGGATACCTTTGGAGTTACATATGTGATAGTTAGGCCAAGAGGGTGACACGTCGGTTTCTAACCTAGTGTTCCGCAAGTGTACGGATGTAGGTGTAGTACTATTGTCAAGGTCGATCCCACAAGGAATAGTTTTAGGTAGTTTGATACCCTAATACTCTAGGAATGTCCTAACTAGATACTAAGTTTTAAAAGTTGATTTTACTAATTAAACTACTCAATTAAATATAACTTCAAACTTAGGAAACACGAAAACTAACAATCAAAGAGAAAAGGTATCCTAGGGCTTCGATTTCAGGATATTATTTCAATGTGGAATATGATTAACCTATTAATTTACCAATTCTAGTGTTTATTAGGCGGCACGACAATAATCTAATCCTTCTCTCGAAGCGATTAAACCGTTGATTAATTAAGCTAATTACCCTCTCGAGTCAATTAAACCTAATAACTCCCAAACGATCTTAAGCCACGGCCTACACAGTCATAGACAACTGCGCTCTATGTTCTAAGTCTGATAACAATTCCCTCCTCTCGAAGCGGAATTGTTAAACTAAATTACTAAATCTAGGTGATCAAGCTAAATTCAGTTTTACGCACAAACATAGAGATAAAACACATAAAGAACAAAATTAATAGATTAAATCATAAATCAAAACATTGTTATAAAACTCCCTACTTTCTAACCCTAGGACACGAATAGCTTAGCTACTCATGCCTAGTAATAATCCAATACAAAATTCTATGAAAAACATTGTAAAGAATTAAACTAGAAAAGAATAAATAAACCCGGATGACTCCGTCTCGATGATCTTCGCCTTCTTTGTCTTCCAAGATGATGGAATTTATGTTCTTGATGATTGATCCCCTTTTTCCTAGAGCTTGGGGTCCTTTTTATAGAGTTGGGCCGAATCTTGGGGAAGATAGGCTCAAAATCCTATTAAAAATAGGAAATCTTCGCATAAAAACCCTTCTGACACGGCCGTGTTGCTTAAGTGACACGGCCGTGTTGCATTGTACAATCCACTTTTCCAGCAACAATTTGACACGGCCGTGTTGCTTGAGTGACACGGCCGTGTTCTATTCCAGAATCAACAGCACATTGTGGACCACTTTTGACACGGCCGTGTTGCTTTGTGACGCGGCCGTGTCGGTTCTTGCCCGGTTTTGCTCCTGGATCGGTTCAGACCGGTTCGGACCGGTTTGGACCGGTTCTTCGACGGTTTTCACTCCTTTGGCCCGGTTTTCACTCTTTTCCAACTTGTTTCCTCGTCCGGTAGCCTGAAAATGCTCAAAATACCTTAAAACAAGTCGAAACACGTCAAATGACCCAAATATTATTAATATAAATAAATGCCGGTCAAATATGCACGTAAATGATATAAAATATGATCCTAAATCGACCTAAATACATGCATAAATAACGTGTTATCAAACTCCCCCAAACTTAAACTGTTGTTCGTCCCGAACATCATAACAAAAGACACAAAGATGACAAGTGATTATGCATTTGTTTAGGGCGACTAGATGATGAATTCAGTTTCAGTCTGATTTTTCTTACAACAACTAGGCAACACAATTCACTTGAGCATATGTGATAACGCGTAAATCAACTAATCTCGAGACTTTGAACTTTCGAATTATTCAACCCTCACCGGGTAAGTGTTTCACTCATCTCTCAAGTGTTTAGGCTAACATAATTTCCACTCACATTGAATTACATGCAAAATCTACCATATGCTTGCCAATCGTCTAGACTAGACCTCGTACTTGCTATGTGTGACAAAGGATAAAAAAGGTCTTTATTTTGGTTGTAATGTGGGCTTAAGGTAAGGTGGGATACATTTGGATTTAAGTGACTATTCATTGGACTAATCAAGTTACGTCTAACCCGACTACCCCTCAATACAATCACTCAACCTCACTCTTCAAATTTCAACAAATCACCTCATAAAGTGACTTCTTCACCTTTAAAAGTCCGTACAACTTAAGTGCTTTTCAATTCTGCGGGTACCACATTTTTAATGTTCTAAGCAAATTCACAATTTAAGCACTTTATTTTCTAGCCTCTCCTCTATAATACTAATAATAAAAACTTTTTTCTTTTTTCCTCCTTTTTCTTTTCTTTTTCTTTTTTTTTTCTTTTTCTTTTTTTTTTCTTTTTCTTTTTTTTTTCTAGGAGAGACCATTCTTCGCTTTTCACCTATCACTTTTCTTTTATTCCCTTCATCTTTTGAAAATATCCCTATTTCCCATTCCTTCCCACAAATTGTTCACCCAAAATTCCTTCCAATTCTCCTCCCTCTAACTTGATTAATCCAATTATGGCCAAAAGAGTTAAATCAAAAGGTTTCGGCTGACATTGTTAGGTTATGAATAAATAAGGCTATAAGGCTCAATTGGGCTAACTAGGGACAATTTTTTCATTATGGGTCAAAGGCAATTTTCATGGTTTGAACAAATAGGCTTAAACAAAAAGTTGCCTAAGATCATTTCCTAAATCACGACACATACTTGACACATTCTTAGTAAAGACTCAAGGCAAGTTCTAGAGACTAGTACACATATTCAATCAAATTCACACCGAAAGAAAGTATATGACTCCAAAAATTGGAGTATAATTAGGCTCAAATTCTCACAAGGTTAATTTTGATTGAATATTCTAAGTTCAAGCTCAATTTCGTCTCAAAACACCTCTCATGCTCTATTATGTGCCATTTTTTCATCTAAATCATCTCATCATTAACTATTCATCATCCATCTTTCCCTAATTTTCTCTTTTTATTTTTCTCACTTGTTACCTGTTTCCGGGTTTTATTATTCTTATTTGCTCTAAAAACTGCACTACTACGACTCTAAACTCTAACTCCTAAGACTCAACATGGACACAATATGCAATTAAACTCGGGCTCACAGACCCAATAACACCGATAAATCAGATAACTGGGCTCACAGACCCGATAACATCAATCAAAACAATAAAAATCAGCACAATGGGCACACGGACCCACAATCAGCAAAACTCGAACGATCAACTAAAATGTAAATCAAACTGGAAATATAGCTGCCAAGACGTCCCACGGTCTACCCCCTCCCCCAAACTTGGCTGAAAGCCAATGTTTGGAGGAAAAACGTGGTACGCCTTGGTGCTAACTTACAAATCGTTCGACGATGGCGTTTTGAAACCCCTACGAGCTCCGAAATCGTGCCATTTTGCTCCTACTGATATCTTGGTTCGGCCGTCTCCGCATCACGCTCTGAATTTTCCATTTTTTTCTGTTGACGTACTGATACGGCCGTGTTGAATATTGTGACACGGCCGTGTTACATTTGAGCCAAACTTGATGTTTTTGGGCTGATTTTGACACGGCCGTGTCGGTTGTGTGACACGGCCGTGTTGTAGTTGAATAAAAAATCCGGTTTCTGTGGCGTTTTTGACACGGCCGTGTTAAGTAATGTGACACGGCCGTGTTGCATTCCAGTGCATTTTACCTTTTGGAGCGATCTTTTGACACGGCCGTGTCATGTGTGAGACGCGGCCGCGTTACTTTGAGCTGACGTTGACGCGGCCGTGTCATTTTGTGACACGGCCGTGTTGCATTCCAGAAGATTTCTTCCTTTGACGTCAATTTTGACACGGCCGTGTTGAAAAGTGATACGGCCGTGTTACTCTGATTTCCATCTTCATGCGATTTTTCGTCTTTTCGACCCCCGTTTCTTGCAATACTCGTCCATGTTGATTCCTAAAAACATAAGACACTAAAATACAAGTTAAAAACATAAAATTAACGAAATACCTAAAAAACATAAAACATTAAACATCGGGTTGCCTCCCGACAAGCGCTTTGTTTTACGTCTTCAGCCGGACGTCCTTTTTTCTATTAGCCATTTTCTAGCCACCCCGAGTCGGATGTTTTCTGACCAATTAAAGAGCTATTTGGGACATGAGGATTTTCTACAGCAGCTAGGGTAGTGTAAATAATGCTACAATTGTGCATACCCCTTAGACCCGATTTATGTATGTTGAGTGTGATTATTTCGTTTTGAACCCGAAAAATCAACTCCCCTTTAGGTACATCTATTAGTGCTTGGCTAGTCGCCAAGAAGGGTCTTCCTAAGATAAAAGGGAATTCATCACTCCCTTTCATGTCAACAACTAAGAAATCACTAGGGAATTCAAAATTTAGCACTTTTACCACTACATCCTCTGCTACTCCCAACGGCGTTAATGAAGATCCATCCGCCAATTTGATAGTAGTAAAGGACCGTTTAATTTCCCTTAATCCTAATTGTCTATACTGCTTAAGAGACATCAAATTTATGCTAGACCCTAAGTCACACATGACATTATGAAATTCATGACTACCAATTGAGCAAGAAATAGTAAAACTCCCTGGGTCTTTTGCTTTTGTTGCTCTTCTTGGTTTCATGCTTGTGTTTGCGTTTTTCTTGGGCCTGCTCGGTCTCTTCTTCGTCGCCTCTTTTCCATCCTCCCACTCCTTTGTTTTCTCTTTAACTTCGATTCTCTCCTTTAGTGGTTCCTGTTTCACAACAACAACTCTAGATTGCTCTAAAGGATCAAGGTTAGCAAAGAACGAATTTTTAAAACAAAAATCAAAAGACTCATCAAGAATAGGAGATGAAGTTTTCTTATCTATGATTGTATTGACCTCCTCCTTCTCAATGTTTTTGACTTCCTCGCTTGATTCCTTCGCTTCTTGGTCCTTCATGCTCTCTTCATGCTCATCTAGCTCCACAATATTGCAGTGCTCCTTCGGGTTAACCACTGTATCACTCGGGTATTGGCCTTGCTTGTGTTGAGCTCCTACTATCTTTATCAGCTGACTCATGTTTGATGTCAACTCTCCAATGCTAGCTTGAGTCTGCACCAACGTGTTCTCGAGCCTCTTGATGTCTGCCCCTTGCCCAGTGATATGCTTGTTTAGCACCATGAATTTTCCATCCACTTTCTTCTCCAACTGAGCTAACTTTTCATCATACTTTTCGAATTGTGACATCGCGATCTCTTCTTGTGATGGCTTCTTACCGTCATGGATCATGCCATTTGTAACAGCAAATCCGGGTGGCGGATTAAGTGTATTTTGCGCGTTCCCATATGAAAAGTTCTGATGATTCTGAGGGTACTGATTGTACCGAGGCTGATTGTTTTGGAAGTTGTTGAAGTTTCGTTGATTCACAAATTTTACTTCTTCAACTTCTTCCGGACCCCCTGGCTGTTGTGCTAACGTTAGATTAGTTAGCAAATTCACCTGACTCGTCAATGCTGTTACTTGTGCTGTGAGCTTTTCAATTGGCTCATTATTGACGGGCTCGCATTTTTGGACACTGGCTACCCTCCTTGGCATGTTTCTCTCATTCGACCATTGGTAGCTCGTTCTGGCCATCGCGCCCAGGATTGAGAATGCCATCCTCACTGACTTCTCCATCAAACTTCCACCCGCAGCTGCATCCACTTGGTTTCTAGTCGAAGCAAGTAGACCATTGTAGAACTTGCATACTTGCTGCTTCTTGGTGAACCCATGTTGAGGGCAACTCCGGATAAGATCCCGGAATCGCTCCCAAGCCTCTCCGAATGGCTCTTGGTCCTACTGTTTGAACTGATTAATTTGATTCTGCAAGTCGAGCATCTTGCTCGGTGGAAAGTACTTCAGTAAGAACGAAGTGCTCAAGTCTTCCCAATCTCTGATGTCTTCTAGTGAATTGAACCATTGTAATGCTCTGTCCTTCAGTGAGAAAGGGAACAATCTCATCTTGACCTGCTCGTGCGGCACATGATTGATTTTGATTGTGTCGGACAGTCTGCGAAACTTGATCAGATGCGCATTCGGATCCTCCAACGCACTTCCCCCATACTGGTTTTGCTGCACAATATTGATTAGTGCAGGCTTCAGCTCGAAATTGTTGGCATTGAGTGGTGGAGGTTGTACTCCTCCTGCCTGCTGATTTGGACTGGGCTTTAAGCAGTCGCTAATAGGCGTGTCATCTTCATCGCCAGCAGCTGGGTCTAACTGAATTGGGCCGTACTGCTATTGTAGCTGTTGCCCTTGTGGAGGTAACTGCTGCTGTATGTTCGTGACTCGATCATCCAACCGTGCCAGAGCTGTCAGTACTCTGTTAAGTGCGTCATCTTGATTCGAATGCTGTGGTGGGTTCTCCATCTCAGATGCGGCGTTTCTTCTAGTTCGGTGTCTGCGAGCTGTCGCTTCAATTTCCGGATCGAAAGGAAGAAGGGTTTCTTTCCCTTTTGATCTGGTGAGCATACGAAGCCTGCAAACACCAAAAACAAGAACTACCGCGTAATACAAAAATTAACCCAAAAATAAAAAACGAAAATTAAAATTAAAAATACGAAAAAAAATAAAATCTAGTCTAGTTTCCTCCTATTTTTCAAGATAAAAACTAAGCGCTAAATCCTATTCCCCGGCAACGGCGCCAAAAACTTGACACGTCGGTTTCTAACCTAGTGTTCCGCAAGTGTACGGATGTAGGTGTAGTACTATTGTCAAGGTCGATCCCACAAGGAATAGTTTTAGGTAGTTTGATACCCTAATACTCTAGGAATGTCCTAACTAGATACTAAGTTTTAAAAGTTGATTTTACTAATTAAACTACTCAATTAAATATAACTTCAAACTTAGGAAACACGAAAACTAACAATCAAAGAGAAAAGGTATCCTAGGGCTTCGATTTCAGGATATTATTTCAATGTGGAATATGATTAACCTATTAATTTACCAATTCTAGTGTTTATTAGGCGGCACGACAATAATCTAATCCTTCTCTCGAAGCGATTAAACCGTTGATTAATTAAGCTAATTACCCTCTCGAGTCAATTAAACCTAATAACTCCCAAACGATCTTAAGCCACGGCCTACACAGTCATAGACAACTGCGCTCTATGTTCTAAGTCTGATAACAATTCCCTCCTCTCGAAGCGGAATTGTTAAACTAAATTACTAAATCTAGGTGATCAAGCTAAATTCAGTTTTACGCACAAACATAGAGATAAAACACATAAAGAACAAAATTAATAGATTAAATCATAAATCAAAACATTGTTATAAAACTCCCTACTTTCTAACCCTAGGACACGAATAGCTTAGCTACTCATGCCTAGTAATAATCCAATACAAAATTCTATGAAAAACATTGTAAAGAATTAAACTAGAAAAGAATAAATAAACCCGGATGACTCCGTCTCGATGATCTTCGCCTTCTTTGTCTTCCAAGATGATGGAATTTATGTTCTTGATGATTGATCCCCTTTTTCCTAGAGCTTGGGGTCCTTTTTATAGAGTTGGGCCGAATCTTGGGGAAGATAGGCTCAAAATCCTATTAAAAATAGGAAATCTTCGCATAAAAACCCTTCTGACACGGCCGTGTTGCTTAAGTGACACGGCCGTGTTGCATTGTACAATCCACTTTTCCAGCAACAATTTGACACGGCCGTGTTGCTTGAGTGACACGGCCGTGTTCTATTCCAGAATCAACAGCACATTGTGGACCACTTTTGACATGGCCGTGTTGCTTTGTGACGCGGCCGTGTCGGTTCTTGCCCGGTTTTGCTCCTGGACCGGTTCAGACCGGTTCGGACCGGTTTGGACCGGTTCTTCGACGGTTTTCACTCCTTTGGCCCGGTTTTCACTCTTTTCCAACTTGTTTCCTCGTCCGGTAGCCTGAAAATGCTCAAAATACCTTAAAACAAGTCGAAACACGTCAAATGACCCAAATATTATTAATATAAATAAATGCCGGTCAAATATGCACGTAAATGATATAAAATATGATCCTAAATCGACCTAAATACATGCATAAATAACGTGTTATCAAACTCCCCCAAACTTAAACTGTTGTTCGTCCCGAACATCATAACAAAAGACACAAAGATGACAAGTGATTATGCATTTGTTTAGGGCGACTAGATGATGAATTCAGTTTCAGTCTGATTTTTCTTACAACAACTAGGCAACACAATTCACTTGAGCATATGTGATAACGCGTAAATCAACTAATCTCGAGACTTTGAACTTTCGAATTATTCAACCCTCACCGGGTAAGTGTTTCACTCATCTCTCAAGTGTTTAGGCTAACATAATTTCCACTCACATTGAATTACATGCAAAATCTACCATATGCTTGCCAATCGTCTAGACTAGACCTCGTACTTGCTATGTGTGACAAAGGATAAAAAAGGTCTTTATTTTGGTTGTAATGTGGGCTTAAGGTAAGGTGGGATACATTTGGATTTAAGTGACTATTCATTGGACTAATCAAGTTACGTCTAACCCGACTACCCCTCAATACAATCACTCAACCTCACTCTTCAAATTTCAACAAATCACCTCACAAAGTGACTTCTTCACCTTTAAAAGTCCGTACAACTTAAGTGCTTTTCAATTCTGCGGGTACCACATTTTTAATGTTCTAAGCAAATTCACAATTTAAGCACTTTATTTTCTAGCCTCTCCTCTATAATACTAATAATAAAAACTTTTTTCTTTTTTCCTCCTTTTTCTTTTCTTTTTCTTTTTTTTTTCTTTTTCTTTTTTTTTTTCTTTTTCTTTTTTTTTTCTAGGAGAGACCATTCTTCGCTTTTCACCTATCACTTTTCTTTTATTCCCTTCATCTTTTGAAAATATCCCTATTTCCCATTCCTTCCCACAAATTGTTCACCCAAAATTCCTTCCAATTCTCCTCCCTCTAACTTGATTAATCCAATTATGGCCAAAAGAGTTAAATCAAAAGGTTTCGGCTGACATTGTTAGGTTATGAATAAATAAGGCTATAAGGCTCAATTGGGCTAACTAGGGACAATTTTTTCATTATGGGTCAAAGGCAATTTTCATGGTTTGAACAAATAGGCTTAAACAAAAAGTTGCCTAAGATCATTTCCTAAATCACGACACATACTTGACACATTCTTAGTAAAGACTCAAGGCAAGTTCTAGAGACTAGTACACATATTCAATCAAATTCACACCGAAAGAAAGTATATGACTCCAAAAATTGGAGTATAATTAGGCTCAAATTCTCACAAGGTTAATTTTGATTGAATATTCTAAGTTCAAGCTCAATTTCGTCTCAAAACACCTCTCATGCTCTATTATGTGCCATTTTTTCATCTAAATCATCTCATCATTAACTATTCATCATCCATCTTTCCCTAATTTTCTCTTTTTATTTTTCTCACTTGTTACCTGTTTCCGGGTTTTATTATTCTTATTTGCTCTAAAAACTGCACTACTACGACTCTAAACTCTAACTCCTAAGACTCAACATGGACACAATATGCAATTAAACTCGGGCTCACAGACCCAATAACACCGATAAATCAGATAACTGGGCTCACAGACCCGATAACATCAATCAAAACAATAAAAATCAGCACAATGGGCACACGGACCCACAATCAGCAAAACTCGAACGATCAACTAAAATGTAAATCAAACTGGAAATATAGCTGCCAAGACGTCCCACGGTCTACCCCCTCCCCCAAACTTGGCTGAAAGCCAATGTTTGGAGGAAAAACGTGGTACGCCTTGGTGCTAACTTACAAATCGTTCGACGATGGCGTTTTGAAACCCCTACGAGCTCCGAAATCGTGCCATTTTGCTCCTACTGATATCTTGGTTCGGCCGTCTCCGCATCACGCTCTGAATTTTCCATTTTTTTCTGTTGACGTACTGATACGGCCGTGTTGAATATTGTGACACGGCCGTGTTACATTTGAGCCAAACTTGATGTTTTTGGGCTGATTTTGACACGGCCGTGTCGGTTGTGTGACACGGCCGTGTTGTAGTTGAATAAAAAATCCAGTTTCTGTGGCGTTTTTGACACGGCCGTGTTAAGTAATGTGACACGGCCGTGTTGCATTCCAGTGCATTTTACCTTTTGGAGCGATCTTTTGACACGGCCGTGTCATGTGTGAGACGCGGCCGTGTTACTTTGAGCTGACGTTGACGCGGCCGTGTCATTTTGTGACACGGCCGTGTTGCATTCCAGAAGATTTCTTCCTTTGACGTCAATTTTGACACGGCCGTGTTGAAAAGTGATACGGCCGTGTTACTCTGATTTCCATCTTCATGCGATTTTTCGTCTTTTCGACCCCCGTTTCTTGCAATACTCGTCCATGTTGATTCCTAAAAACATAAGACACTAAAATACAAGTTAAAAACATAAAATTAACGAAATACCTAAAAAACATAAAACATTAAACATCGGGTTGCCTCCCGACAAGCGCTTTGTTTTACGTCTTCAGCCGGACGTCCTTTTTTCTATTAGCCATTTTCTAGCCACCCCGAGTCGGATGTTTTCTGACCAATTAAAGAGCTATTTGGGACATGAGGATTTTCTACAGCAGCTAGGGTAGTGTAAATAATGCTACAATTGTGCATACCCCTTAGACCCGATTTATGTATGTTGAGTGTGATTATTTCGTTTTGAACCCGAAAAATCAACTCCCCTTTAGGTACATCTATTAGTGCTTGGCTAGTCGCCAAGAAGGGTCTTCCTAAGATAAAAGGGAATTCATCACTCCCTTTCATGTCAACAACTAAGAAATCACTAGGGAATTCAAAATTTAGCACTTTTACCACTACATCCTCTGCTACTCCCAACGGCGTTAATGAAGATCCATCCGCCAATTTGATAGTAGTAAAGGACCGTTTAATTTCCCTTAATCCTAATTGTCTATACTGCTTAAGAGACATCAAATTTATGCTAGACCCTAAGTCACACATGACATTATGAAATTCATGACTACCAATTGAGCAAGAAATAGTAAAACTCCCTGGGTCTTTTGCTTTTGTTGCTCTTCTTGGTTTCATGCTTGTGTTTGCGTTTTCCTTGGGCCTGCTCGGTCTCTTCTTCGTCGCCTCTTTTCCATCCTCCCACTCCTTTGTTTTCTCTTTAACTTCGATTCTCTCCTTTAGTGGTTCCTGTTTCACAACAACAACTCTAGATTGCTCTAAAGGATCAAGGTTAGCAAAGAACGAATTTTTAAAACAAAAATCAAAAGACTCATCAAGAATAGGAGATGAAGTTTTCTTATCTATGATTGTATTGACCTCCTCCTTCTCAATGTTTTTGACTTCCTCGCTTGATTCCTTCGCTTCTTGGTCCTTCATGCTCTCTTCATGCTCATCTAGCTCCACAATATTGCAGTGCTCCTTCGGGTTAACCACTGTATCACTCGGGTATTGGCCTTGCTTGTGTTGAACTCCTACTATCTTTATCAGCTGACTCATGTTTGATGTCAACTCTCCAATGCTAGCTTGAGTCTGCACTAACGTGTTCTCGAGCCTCTTGATGTCTGCCCCTTGCCCAGTGATATGCTTGTTTAGCTCCATGAATTTTCCATCCACTTTCTTCTCCAACTGAGCTAACTTTTCATCATACTTTTCGAATTGTGACATCGCGATCTCTTCTTGTGATGGCTTCTTACCGTCATGGATCATGCCATTTGTAACAGCAAATCCGGGTGGCGGATTAAGTGTATTTTGCGCGTTCCCATATGAAAAGTTCTGATGATTCTGAGGGTACTGATTGTACCGAGGCTGATTGTTTTGGAAGTTGTTGAAGTTTCGTTGATTCACAAATTTTACTTCTTCAACTTCTTCCGGACCCCCTGGCTGTTGTGCTAACGTTAGATTAGTTAGCAAATTCACCTGACTCGTCAATGCTGTTACTTGTGCTGTGAGCTTTTCAATTGGCTCATTATTGACGGGCTCGCATTTTTGGACACTGGCTACCCTCCTTGGCATGTTTCTCTCATTCGACCATTGGTAGCTCGTTCTGGCCATCGCGTCCAGGATTGAGAATGCCATCCTCACTGACTTCTCCATCAAACTTCCACCCGCAGCTGCATCCACTTGGTTTCTAGTCGAAGCAAGTAGACCATTGTAGAACTTGCATACTTGCTGCTTCTTGGTGAACCCATGTTGAGGGCAACTCCGGATAAGATCCCGGAATCGCTCCCAAGCCTCTCCGAATGGCTCTTGGTCCAACTGTTTGAACTGATTAATTTGATTCTGCAAGTCGAGCATCTTGCTCGGTGGAAAGTACTTCAGTAAGAACGAAGTGCTCAAGTCTTCCCAATCTCTGATGTCTTCTAGTGAATTGAACCATTGTAATGCTCTGTCCTTCAGTGAGAAAGGGAACAATCTCATCTTGACCTGCTCGTGCGGCACATGATTGATTTTGATTGTGTCGGACAGTCTGCGAAACTTGATCAGATGCGCATTCGGATCCTCCAACGCACTTCCCCCATACTGGTTTTGCTGCACTATATTGATTAGTGCAGGCTTCAGCTCGAAATTGTTGGCATTGAGTGGTGGAGGTTGTACTCCTCCTGCCTGCTGATTTGGACTGGGCTTTAAGCAGTCGCTAATAGGCGTGTCATCTTCATCGCCAGCAGCTGGGTCTAACTGAATTGGGCCGTACTGCTATTGTAGCTGTTGCCCTTGTGGAGGTAACTGCTGCTGTATGTTCGTGACTCGATCATCCAACCGTGCCAGAGCTGTCAGTACTCTGTTAAGTGCGTCATCTTGATTCGAATGCTGTGGTGGGTTCTCCATCTCAGATGCGGCGTTTCTTCTAGTTCGGTGTCTGCGAGCTGTCGCTTCAATTTCCGGATCGAAAGGAAGAAGGGTTTCTTTCCCTTTTGATCTGGTGAGCATACGAAGCCTGCAAACACCAAAAACAAGAACTACCGCGTAATACAAAAATTAACCCAAAAATAAAAAACGAAAATTAAAATTAAAAATACGAAAAAAAATAAAATCTAGTCTAGTTTCCTCCTATTTTTCAAGATAAAAACTAAGCGCTAAATCCTATTCCCCGGCAACGGCGCCAAAAACTTGACACGTCGGTTTCTAACCTAGTGTTCCGCAAGTGTACGGATGTAGGTGTAGTACTATTGTCAAGGTCGATCCCACAAGGAATAGTTTTAGGTAGTTTGATACCCTAATACTCTAGGAATGTCCTAACTAGATACTAAGTTTTAAAAGTTGATTTTACTAATTAAACTACTCAATTAAATATAACTTCAAACTTAGGAAACACGAAAACTAACAATCAAAGAGAAAAGGTATCCTAGGGCTTCGATTTCAGGATATTATTTCAATGTGGAATATGATTAACCTATTAATTTACCAATTCTAGTGTTTATTAGGCGGCACGACAATAATCTAATCCTTCTCTCGAAGCGATTAAACCGTTGATTAATTAAGCTAATTACCCTCTCGAGTCAATTAAACCTAATAACTCCAAAACGATCTTAAGCCACGGCCTACACAGTCATAGACAACTGCGCTCTATGTTCTAAGTCTGATAACAATTCCCTCCTCTCGAAGCGGAATTGTTAAACTAAATTACTAAATCTAGGTGATCAAGCTAAATTCAGTTTTACGCACAAACATAGAGATAAAACACATAAAGAACAAAATTAATAGATTAAATCATAAATCAAAACATTGTTATAAAACTCCCTACTTTCTAACCCTAGGACACGAATAGCTTAGCTACTCATGCCTAGTAATAATCCAATACAAAATTCTATGAAAAACATTGTAAAGAATTAAACTAGAAAAGAATAAATAAACCCGGATGACTCCGTCTCGATGATCTTCGCCTTCTTTGTCTTCCAAGATGATGGAATTTATGTTCTTGATGATTGATCCCCTTTTTCCTAGAGCTTGGGGTCCTTTTTATAGAGTTGGGCCGAATCTTGGGGAAGATAGGCTCAAAATCCTATTAAAAATAGGAAATCTTCGCATAAAAACCCTTCTGACACGGCCGTGTTGCTTAAGTGACACGGCCGTGTTGCATTGTACAATCCACTTTTCCAGCAACAATTTGACACGGCCGTGTTGCTTGAGTGACACGGCCGTGTTCTATTCCAGAATCAACAGCACATTGTGGACCACTTTTGACACGGCCGTGTTGCTTTGTGACGCGGCCGTGTCGGTTCTTGCCCGGTTTTGCTCCTGGACCGGTTCAGACCGGTTTGGACCGGTTCTTCGACGGTTTTCACTCCTTTGGCCCGTTTTTCACTCTTTTCCAACTTGTTTCCTCGTCCGGTAGCCTGAAAATGCTCAAAATACCTTAAAACAAGTCGAAACACGTCAAATGACCCAAATATTATTAATATAAATAAATGCCGGTCAAATATGCACGTAAATGATATAAAATATGATCCTAAATCGACCTAAATACATGCATAAATAACGTGTTATCAGAGGGTAATTATTCATACGTTATCAACACGTTAACATCTCCTCCTAGAGGAGGATTAACTAGAGTAGTGCCACCTAATAACGATAGAATCAGTCTAAAGTGGAGTATAATAGAGTAAGCAATATAGGGGATTGTAATTAAAATCGAAGGCCTAGGATACGTCTTTATCTTATTTGAATCCTTCACTATTATTTGTCCTTTTTATTCAAGTGCTAGTTTGTTTAGTTATTATTATATATATATATATATATATATATATATATATATATATATATATATATATTTTTTTTTTTTTTTTAATTTAGGTTTTAGGATAAACAAACCAATTACCTTTTCGAGAGTCTAGATAGGGAAGAACTATTAAGATTAGGGTACAAAATTGGATATAGGGCACAATCCTTATGGATTGACCTTGTTGCCATTAGCTAAACTAGCACCGTACACTTGCGGTTCACTAGGTTAGAAATAGTGCATCAATCACGATGACTTGTAATCTGGAGATTCGAATCAGGTTCATTGTCACTTTCCTCGCTAAGTTCGATTTGAGTGATGGAAGTTGGTCTAGAGTTGGATTCAATCGCTGGATCAACTACAGTTTCATGTTCAACTACTTTTGGATTATCAATCAAATCCTCTACGTTATCCTGTTCAGACTTTCTTGTAGCATTAGCATAATCATCGAAGACAGCATTTGCAGATTCGTGGATGCTTCTAGTCCCAAGATGATAAATCCTATATGCATGACTATTTAAAGCATAACCAAGAAAAATCTCTTTGTCGCTTTTAGAATTGAATCTTGAAAGGTTTTCTCAAACATTCAGATGAAACATACACACCCAAAAATGTGAAAGTAGTTAAGATTAGACTTCCTTCCTTTTAAGATCTCATACGGGGTCATGGTGGTGCCTGACCTTAAGTACACATGGTTAATAATATTACAAGCAATGTTTGATGCTTCGGCCCAAAAAGAGCATATCACATGCACCATTTATTGTAGGGTGCGATTTTTCCTTGAACAACTCCATTTTGCTGAGGAGTTTTAGGAGATGAAAACTCTTGAAAATACCTTTCTTTTCACAAAACTTTGAAAAAGAAGTGTTTTTAAATTTTTTTCCATGATCGCATCTAATGCGAGTGCATGTTCTTAAATCCAGTAAACAAGATTTTGAATGTTTCAAAGGCATTTGATTTTTCATGCAAGAAAAAAACACAAGTAAATCGTGAAAAAATTATCAATAATCACATACGAATACCTCTTACCTCCTAAACTTTCTACCTCAACAGGACCCATAAGATCCATATGAAGTAGCTTGATCCAGTGATAACATGGGTTGACCTGGATGTTAGACAACCTTGTGACTAACACAAGTCTGTTTACCCTTTCGGCAATCGCCACAGACAAAATTTTGTTTCTTCTCAAGTTTAGGGATACCTTTTATGGCTTCAAATTTCACCAATCTGTCGAAATTTCAAATTTCACATGTCCCATCTTTTGATGCTACAAAATCGCATCAACTTGGGCTCGATTGCACCTCCGTTCACTGTCTAAGTAGCAAGTATCAGTTAATCTTCAACCAGTCACAACACGAGTGTTTGAACAATCAGATACATCACATGAGCTGCGTCTGAACTTAACCTGTAAATGATCATAGTACAATTGACTAATACTAATCAAGTTAGCAAATTGTCCCTTCACATGATACACATACTGTAACTTAGGGAAACCTGGAACATTTAGGAAATTCTTATGTCCATTCATGTGGAGAGAGCAACTACCCTCAAAGTACCAAGACCTTGCGATATTATATCTTAAAGCATTAAATGCAAAATTGCATGTTAAATTAGATTGACGAACCCACTCTTTTAGAGAATATTTTTGGTTTTTGGACAATTTTGTTACTACGGGGATTGGGCAACTTCTGAGTGAACCCCTTATCCTTTTTGACATCATATTTCATCTTTCGGAAAAAAAATGTTTAATGTGACCAGGAATTAATTAGTACAGATAGATGAGTTTACGTTTTATTTTACCTTTTAGTTGTTTAGGTGATTTAGCAGTTTCATCAACATAATTCATCTCACCCTCTCGAACAAAAGGTAATCCATTACTACTTAAAATATTAGTTTCCCTAGACTCATTATATCCAAAACTAGAATAATCATTCCCACCAATAGCTATGACTTCATCAAGTTTAGAGGCACCCGAGTTTAACCTTTTAAAAGTTTCCGATGATTCTCCCAATCTGACCTTTGCAGCTCCAAGTTCTGCATCCTTTCTGATCAAGAGTACTTCCAAACGTCTCACCAGCTCACAGAGGTTGTCGTTCTCTTCATTCACCTTGCTCATGTCTTGACGCTGTTGCTTCCACTTTTTAAGTAGCTCGAAACAGACCACTTTCAGTTCTTCCACCACTTTAATTGTTTCATCATCACTCTCCCCATCTGGTTCTTTTACAATGGTAGTGTTGAAGCAAAATATGTTGAGATAGTAACTTGAATCATAAAATTCTGAAACTAAGACACATGTTGCGTCAACCTCTAACTTAACTTCAGTGTCATCCAACGAGAAACTTTTTGTGATGGTTGAAACTATAGTTGTTTGGCCTATCGTTGTTTCAGGCTCTAGCTCATCATCATCACTCAAGAAGACCCAGTTAGCTTTGACATACTTGCGAAGGATGTTGGCACATTCATTTACATAACGTCCAAAACCCTTACATGCACGATACTGGACCGAATCCATGTTCCTAGATTCATACCCTGCTGATCTGAGAAAGCTCATCGAACCGACGGGTTTGAAACTGGTGGTGTCCTCGTGGGTGGTGATTTCGTCCAAGCAAAAGATCTTGGCATGTTTGAAGACATTTTTCAACCTCCTCGTCATCGAATTGATCTTTCGGGTGAGTACGGAAACATCAACTCCCTCACTTATCTCTTTCAACTCTTCATCATCCTCTTTATTTGAGGCTATTGACTCCTTAGAAGATTCTCCATCTTCAATCGGAAAAGCAACATTCTTCCCCTTGTACAACTTCTTCTGATGATTCATGTTCATCTCATATGTCTGAAGAATGCTCATGAGGGTAGTGAGCACCATAGTGGTAGTGTTGTGAGCCTCTTCAATGGCCGAAACTTTGACATTAAATCAATCGAGTGGAGATCGAATAACCTTAGAAACAAGATTCCTGTTGCTTATGGGGTCAGCCAAATCTGAGGCCGCATTAGCAATGTCGAGGATCTTTTTGAAGTAGGCTTGAACGACCTTGTTATATTCCATTCGAAGATTCTCAAATCAATACGTAACCATACGCAATCGTGACTGTCTAACACTATCGTTCCCTTCATAGTGACATTGAAGAATATCAAATCATCTTTTGCTATTTTACACAATTTGATCAACCTGAACATATTCATGTTGACTGCAAGAGTGATATTATCATGGAGAGCTCTTTCATTGTAGTTGGATGCTTTGACCTCTTCTTTTGTCCATTGGGCTTTGGGCCTCTTGATCCTCTCACCATAACAATCAGTGATCATAGGAAGCTTCCATACTTCAATGACAACCCTCCAATCTCTCACATCAACCGATTTGATATGAGACCTCAGATGGACATTCTAATAATCATAATTGGATCCGCCCAAAACTGGTAGTCTATTCACAATAGTGGTATCCGTATTGGGCAACACACTCTTAGGATCACGCTTAGTGTGTCTAGCAATGGCTCTGGTGCCAATCAAAAGTGTGTGTTGCTTCGTAATATATGGAGGTCGGTTACGCAGTTTACCCAACCTAGAGTTTAAAATACAGTGGAAATAAAGATAATAAGCGATATAAAATTTCTAACAAGTGTTAAACAACTTGTGAATTCCTTCAGGGCGAAAACACTCACTATAACTCGGTGATTTATAAAAAGATTTAGAGTGGGAATCGAGATAGACTTTGATTCACACTTCTAGAATCCTAACGTCTCAAAGGATAATTAAACACAATCAAGAGTACCAAATAACCTATCAAAAGTTATCATAACAAGTATCCTAACAAAAATGATTCAGATTCATGATAAATCTGAATGTTACTAAAATCAAACTGTTCAGGTTGGATAAGAGGTTTATTAAACCCTCTAGACAACAAAATAACAAGACCGACTAGCTCAGCTGACTTGTATGTTCACATATCTTCTGTTGATAGTTGAAGCCCAATTTACAAGTTAACAAGTAGGTTGGACAACACTCTCAAACAAACAGCTACTCCTACGGTTTTGGACATTAGCACTTAGTGGCCAACCAACCCGATACTTAGGGTGGTTGAAGAAGACTCGGTCCTCTTTGTTAAGGTCTTATTCTTCGACCTTTCTTTTCTCAACTAATTAAAACTAGGTCTCCAACTCTTTTAAATTGCTCCCACGTCCCTGAAATAATGTTAGCAATTCAACACACATAAATCACATTAATTCGGCGCAAATAATCTAAGACATCTTGGTATACAAAATTATATAAGTGTGTAAGTGTATAAAAGGCAAAACAACAAAATTTGGAATTTGGTTAAGAGTTTGAATTCACAAACTCTAACAAGCCATGTTCCTCGGGGATTTGCATCACTCAGCTCAGGAGAGTATTCTCAATTTGGAGATGCGTGACGCGTTCGCAGCCATCTGTGCGACTCTGCTCATCGCCCCAAAAATAAGCCATCAACATCTTATTGGGGTCCCTTTACTTCGACCCCGCCGGGTTGAAACCGTATACACCATGGATGACACCACCACATACAAATCCCAACGGCCCAGGCTCTTTTGCCCCCTTCCATGCCCCTTGTCCGACGTTTCTGACATATTCCACACCACCTTCTGCTCCTCGCTCGGGTCGAGGCACTCTCCACCTTTCGGCGGACGAGGCTTGCGAATGCTGGGCCAAAGGTTTATGCTAATGTTGCAGCCAACCCTATGGGCCATTGCACAAAGTGCTCTACTAAACCATTAATCATCCTTTGAGGCTGATGAGGATGACCTTGATGTCGTCGGCCACGATTTGCCGGCATTGACCTTTCCGCTGCCCACCGATAGTGCCACTATTTCCGAGCTGCAGCACCTTCAGCCTTGGGGACAAGGCTGTTTCGCGGGGGAGGTTGGGGGGGGGGGGGGAATTGATAAAGCTAATCCAATTGTGCATGTTTAGGTAGGCCTTTTGGAGCTATTGGGCTAGGTCTCTTATATATTTTAATTATATATTTTACTGCTTTGTCAATTATGGGCATTTTTCATGAGCCTGTTTGGTTATTATATTTACTTGGCTTTAGACCTAGTTAGGGTTTTTTTTCCTTAATATATCGATGGCTTCACACCTATTTAGGATTATTCAGATAATCGGCATTTTTCAACTTTGGTTGTGGCAGAGCTTTGTCTTTGGGGACTCTTTTAAGGATTATCGCTAGTATATTGTTTATTATTTTACTCCCGTATCTTCACTCTATCAAGGTGCAAACCAAATACGTGAGTGTTTAAAAAAATGATGCAATGTAACCATAAGATCGCGACCTTTAGTCAAGAGTTATTGAAACGGTTGTGGTTGATCAAGTGAAAAAGGTGAACCTGTTCACGAAATGACACCTACAACCCTATAAATAGGCATTAACATTTGCATCTCCAGTTACTCGAACGAATACAATGACAACTTCACTACATTATGCATATATCATTTTGTGTAATTGTGGTCTCGAGTCTTTTAGTTTTCAAGGAAGTCCTGAGTGTCGAGTAGCTCGTCGAAAACTTTAGTTTCGTTGTGCTGCGATCTTAAAGTTAAAAGTTATTGTATCTTTGAGACGATTACCGTAGACCGTGAGCATTTGTATGCGGGACAATATCATTTTACAGACAACGAGTCAAACTCGTGCCACAACTTTACCAGTCCCGTCGTTTTTAAGAGTCATTTTCAAATACACCGTTATGTTTTTTTTCCAACAATCGTAAGATGATATTATGCGTATTTGAAGATGACTACTAATAGTCATAATAAATATATTTTGCGTAATACAGATGGCATAGTGACCAATCGGTCCGAAAGAAAAGAGGTTAAGTTTCCTCCACTATTATATGATCAAGGCACAACAAATTGATAGTGCCATTAATGGTGAATCTAGAAATTGTGTTTCTAATTGAGAAACAATGATCAAATGTAATTTTAAAATTGATGGAATTGGAAGATTTCTTTCACTTTGTAAAAACCCAGAATATATTTCTAGAGAGATTAATGAAAATAACCAACATTCTTTGGCTTCTTTCTTTAGATGTTGATATTTGCAGACAGATGTGTGCCCCCAAGATCGTTGGTAATATGGTGGCAACAAATATCTCTATTCGCAATGCCAATTACTTAAGAATCGGCAGTAATACCAGTGTTAGTAGACCCACCGGTCGGAGTTGTTGCATCTCCTTATTGAAATAGCATTTTCAGACCACTACTAAATAAAATCACGATTAGTGAAGGAGAACAGAAAATTGCATTGCTGATGCCTTTAGAAAAATGTGTGAGTCTGATTATAGTGAAATGGTACGAAGGTGATTTTCATTAGGTACTGGCAACTGTTAGTTATAGGATCTGTAGGTTTGCAAGTATCTCAAGTATTTGATTTAATTGTGCTTTCACTTCTTTTATGTTAGCTAGTAATTTTGTCCTAATTTTCCTATGAGTAACCTACCATTCTTCCTCGACCTCAACTTGATTATGGTATTCATTCCAAGGTGATTGTAGAAATTCTCTTGTGCTACCATACGAATGATCATCAGGTCTTAACCCTTGATTATCCTGAGAGTTGTAGAAGTATCTACCACATGTATAATCCATGTCTTCCACTGGTACCTCTGGCGATCATTGATAATATGACGAATACATAGCTTGTTCCAATGATCTCGCAAAAAAAAAAAAAAAAAAAAAAATAGAGTTTAGCCCTAACAACGTGAATCAATAATCAAAAGAAAAGAAATACACAATTATTTCTAATCATAAATAAATATAAATATATATAAAGAAAAAAATAAATGTCCAGTCTAACATGAAACTATTTATCAGAATAAAAATCGAACACAGTTACCAGTCCCCAATAACAGCGCCAAAAACTTGACAACACTTTTTCTAACCCTAGCGTTACCGCAAGGATATGGTGCTGCTGCTAGTGATGAGTAATGTCGATCCCACATATTAATGCCCCGATTGTAATTATTCAACCCTATCTTGACTCTCATGTATGAAGATTGCATAATTTTATCTTCCTAAAACTAAAGTGCATAAAAATAATAAACAAAATAAAATAGACTCTTAAAAATAAATGGGCAAGTAATCGCGAAAGATCGAATCAGATAAAAGACGTATTTTAGGGTTGCGATTTCAGCTACAACCTCCAATGTATGATTATCTTAGTATTCTAGACTTTTAAATCGAATTCAAGTGTTTATAAGGTGGCACTACTTTAGTTAATCCTCCTCTCGGGCGATGTTAACGTGTTGATTATGTATGAATAATTATCCTCCTAGGCTAACTATCACATACATAACTCTAAAGGATACCTAAACCAATGCCTATACAAGTATCTCACTCCTCTTGGACGATTATTGATACCTCCGCTATATGCCTATTAACAACCATCTCCTCTTGAACGTCGAGTTATTAAGCAATGAGAATATAATCAATTGGTGAGATTAATCAATTCATACAATTAAAACAAGTGTATAAGATAAATACATAGACCGGAGTCTAGAATAAATGAACGAATCAAAACATAGTCAATTACAACCTACTTGGTAGCCCTAGAACACAAACATGTCTAGCTACTCATATCTATAATAAAGTCAAACAAATGTTCATAGACAAACATAAGAAAAAATTTAAAAATGAATAAAAACGACTAAATTCGAAGTCTTCGATCTTGATTGTTTTCGCTTCACATTCTTTGCTCTTCGATCCAAGCCTCCAAGATGTTTCTTATGATGTTTTATGATGAACTGATTTCTATAGCCTTGGGGTATTTATAGGAGTACATAACTAGGATGAAGGGGGAGAGAATCTTATGTGGGATAAAAATATCTCGCTCAAAACGGGCCTATGGGCTTGGTGGCCAAGTAATTGACTTGTGGGCCAAGTAATGGGGCGAAACTACACTGCTTGTCCAACTTAAAAACCATTGTTGCAGGTCTTCCGTTCCGAATTGAGCTTTGGCTATTTCTGGCAAAGTTATAGCCCTTTGAATTATGCACGCAAATCTATACACCAATATAAAAATGCCTTAAGTTTCAGCCAATTTACGTTTGGCATGTTGTACCCTTTTAAATTATAATATTTTAAGGATAATTTTGTAATTTCTATTCCAATACTATTAATTAAAATTTCGATAAGAATTGTACACTTTCAATGGGCGGAAACATTAGATTTTCACAAATCTCTCAAGTATTCCAATTATATAGATATATTCCATAGTTATATTCTAATACTATTAATTAATATTAATATTTTAGTAAGAATCGTGCACTTAATCTGCCGAAACATTAGATTCTTACAAATCACTCGAGTATTTGCATTCCTATAATATTTAGTGTATCTACATATTTTTTTGAGGGTGGAAGTGTATCTGCAGATTTAGGATCCCTTAAGTTATATATTAGAATTTATTTGAGATTTTTGTCATAATATTATTATTTTATAATTTTAATTTAACTACTTTTTATGTATAGGTTTTGAAAATCGGATAAGGAAAAATCTATATCAAGAAGATTTGGAGCAGCCAGTCTTGGCTAACAAGCAATGCATGAAGACGCATTCGGGAGAGAGAGAAGCGGTTGCTATGCAAAAGGCTTGATGAAAAACTGTATATACACATATCAAATTTGATACAACTTGAAATAGGGGAGATTGTGAAGAGAAATTAGTAAGCAATTATTACATATAAGCATCAATCTCAGAAGCATTATCACCAGTATTTGTGTGGAGGGCACTTTTGTGAGCAAATTGTGCATTTAGAGTTTTATGTACTTGAGTGATTTTTGAATTAGGATGAAAAGTAGATTTCAGTTTCAGGTTTGATATGTCAGAGTCAATATCGTGTTTTGAGTCGAAGGATCTTCGGAAGAAGGAACATCAAGACGAGTTCGGGAGAGCTCGTCTGGCTTTTGGTGGTTTGTCATGTCAGTGTCGAATAAGTCGACGAAGCCCAAGCCTGACCCATTTTTCTCTTATTCGGCTGTTTTTGGCGCTGGTCCATTTCGGCGCCGCCGAACCTGCCTACTCGCCTTGTTTTAAAAAAATAAAATTATTTTGTTTATTTTTTTCACTTAATGACCTCAAATTTATTGTTTAGAATATTTGGATGACATATTTTGATCTTTGAATTATATTATGGGCTAATGTTTCCCTATTACTTTATTTAGTATCGACTATTGAGTTTTGTCTTTCAGGTTTTACGGTATTTTTATTTCTTTATAGTTTGTACATGTAAATTAAATATTGCACTATTCTTGACTATGTTGGCTAAAAGGCAAAATATATTTTGTTTAGGATAGGTTGCTATTATTTTTAATTTTTTTTATATAGTATTTACTTATTAAATATTTATAAATAATTAAATTATTCGTCTAAGGTGGTGCCGCCTAGGCGCCGCCTAGACGCTCTAGGCGTTAGGCCCTATGGATCGACCAACTAGCGACTAGCGATTTTTAGAACACTGGTTGGTATAATAAAGGTTTGGTGTAGGGAGTTGTGTCCCTTTGTCAAAATTATCTTTATACGGAATATGAGTATAAAAGGTCCGTGGGATCTGAGGTATTCAGCCCCGGTAAATTTTGGTGTTCGTGATTTAATTTTTACCTTCGTTTTTCTGTGGTGCAACATAGAAAATGCAGTTTAGAAACTGCACCTTTTATTTAGTTCTAAGAAAAAAGAGCAACACAGACAAGAAGTCCGCAAAACATGAGGGTGACATAACAAAAATTAATGGTATGTGTTTTTTCCTTTCATTCTTTATTAAAAAACTCCGGCTCGAATAAATTATTGCAAGCATTCTGGAACTACTTAATTAAGATTTTTATTTGTGAACGTTTAATTTTTTCCTAATTTTGTTTTATTTGTATTTCTTTGTGTCTCTCCACAAACCTTTTTCTATTTTAGTTCCATCTGTTGACAACTTATGATATTTTAATCTTAGAATCTGTTTGTTAATTTTATAATAGTATAGATTTACGAGATTTAGTCTTTGCTTTTGTTGTTTCTTTTCTTACAATAATTTAGATGCACATAAACACCTAGACATTTCATAAAAAATAAGATAAACATGATTGAACAAAATTCGTTTTTGTAACACCATCGCTCACATAATCATTGAAACCGAAATTCGTTTTTGTAACACCATCATGTACATATTCTCTAATCCCCAATATCAGAATTCCATCTCAAACGACCTTATATATCATTCGAGTCGCAATAGAAAACTTAGTTGATTATACCTTAGGGTTCATAGATTACATGTTAATTGCAAACAGAGTAATTTGTCATGCATGCTTTATATACACTGTATCTCTATATTTGTTATGTGTAATCATTGCATATGGAAGAATTGTCACATCTTAATGAATTCAAAGCTACTATAAATCATTAATGTTATATTTAAAAGATTGATTTAAGCTTAATGAATAAAAAAGGTGCATCCTTTAATGTCATATTCATCTGGATCCAAAGCTATAATTTGTTGAGAAATAGTTATATTAGATATTGTTCAAAATATGTGAATTTTCCGGAAGAATTGTGTTAATTTAAAGTTTACAAAAGAGATGTAAAATTTTAATTCCTTTTCTCCTATAAGCCAGTGAAATGAGTCATTCCGAAGATTAATCCGACAAAATTGTACAGATGTAACTATCGGGTGGTGCTCCACATGATGATATCTAGGTGAAAAAAATTTAATATTCTTCTAGGAGATTTTGATTCACTAGCTGGTGGAAAAATTAACATCTACTTATAGAAAGTAGGTGAGCAGTACTATAACACACACATATATGTAAAATATAAATTCACACAAATTAGACTCTAAGTATTGGGCTTATTTGACAAGACAAAGAGCGCATTTACTTTGCATATGCATAAAACACCAATGTAGATGTAATGTATTGAGAATTCAATTGGAATAATCTCACGAGAAAGAGAACATAAAGTTTGACGACTCAAGGGCCAACAAAATACTTATGTTTAAATTAGATTGGATTTCATACTTGATAAGTAAGGTCCCTATGACAAAAGCTATTATGGCCTTGCAACCACTTTTATCCTATATTTCCAATGATTAGTACACGATAACAAAATCATTAGAGATAAGAGTTCTTTTTCAACAACTTGAGCATTAACGATTTCTTACTAACATTTAATCTCTCCCTTTCACTCAGTTTCCCTAAGCTAAGTAATTTTCTTTAACAGTGTCTAAAGCAAAGTGGACGTGCAGTTCCCACATTCTTAAATGGGAGTGGCATTGGTTTTGTGCTATCTTGGAATATGATTTAGTGAAGCTCTAATCCTTCAATTAAATAACATTCAGATATTAGTCTGTGATTTAGCACTCTATCTAAATATATAGTAGCATATTTATTAATATCTCTTTTTAACCAACATAAAATACACAATTGTCTATATTTAGGAGTTTTTTTTTTTTTTTGGTTATAGTCTAAAATACTTGAGTTCTTTAAAGCCATCATTAACGTTGCAATATATGTTGTATTCTATTTATATATTCTTTTGATATGGTTATTTTGATGACATATAATTAAAAGGCAATATACATCTTGAAGTCCTTAAAGTATTGATGTTTGTTTTAAATAGTCCTTAAAGTATCATTTTGTTTTAATTGGTCCTTAAAGTTCTAGTTTTTTTATTCAATTGGTCCTCTGAAGTATTTTTTATTTTAATTAGTCCCTTATGTTTTGGAATTATTTCAATTAGTCCTTAAACTATTACAAAAATATATTTAAGGTCCCTAGAAGAAAAAAAATACATAAAATATGTGAAATCACCGATTTAATTCAAAATGATATTGTAGCATATCTTTTATTAAATAAATATTTTGTAATTTATCATTATGATGCTTTCCCCCTGAAACGAAGGTGAATTATACTAAAATATCGATTTGAATAAAACTCCAAGATTATATTTTTTCAAGAATTTCATCCAAACTTTGAGAAAATACTTTGTGCTACTTTATTTTAGTTAGAAACGTGCTAATTTGATCCAGATATTTTGAACTCTAACTATATTGAATTTAAAGTAAAATTGAACATTATCAACGAAATAACTTTAATTTTTTTAAATATTGTAAAGACCTTCAAACATAAAATTTCAAAGTCCTTTCGTTAATAATGTTCAGTTTTACATTAAATTCAAGATAGATAGAGTTCAAAATATCTCAACTAAATTATCACTAAAATTAAAGTACCACAAAATATTTCTCAAAGTTTGGATAAAATTATTGAGAAATTATAATCTCGAACTTTTGTTCAAATCCTATTATAGTATAATTCACCTCGTTTGATGGTAAAAGTATCATAAACAAATAACACAATATTTATTTAATAAAAGATATGTTATAATATTATTTTGAATTAAATCGACGATTTCACATATTTTATGTATCTTTTTTTCTTTTAGGGGGCCTTAAGATAGAATTTCGTAATAGTTTAAGGATCAATTGAAATAATTGTAAAACATAAGGGACCAATTGAAACAAAAAATACTTCAGGGACTAATTGATTTAAAAATTTATAACTTCAAGGACCAATTAAAACAAAATGATACTTTAAGGACCATTTAAAACAAACATTAATACTTTAAGGACCTTAAGATGTATAATGCCTAATTAAAATGAAACTTAACGTTGCTCTCAAACTAAAAACTTTAAATTATAAATTCTAACTACTTATCATTATCTATTTTGATATTTTTTAATATATCCTCGTACAAGTGAGTAAGGGGTATATATACAATTTTTTTTAATAAAATATATGTCCACAACAAGTCCAACAACAATAGATGTATATCGAAAAAAGAAACGTGCAAGAGAAAAATCAAACACGAGTAAAGGAACGCATGAAAGTTCGTACTCATAAAAATGGACTCAAAGATAAGGGAGAGATTACTATCATGAACAAATAGTATGTCAAAATTATATTTATAATTATATATAGGAAGAGAGGGGGGGGGGGGGGGGGGGAGGGGGAGTGAGGGAAGACATGATTCATTGTTAATATCATAAGATTATTGTGCAATTATACTACCTTATCATTGTAAGTTACTTATTGATTTTACATGTACCAACTCATAAAAATAAATCTGTGAAGAAACATGACAAAAAATGAAGGACTAGCATTAGAGGAAATAGTCAATCAAAAGTATGTCATAAAATTATTGTGCAACTATACTATCAAAAGCATCACAAAAAATAAATTTCAGAGGTAAACAATTAAAGAAAAATGAACAAGAAACCAAAAAAATAAAAATAAAAAATGGAATACTACAATAAAATTGAAATTAATATATTTTCATGTTAGGCGAACTTCATTATAAATCGCCAACTTCAATTGTACAAATTAATTCACCTTCCAAAGAGCTTGAGGATACACAACACTATTAAGAACACTATGTATAATTAAAAAAACAAAAATAGCTTGAGTAAGTTATTTAACAATTTATATAAAAATAAATTTTGTGTAGGTCATGTACCATTCAAGATTCATTGGATATGTGCAAACTGTTAATGACCCAAAGGGATAAAAACGACAAAGAAGAAAATACTTGAAGATTTTACATAATAAAAGGAAGGTCTGGCAAAGGTAACAATTACAAAAAAAAGTACTCCCTTCGTCCTGCTCTAATTTGCCTACTTTCCTTTTCGATTTGTCCCAATTTAATTTTCCAGCCCATAAATGGCACAGTTCTCGCACAATCTTTACCCTCAAAATCTCCACATTCAATCTTCATCTTTGAAAAAGTCAAAGATTCCACAAAATCTACTTTTTCTTAACCTCCGTACCCGACCAAGATAGGCAAATTGGGCCGGGACGGAGGGAGTAGTTGATTAATTATAACAAGAAAAATAAAATCAAAATATAGATAATCGTGCATTCTAATGTTGGTTAAGAACATATATTAAAAAAATTGCTGCAAAATTTATTCAATTAAATTAAGAAATCAATTAACTTAACAATAGTTTTGTTCATATGATACCTACTAATATTTGACCGTAATGGTGGAAAGGGTTAAAAATGAGGCAAATATATGGTATGACACCTGCAAAACTTGGACTGTATTGCACAAAAGTAAGACTACTGCAATATGCAGCAAGTCCTACGATGTGCCAGCGGAAGCAAAACTGAGGTAAATATATATCTTCAATATAATCTATCTAAGTCAGAAGACAGTCAAAGTGTTTAATGACTCACAAAGTGCTTTGCACTTATCTAAACATCAAATGTTTCATGATCGCGGTAAACACATAGATGTGAAATTCCATTTTGTCAGAGACATTACTGAAAAAGGGATGGTGGTGTTAGGAAAGATAAGGTCTAAAGACAATCCATCTGACATACTTACAAAGGCTCTAACTACAGAAAAGTTCTATCTTTGTCTGCAGTTAGTACAGGTAGCTAACATGAAGTGAATTGGCTCCAGGATAGGAGCAGTTTGGTGAAGACAGAATCAGTCACTATGGTGAATTAAAAGTGTGAATCTTGTTTCTATGACATTGTTTGACAAGGTGGAGAATGTGGAAATTAAGTGTAAAAAATGTGGTATTTGGTTGAGCTTAAAGCTGCTGGGATAAGCTGAGAAGTTTTACAAGCTGGAAAAGCAGGAGAAACAGCTTCTGGAAAAGCTAAGGGAAAATCAGTTTTTCTGTTAAGTAAAAGACAACGGTTTGTAACAGAATAACTGTCACAAAACCGTTGTCGTTTTGAGCTTCCAGAAACAGTTTTGCAGTTTTGGTTCTTTGATCTGTTAATCAGTTTTCAACAGCGGTTTTCTTCGTGATACTTATTCTGAGGACATATATACACATTAGAAGTTAGTCCAAACAACTTGTAACATAAGATAGAAGCTAGAACAAGAAATTGGAGAGCTTGAGAGGGAGTTAAAGTTCAAAGTTCATGAACTTTATTCTTGAGTGATTTCTTGTACTTCTTTGATTCATATTAGTGATTGATCTTCTGGTTTTGCCCGTGGATGTAGGCATATACATGCTAAACCACGTAAATCGTTCGTGTGATTGTTTTCTTTCTTGTTTCAGATTTGTTTTTCATATAGTTTAGTTGAGTGTTTCTTTGTGAGTTGAGAGGTGATTATATTGAGTGTTAAATCAAGTTTTACAACAATCTACATGATACTTTCATAATTACGCACACGCTAACATTAAATAGTATTTGATATATTACATAATAAAAATAAACGTTCATTAAGTAAGCTATAATGCAAAAATAACCATGTTTGATGAGATAGCAACAACATATGTTGAATTATACAATCTTACTAAGATAAATCTAATACAGGGACAAAACGAATCCAAATAATACAAAAAAAAGATAATCTTACAAGATGCAAATGACGTGAGGCTCTTGATTGCACAAATCAAATTACTAAAGTTGTTGAAGGAAGATTGAACACAATATCAGAAGCAATCTAAATGATAGAATCCACGAAGCAAAAAATAGAGAATGAGAAAGATACAACTACAACCGTACTTGAGGATAAAACTACAAAGTGGAAGCGAAGAAAAGAAGGTGAATGTCAAAGAAAAATTAAATAAGAGGATGTAGAAAATACAACAATGGAAGAGAAGAAGAAAGGACGAAACACAAAAATAAAAGTAGAAGACTGCATTCAAATTAAAAGCGATAATGGGGGTGATAAAGACCACAAAATAAAATATAAAGGGGGAAAAATGCAATTTTAGTTCTGGAGAAAAATACTGCAAAAGTTGAAGGGACAAAAAGAAGATCAAATGCAAAGATAAAACAACATAAAGAAACCACAAAAAAGGAGAGAAGAAGGAAGGAAGAAACAAAAAGAGAATAATAAAAAATAACATTCAAATCGAAAGTGATAATGAGCAAACACTTAAACAATTTTTGGACAAATCACAACAAAAAAAGACGTCGGTAACAAGGAAATTTAAGAAGGAGAAAAATAGAAATAAGTGCATCCGCGTAAAAAAAAGTTATCTCATTTCAAAACAATTTCCTCATGAGATAAATATGTTTTTTCTCCCTTTTGTCTTTACATTTATTATTAAAATACAAGATGAATAAGTTCATATCAAACAATTAGAAACAATTCATTTATACGTACTATTGTGACACTATAATTTTTCTTGGATTAAATTTGATATTTATTATTATTTTATTTAGTAAATAAGTTGTAGACCTTATTCGAAATATGACGTTTGGACATTTACACAAAGCGACATTTTAAACATTATATTATTTTCAGCTAATTGTTTTAGGATAAATTATATGAAATAAGTTACTTTTGAGACATAATCAATTTCACTTAGTTGCAAGAAAAAGAAGTGGACCTATGAAAACATTATGATTCTATTATAGAAATTTTCGAGATAATAATTCTACAAATCCTCTCCACAGGAAAAATTTTGGAAATTGATCACACTAAAAAAAAAAAGAAAGGGTCGCATGTGCGAAGCATGTGTTTATATCTAGTAATATAAAACATACATCTAAATCGACCTAGAAGTATGCATACACGAAGTGTATCAAAATCCCCCAAACTTAACCAGTTGTTCGTCCCCGAACAACAAAAGAAAATAAAACAAGAGTAACATGCTTTTTAGGGCGATTGGATGATGATTCTAGTCTCAGTGAAGTTTTTCAAGGAACCACAACTAAGAAACTTGAGCATTAGTGACATGGCAATAACTTAACTACTTTCGAGACAAGATACTTATAAATTACATGATCCTCACCAGTTAAGTGTATTACTCACCTCTCAAGTGTATAAAATATGGCAATGTTTATCACTCAAATTGGACCACATGCAACGTCTACCTTTGCATGTCTATTGTCTAAATTAGACCTCATACTTGATATGTGGCAAAGAATAAAAAATGTCTTTATTTTGGTTGTAATGTTGGCTTAAGGTAAGGTGGGATAAATTTGGATATAAGTGACTAATTATTGGACCAATCAAGTCATCCGTAACCCGGCTACTTCTCAACATTGTTCACTCAACCTTTACTCTTCAAATTTCAGAAAACCAACATCATATGACTTCTTCACCCATCAAACGCACTTCTCATCAACCAAGAACTTCAAATGCCTATCTTATTCGAGCATCACATTGGGAATACTCGCCTTTCAAAACCTTAGCATACTTAGGCACTTTCTCATTATTAACCCCTCCTAAATAACAAAACAAAACACATATTTACTACTTTCTCTTTGTTTTACCGACATAAGCAAAAACTTTTGATAACTTATGCAAAAGGATTTTTTTCTTATAACATCAAAACGAAAAATAACCAGGAGGGGCCATCTCTTTCTTTTCTTTTGCCTTATCCACATATCTCTTCACCAAACCATCCCAAACATCCATTCCACTTCATGCTTTTACCCTCTCTACCTTCCAATCCACCTCCCCGTTACTCAATTAGTCCAATTACGGGCCAAAGGCTAAATGAAAGGTATAGGCTTGTAGTGTTCGTATATGCAAAACAAAGCTTAAAGCTCAAAGTGCCAACTAGCGATTTTTCAAGTTTTGGTAAAAAAGATTATTTTAAGGCTAAAACACAAGCTTTTCAAGAAAAGAATGCCTAATACCATTTTCTAAGTCACAACATGCCTTGACATATTCCTACAAAGACGCAAGACAAGTTCTAGAGACTAAATACATTATGACCAATCAATTCACACCAAACGAATGAAAAATTACTCCAAAATAGGAGTACCTATAAGGCTCAAATCTCACAGGCTACTTTTGACTATAAATTTATAGCTCAAGCTCAATTTGTCTCAATTATGCCTATCATGCTCTTCTATGTGTCAAAATACCATTTATTTTTAAAATCAACTCGTAATTGACCTATCACCATCTATCAACCCCATTTCTAACTTTTCAAGACTACCAATTTGGGTTTTTAGATTAAAAAAGACTCAACATAAATAACTAAAAATTTAAATAAAGTAAATAACCAAACACAACAAATTAAGTGCAATGGGCTCACAGAACCTTATCTATTCAAGACAAAAATATCAATAGCACACATGCCCTCACAAAAACATAAAGAACATAAATCATGAAAATAGCCAAGACGTCCCATGTTCACCCTTCCCCCAAAACTTGGTCGAAGGCCAATGTTTTATGGGGAAAAGAGTGGTACACCTTGGTACTTACTTACAGTGTGCTACAGAGGAGAAGGTGATGGTGGTCGAGCAAAACCCCACGGCTACCAAAATTGGGCCATCGTGCCCAAGGAAGAAGAGAATAAAAGTTTGAACCTCCCCTGCTTTTGTTTATACTTACCCGCTGGGACAGACGCGACTGCGTTGGTAGACGTGTGCACATTAGCATCCCAGTGCCGATATGCTTATTGAGGCAGGTTTTGATGTGGCCACGTCAGACGAACGCGGTTGCATTGGAACTCGAGTTGACACAGCCACGTTTTGTGAACGCGGCCGTGTTGGTATCACAACTTTGTTATGCAGTACTGGGGCACTTTTGACGCGGTCGCGTTGGGGGAACGCGACCATGTTGGCTCCTCTCGTCCAACACTTCAGTTTTTCTCTTCTCCTTCCTCTTTTCAGCTTTTCCAACCTGTTTCATTACCCCTACACTTAATGTTATGTTAGTGTTCTAAAAAGGAAAAAAAAGAAAAGAGAGAAAATGAGTAAAAACAGTAAACATCGGGTTGCCTCCTGACAAGCGCTACATTTGACGTCTCCAGCCAGACGCCTTATTAAATATTTTAGCCGAAGTCTAACAACCTGATTCAGGAGATTGATACCCCTTTTTCAGGTTTTCTAATAGATCTACCCTTTGATTTCGTAGTATAAACAACACAACACTTGTGTTTTCCTCTTAGCCCCGACCTATAATATATTGGGAAAGTGACCTTGTCATTTTGAACACGAAGGATTAACTCTCCTTTAGCACATTTATCATCGCTTAGCTAGTCGCCAGGAAAGGTCGACCTAAGATGAAGGGGACATCAACATTTCCTTGCATATCGACAATTAAGAAATCACTAGGGAACTGAAAATTGGATATTCTAACCAACACATCCTCTACTACTCCAAATGACGTTAGTACAGACCCATCCACCAATTGAACAGTAGTAAAGGCTTGTTTTACTGCCCCTAATCCTAGCAGTCTATATATTTTAAGTGGCATTAAATTAATGCTAGATCCTAAGTCACACAACATATTACGCAATTTATGACTACCAATAGAGCAAGGGATAGAAAAAATCCCTGGATCTTTCACTTTTGTTGCTCTTCTTAATTGCATGCTTGTGTTGGTACTCTTTCTAGGACTTACCACTTTTGGTTTCTTTAACCCTTTTCTATTATGTGTCTTCATCCGCTCCTTTGTTATACTCCTAACTTTTTCATCAACTGGCTTCAACGCCTCCTTCATTACCCCCCTTATCATCACCGCTAACCTTAGATTTTTCCTGCATCACAAATAATGTACTAGCACAAACTACAGGATCTAGGTCAGCGAAGAATGTATAAAGAGAATTCGAAAGGATTATCATTAAGAGAAGATAAAACTCCCTTATCTAAGTCGGTTTGGCCATCTTTGTTCTGCTTGGTGACCCTAGATTTCTCTTGCTTGTTGTTTGCTTCGGGCTCCTCCATAAGTTGAGCACTTTTAGTGCAATTTGGCTCAGCTCTTCTTCTATAAAGTGCTTGAGGAAAGGGGAGATGAGGAATATATCTAGGACCTTCCTCGATTATAATCGAGCTTGGCTTCGTGAACCTCTTTCCTATCAGCTCGCACTCATCCTCTTAGATATCATCTTGTTTCTCCTCTAGATCTCGTTCTTTCACCCACTCTTCGGCTTCTAGTGATTCGGAGCTTTTATACTTAGCTTCTTCCATCAAATAAACAATTTTGCACTGCTCCTTTGGATTTACTATAGTATCACTAGGGAACTGCCTTTTCTGATGTTGGGATCCCAAGGCTTGTGTTATCTGGGCTATGTGCATTTGTATTGCTTTTATATCAACTCTCATGTGCACTTATATTGCCTTCACATCTTCTCCTAACTTACCATATTCTTATTCAACTCCACATTATTGCTATCCACCTTCTTCTCTAAATGGCTTAGCCGTTCATCAAACTTACCCAATTGCGACTGTACTAACTCTTCTTGAGTCGGTTCTCGTCCTTCCTGGATCATTCCATTTTTTACCACAAATCTCGGTGTGGCTGGAGAGAATTATTAGGGTTTCCGTAAGATAGATTATTTCTTGTACCTTGTTGGTACTGATTGTACCTTTGGTGATTGCCTTGGAAGTTATTGATTTTTTTTTGTTGACATAATTCGCATCTTCAACTACTGTCTTTGTAGGTTGCTGCTGTAAGTTTGGGTCAGTGTGCTGAGCTAATGTCACACTTGTTAGCATATTTAGCTGATTGGCTAAGGTGGCTATTTGGGCTTCCGCTTTATTTGTAACTGGCTCTGGTGGGTCTATCTCTGAAATGCTGTTCACCTTTCTAGGCTGATCTCGTTCATCCGGCCACTGCCAACTGTTAGCAGCCATCTCATCTAATATGGTGAATGCTGCTCTCGTGCTCCTTGCAAGAAGGGATCCACTTGCTGCTGCATCTACTAATACTCTCGCGGGCCCAAATAGCCCTTTATAGAATTTGCATACCTGCTGATGTTGAGTGAATCCATGTTGAGGGAAATTCCAGAGGAGATCCCAAAATTGCTTCCCTGAAAGGCTCTGCATCCAACTATCTAAATTGAATAATCTCAGACTGTAGTGAGAGCATCTTGCCTGGTGGGAAGTATTTGAGTAGAAAACGAGTGCTCAGCTCTCCCATGTAGTAATATCTTCCAGTGCGTTGAACCACTTCTAAGCTTTGTCCTTCAATGAGAATGGGAATAACCGCAACTTTACCTGTTCACTTGGCACTTGGTTGACCTTCAATGTCTTTTTTTAAACTTAATTTAATTTTTTGAAGCGTTTTTTTTTTTTTTTATAAATTCAATTACATATATGTAAAGCTGCAATACCATTTATTTGGAAAAAAATATCTATAATATCTTTTATTGATGAGTAATAATAATGGACCGTAAGTTTTAAAATTGATGTTTGTATAGAGATTATTTTGGGATATGATTAAATTTTGGACGTGACAATTTAACCCTCCTACTTTCCATATTCTCTTTAATTATTGGAGAATTATGACACTTTTCATAAATAATAATAAATGATATGATGCGTCTTAGTTTTTTACGGATTAATTGCAAAAAAAATTGTCAATTTTCAAAGTATTTCAATTACAACATGAACTTCAAAAGGTAACAAAAAAATCACCAATTATATTTTTTTCAAATACAACATTGGCCACATTTTTAACCGCTATTCTTAAATATTTTTAATGAGACCGTCATATATCCACTACTTATTTTTTCATATATTTCTATAATTGTAGTGAACCGAGGGTTCAGTTTTGAGATGCCACAATTTACACTGCCAATTCACGGTGGTTGTGATGACGAATTCCAATATATGTAGTAAATATTGAACAGTCTCATGAAGGCAAATCTAATGATGGTGGTGGAGATGCAATTATATGTAAAAAATTGTGATTGGTGTGCCAATCAAGGGAAACTTAAAATTGGTGTGTATATTTGTTATTTTTTTATAGTTCATGTTTAATTAAAAATCCGCCAAATTGATCATTTTTTTCTTTTTGCGATTAACCAATTTTTTAATGTGTTAGTTTAATTTAAAATTTGGAATGTTCTCTACTTGACTTATTATTTTAATGTATTCCTCTGTATGGTCATGTTTCAAGTTCCACATAAATAAAAAAATTCGTTAGCACACGTTAGAAATCCTAGCATACCATTATTTAATATATTGAACTAAATGATGTTAAATATAAATCACAACCTCAGTCTCAAGTGAAATATATACTAGGAGTGCATTAGGAAAAAACCATTTAATACATCATTTACAAGGAGAAGTGGCTATATATCTTTTTGAGGCATCCACAAAACAAATGCAATTATCTTTATAAGAAGGAAGGAGTATAAAATATTTTAAATATATACTCTCTTCATCTCACAAGATAATCCCATTTTTCTTTTGGATGTCCAGAAAAGATAGTCTCATTTCCTTATTAAGGGTGTATTAAATGATTTTTCTTGTAATATATCCCTACGAAATGATTCATTAGAATTACTATGTATATTTAACTTGCTTTAGTTCACCATATTAAATAAACTATATAGCATAAATTTTCACGTGTATTAAATAAATTTCTTAATTTATGTGAAACTTTGAAAAAGACAGTATTGTGAGACGAAGGAAGTAACATGTTAAATTTACTACCTCTATTATAAACAGATAGTCCATTGTCCATACTTTGCTTGTCACGAATTACAGTCACTTTCCTTATTTAAAGGGTCCACTTTTTCTAAAACAACTTTTTACTTAATATTTCTTGGGACTAATCATTAACCATCACTAATTTCAAGTACACTAAAATAAATAAGTGTATAAAATGAAAATTTATCGATTAAAATATATATTTTACCTAGAAAATATTAATTACCGGTAATATGCTATCGTGCAAAAATTGTGCAGTTCAAAGGCATAATATTATTGAAAAAAGAAAAAAAGAAAAAGAAGAAGTTGAGTTGCTATTGTGCCAACAAATCGTGCATGATTTAAGTTAATGATAAAGAACAATTCTTGTGAGGGTACCGTTGTATCGACGTACTTAATAATAATTTAAATAATTATTAATTTTTTATATAAAAATAAAAATATGCACAAAAATTGCACGATTTGTGAACAAATAGAGCCCATGGCTTTCACTCATACAATGAAATTGCACGGGCACATCTGCAGTAAAATTGCACTTAGTTATATTTGATAATAATTAGTTTGTAAATCTAAAAATTCCAAGGATCAATTTGTTAATGATTGTGAAGTTATTTATATAACTCAATCACAAAATTTACAAGTAAACAATTTTCATGATATCTTAAAAAGAATACATATTTATATACTGCTATTGGGATAAACACACAAAAGTTTAATTAAATTATTCAATTGAATAAGAACAAAGCAACGGAAACAAAATCATCCCTCTTTTGTGAGAACCTAGTAGCAAGTAATAATAAGCAAGCAATAATGCACAATTACCAGCAACAAAAGAACACAAGTAATTTTAAGTGATAAACCTCCTCGATGTGAGGAGTAAAAACCACGGGATGAAGCCCATCCAAAATATCCACTATAGCCAAATAGGATAAGTGCACAAAGTTTACAATCTGTCAGCATAGATATTCAAGCACAAATGTTTAAAGACAGGCAAATCTTGACAATAAACAAGTGTTGGAAATATCTCACCCCCAAAATAACCCTTCCGCCTGCACCTGTTCCTGATGCTCGGAATATAGAAACCTAATCTTCTAAAATATACCTCTATGCGTCTCGAATGGGCTGACAATTGTTTAGCTTGATCCAACAGTTAGATTGTCCGTAATGGCCTCTTGGACATGACTACGCACACAAGAAAATCCTGAAATAGCATCCGCTGTCCGTGTCTTTTTCCTGTTGATACAGAACTCCAAATTAGATCTCCATCGTTTAGATTGTACTTCGACAAGTCGTTACTATGCTGCCCATATTTCAACTAGACCCAGTAGTTGAATCTCAGGAAAATGCTCCTGCAAATTTTCTGATGGGTAGATCTTTAAAAATGGGAGAAAAAGAATCCTCCCTCTTTTCTCTCTAATTCTCGTGGTCACTCACTCCCTTATTTGATTGCTAATGCCCCATAAATATTAGGGTAATTATAGTCTAAGTGTTGGGCCTCACTGAGACATTAATTTAGTTGGATATTGGGCCACTCCATAAGTTGGAAACCCAACCCAACAAATCTCCCCCTTTCCGACTATGTGGAGGGGTTAGGCATCCTAGCTATCTCACGATAGATCTCAAGCTTGTCTCTTTGCAACACCTTTGTCATCATATCAACACCATTATCATCCATATGGATATTCTCAAGTTGAAGCATCTAATCATTGATGGCATTCCACATCCAATGATATCTCACATCAGTATGCTTCCTTCTTGAATTAAAGGTGGAATTCTTACGGAGATAGATAGTACTTTGGTTATAAAATAATATGCAACTCTCCTACTTGAGGCCAATCTTCTCCATAAACCTTTTAAACTACAACTCTTTATAAGCTTCCGTTGGTGAAATATACTTAGCTTCGGTTATGGAAAGTGCAACTCACTTTTGCAATCTTGATCTCCATGAAACTTCACCACCTGAAAATGTAATCAAGCAAGCTGAAATGGATTTTCTGGTACCCACATCAGATGTCATATCTGCATCAGTGTAGCCAACTAACTCCGGCTTCCCACCTCTGAAGAGGAGTCTCATACTAGAAGTACCTTGTAAAAATCTTTATATCCACTTCACTACATTCCAGTGTTCATTTCCTTGAATGGACCACGGCTAACAACACTGATTGCATGTGCTATGTCAGGCCTCGTGCACACCATTGCGTACATCAAGCTTCCCATGGCTAAAGCATATTAAACTCTTCTCATTGCTTGTTTCTCTTCATCAGTAGAAGGACTATGATGAACACCAAGTTGAAAGTGAGAGCAACAAGAGAACTAGCCACTATAGGTTAGCTCATATTAAATCGCTCAAGCAATTTTTCAATATACTACTCTTGTGATAAGTGCAACGTCTTGTTTGCTCTATAACGAAAAATTCTAGTGAATTTTCTTTCCCAGTCCTAAATCCTTTATGACGAAGGATTCACTTAGCTGCTTCTTCAACTTGTCAATTCTTAAAGCATTTCTACAGGCAATTAACATATCAAGCAATAACTTTAATGGAAAATTACACATAACCATCTGAACTAAAGCCAGTTTTTCACTTAAATATAGATATTTTTTTAAGTTACAGATTACCATCCAACCTTTGTGTGTCTTATAAGTAGCCATCTGGGATGTATTTCGGCCATATTAAATACCCACGTGGCTTGCGCCCCTTCTTAAGAAATGGCTATTCTGCAAAATTCATTCAACAATAAAAAAATATGGATGGGAAGATTAACCAAAAACATCTTCTGCAATTATACTACATCGAAGAAAAAGAGAAGAAGATCAGGGTTGCAATCTTCACCCCCCAAATTAAGAAAATTCAGCACACTAGGATCACAGCTTTGAATTTAGGTGACCACCTGAGTTTTCCTGATATATTTTCAACAAGCAAGCTGCACTCACACACATACAGAGAGAGACTTTCCGTGGCAGACCATAATAAATAAAAAAACATGTGTGTTCAAGATGCAAAGCAAGTGAAGGAATGGAATATAGAACCTCCCCCAAAAATGATGAAAATGAATGTGACAAAAACATTAACGATATGTCTTCGTATTCCCTTGTCGATAACAAAAACCTATCATATGCCTTTAATCCTAGCAGAAAACCTTCTCGTTGGGTACAAATTATTAACTTAATTTTAGCTTTTGTTAAGGTTTTGATTTTAATCGAATTTATGCAGGCGTTGAAGGTCTGGAATTGGATGTATATATGGCGCCGCTACCTTTCCTTTAATAGGAAGATTTTTGCTAGTGGATGCTATGTTCATCTGCAATTTAAGGTCTTGGATTTAGTTTTGGGTTTGAGGAAAAAAAGGGAAGCAATAAAAGAAGATTTATTTTTTTTTTCAATATTTTGGTTTTCTTAGTGCAGAGAAATGTTTTGAATTCTGAATGACTTTTGCAGTTTGATTTCACTGTAGAGAAGGTTTTTCTTTTATGATATTTGCTGTCGGGGAATCGGGGATTGTGCTAGGGATCTATTCAGGATGTAATTGGAATACTATTTTTATAAATCAAATAACCATAATTTGAAACATTCAAATCACATAATTCATGTATTGAATAACGATAAACCATACAATAAGCCTAAATATGGGGAGCTAAGGCATTATTATGTTTACCTTTGAATCAGAGAGATATCGTTGAGAAGAATTAACCTTTCAACCCAAAGTTTTTCTTGAGTATTCCCTAAGTCCAAGCTCGCCCATTCGGTGGGAAATCAAACGAACTTTCAACTCTCAAGGAAGGATTGATTTTTTTCACGAAGAAAAACAGCCACACACTTATGCATATGGGGACCAAAATTGGTCCCCTATTTATAGAGCTAGAGGCTGAAATCTTGGTCATCAAGTAAGGGGATTGGATCGAAATCCTCTCCCACTTAGGAGAGGAAAGTATGGATAAAATCCTATTCCCTTTAGGAATAAGATTTATCCATATCTTTTCTTTCCTATCTCCTACTTCTAATTAATCCTTATCCTCTTAGTTAATGGACTTCTATTGAGGTACTCAAGGGGCCTTTAGGAGAAATAGGATTGGGCCTCCCAATGGGCCTAGATATCCATATTGAGCCATCAATATTATTCTAGCCCATTAATATTAATTCATTCCACTAAAGAATTAATATTGAACTACCCATCCTAATGCATATTATGAAATATGGCTCCCGGTTATTATTTCCCGTGTTTAAGAATCAATGTTCATTAATTAATTTAAACTATTGAATGCTTTAACCAATTAATATCTTTTATTCCTTGAGATGATACAACTCAACATTATTATCATATCGGAAGTTAATCCACTGTACAGGTTTGATATGATAAACATTCTGAGCCCATCAAGGGGGCATAATCAACTTGTTTTACCAAGACACGATTTTCTGTATTAATTTAGCAATTTTTCATATAATTAATAATATTGCCCAAAGTATAGAGCATTGAGTCCCATTGACTCTTTGCCCAAAATAAATCAAACAACATTAATTAATTATATGCAATCCCAATTAAGTGACAAAAATTAAGAAATCAATAACCGCTGAGATCTAGTTTTTCTATCAAATCAGTCTCGAAAACTATCTTGCTGTTGGTCCAATTCAATGCAACAAATGCATTAGTGTAATCTCTTGGTCAAGACAAACCAATCCCAGCCTTACACATCAACTTCTACCAATGGATTGTTCAGTTCGATCTAAGTTGTGAATCATTATACTTATTACAAGGAACCGACAATGTGATCTTCTGTAATCTACCACACACCAGATTGTCTACAATGTAAAATATTCAAACAATATGAAATAAATATATATAACATTCATAATATTTAAGGCAAACAATGATAATTTATTCTCATTCATTAAAGTGCAAGAAATAATATGTACAAAGCAACACTTAAAAGCATACTTTACAGTATAACCCTAACAATCTTCAAAATTATTATGTTGGTTTCTTTAAATGAATTATCAGAAGTAAGATTATTATTATTTTTTTAATTTTTATTTACTATTGAATGAATTTTACAGAACAACCGTTGATTAAGAAGGGGCTTGCAAGTCACGTGAGTATTAGGCTGGAAAATAAGATCGGAGTTTGTTCCAGATGGCTACTTATAAATCGGGTAAAGGTTGGATGGAAATCTATAACTCCAAAAAATATCTACATTTAAATGAAAAAACGACTATAATTTAGATGGTTATATGTAATTTTCCCTTATTATAAGGAAGTCATCATCATAATACCTTTGCACAAATATACAGTGATTAGAAGTAGTCCTTTGGTAGCCTTGCTCCCCAATAACTAACTCAAACTTCCTATACCACAATCTAGGTGCTTGCTTCAACCCGTACAGGTTTCTCTTCAGTTGGCAAACATAATTTTCTTTTACTTTCACCCTAAAACCTTCAGGTTGCTCCATGTATATCTCCTTATCCAACACACCAAGGAGAAATACAACTTTCACATCCATCTGCTCGACCTCCAAGTCATGGCTAGCTACTAAACAAAACACAAAGTGAATAGATGACATCCTAGCAACTGGAGAGAATATTTCATCGAAATCAATGCCTTTCTTCTGACTGAAAGCCCTTGACTACCAATCTAGCTTGAATTGCGACTTATCTTACTTCATTTGGTATACCCACTTGTATTTCAAAGCTCTTTTCCCCTCAAGAAGTTTCATCGATTCAGATGTGTCATTCTCATACAGAGACTTCATCTCATCTTGCATTACATCCAACCACTCATTCTTCTGCTAATATTTCATTGTTCCACCATAGCATTCGGGCTCTACCCCATCAAGAACAAGCTCATAACCATCACGAGGATACAATGTATTAGGTTTAGTAGGTCGAGTATTTCTTTGAGGTGGTTCAACATGCGGTTCTATAACCTCGGGTGGGGCCTTGAGGGCAATGGTTGACCTGCATCATCCATCTCAGCATAAACATCACCATTATCAACAATAGAATGATCCTGATTATCCTCTTTACATTGCCCTTGGCAATGATCATGACCTATATCCGAATCAATGAAGTCACCACTGAATGTAGGAGCAGTTTTGAATACCTTCTCGATATCTTTAATAGTCTGATCCTCAATAAACAAAGCACTTCGACTTCTAACTAGTTTCTTCTCCACTGGATTATAAAAATTGTAGCCAAACTCATTTTGGCCATAACCAAGAAATACACACTATTGTGTTTTTCATGTCAAGCTTAGTTTTTTCATCTTTGGGAACATGAACAAGTGCCTTACACCTAAAGACCCACAAGTGGATATAGGAAATATCTTTCCCTCACTAAACCCTGTCTAGAACATCGAATTCTAAAGGAACACATGGTGTAAGATTCAAAACATGTACTACAATACTCAAAGCCTCACCTTGGAATAATGTAGGCAAACCTGATTCTGAAAGCAAACATCTTACCCTTTCTACCATGGTCCCGTTCATCCTTTCCGCAAGCCCATTATACTAAGGAGTCTTTGAAGGTGTCTTTTGATGTCGAATGCCCTGTTGTCCTCAATACTCATAAAATGGAGCAGAAAAATCACCACCAATGTATGTTATGATGCATCTCAACTCCTTCATAATTTTCCTCTCAGCTAAGGCCTAAAACTAGTTAAACACGTCAAGCACTTGGTGCGTCGTCTTCAATGTATACGCTCATGTCTTTCTTGAGTGATCATCTATAAAAGTAGAAAAAATAGAGAGCACCACCAAGAGTTTTTGTTTAAAGACCACTAACAACATAATATATTAAATCAAGTAAAAATGTGCGTTCTCAATAATAAACGGAGGTTGGGTATGCGGTTAACCCAACCTAGAGTTGAAACACAGTGGAAATTAAATAATAATCACAATAAAATTTTCGACAAGTCTAAATCTCTTGTGGGTGCCTTCAGGGCAAAATAACTCACTATAACACTTGTGAATTACAAAAAGATTCAGATTGTGAATTGAGATAGACTTTGAATCAAACTTCAAGAATCCTAACGTCTCAAAGGACAAACGAATAACATACCAAAAACTAACCGACCAAGTATCATATGAAAAGTGATTTAGATTCATAGGGAATCCGAATGTTACTAAAACTAGACACTTGAGGTTGGACAGTAGGTCTACTAAACCCCCTTGAGGACGCAACAACAAGACAGACTCGATCTTTTCCTTGTATGGTTGCATGTGATCTGTTGGTCGTTGAACCCCTATTAATAGGCCAACAAGTAGCTTGGAGAGTATTCTTACATAACCACTTCCTCCTACAGTTGAGGGCGTTAGTGGTTAGTGGCTAAGTACCCCGAAACCTAGGGTGGTTAAGAGAGAGACGCGGTCCTCTTTGTTGAGGAGTAAGTCTTCGTCTGTCCTTCTTAATAAGCATAGACTAGGTCTTCAACTTTCCTTTATTGCATTCATGTCCCTGCATTGAAATCATCAATTAGACATACACAATACACAATTATTCGGCCCTAATTTGAACAAGAAATATGATACAAAAATCAAATAATGTGTATAAAAGGAAAAATAATAAAATAGAGGATTTAGATAAGAGTTTGAATGCTCAAACTCTAACAATCTCCCGCCTTTTGTCTTTTCTACACAAAACCAACATACAACCGAATAATATGTTAAACAACAGAACAACTTCCCCTAAATATTAGATATCTCAACTGAAAAACCCCAAGAAATTCCCAAATAAAAGAATAAGCAATATAAATGCAACAAATTGCTCATCAAAATAAAAGCAAGCGAAAATATTCATTAAAAAATTAAACTAAGTTACAAATATCATAAAATATTCTAAAAACGAACAAAAACAACTAAATAAGAAAAATTATTTTTAAACACATAACCCTATAAGACAAATTTAAATTCCACCAAATTCAATCCTCATCCTCATCAGTGACTCCAAACTCGTCACCTTCTCCTTCCTCATTTTCTTTATCACCTTCCTCGAGGAAATAGCCTTCAATAGTGATGTTATCATCATTAACCTCTCCCCGTCGAACAACTTCGTCAAACTGGTTGCACTCCTCCTGAACCATTGCACTTTCATCTGGGTTGGGTTGAGGATCATCACCACCTTGGGCCTCGACATCTTCAGCAGCGACATCGGTTGTACTACTACTTTTCTCTATTTTTTTTTGTGGAAATGGAGGCAAACAATTATCAAAAACTTTCGTGAGGGCAGTAATTTGAGTAGTGAGCATTCAAACTTGGTGAAGAATGAAGGGCTAGTTTAGAACTGGCTTTGAAGTTGATTCAACCTGTGGGCTAATCTCAGCCAGTTGTTCGTTGTCTTCATCAATCCATGGCAGATCAATGAACCTTGTTATGGAAGTGATTGTGGGTTGAACACTAAGCATATGGGGCATCGAAAGATCATATCCTGTTACTTTTGGAAGACCTTGTGAACTGAGAATACTGTAGATGAGGGATGAAAATGACAACTCAAAATCTTTATTTTGTTTGGCATGGTTCATGATATACTTGAAGGCTAACTCTCCAAAGTTTACATAACTCCCTGTATTAGGTTGTTACTACATTCCTTGATCAGTGGTGACATTTGAGTTGTTGGTAGATGGACACCAATTGTTCATGCCTATTTTGCGAAGGCCGCAGTACAATTGTGAAAGAGATGAAATCACCCGAGTTTCGGGCCATACAGTGACCTTTTCACCAGTGAGAACAATCGTTGTCTCATCCATGTCATCGTAAAATGTATTTTCAAGTTCACCCCTAGTGTCTAGTTCTTCATTAATAACCTGAGGAGTGAAGTCGTATATCTTATTACGAACATAAACTTTTCCATAGAAGCAGGTTTGTTGATCAGCTACATTTTTCAACAAGTTGACATAAAAATATCTCACCATCTCCTCATGATAAGGAAAGGATGAGATCATAATGGACAACAAGTCACATTTCTCAAGCAGCTGGTATATACCAAGCTTGAAAAATTAACTGATGTTTTGTGAATATCGGTTCAATTTCATCAAGTGATTTGTTGTATGAAGTATGAGTTGTGAAGAATTCAGAACCGGCATTGTTATTTGAAGAACCAGATCATAAATCGGGTTTAAACTCAAATCAGTGGAAGAGGTTAGAAGGGAACCAGGCTTAAGTTGGTTATAACTGCCGGATACAACGATTTTAGTCTGTTGCGCCAAAAACCGTTGTGGAAGCCCTATTTCTGCAACTTGTAGCAGTTGAGCTAAAGTTAGTTACAACTCTCTCATCTTCTGGATTTGAGCTTCAGTACTTATATACATTTGTATCATTTGTAAATGCGAGCTAGATGATATATTTTTCCCTCTGTAAACATTACACAATCGAGAGAATTAGAAGTCTAGGGTTTCTGCTCAAAATCGACTTGTGATTTGGGGATTTACTAGTTTCTGGTAGATTCTTGTAATTTATTGTGTAGTGAAGTGAATTGAGGTGCATAGAGCTTCCATGGATGTAGATCACCTTTGATCGAACCACGTAAATTCCTGAGTGTTTGATTTTATTTCTGTTTTTGCGTGTGAGCACTTTTCGGCCGTTTTCATCCTGAGTTTGTCCGAATATTGGTGTTCTTTGTTTTTGTGTGACTTTGATCTTATCATAACAAGCGGCGCCGTCTGTGGGAAGACCTCTCACACAAGAAGAAGAAGAGAATGTCAGGAATGAAGATGGATCTGGACAAATTTTCAGGGAAAAATGATTTCTATCTGTGGAAAATCAAGATGAAGGCTATCTTGGTGCAGAATAGGTTATCAAATGCTGTCAAACCTGAAGATGAGTGTGTGGAGGCTGAGAAACCCAAATATGGTGATATGGATCAAAAGGCAGTGAGCCTGATCATCCTGTGTCTTGGGGATAAGCCTTTGAGGGAAATATCCAGATGTATGAATGTAATTGAGGCCTGGACCAGACTAGAGGAACTGTACCAGTCCAAGTCAGTTTCAAATAAGCTATTCCTCAAGAAGAGATTACTGGCTTTCAAGATGGTGGATGAAAAGGAAATTTCTGATCAACTAGATGAGTTTACAAAGCTTCTTGATGAACTGGAAGACCTTGGGGTAAAAATGGAAGATGATGACAAAGCTTTGATGGTACTAAATGCCTTACCAAGATCTATGGAGAGTTTCAAGGACACTCTGATGTTTGAGAGGCAGGATAAGTTGAGTTATGACTCAATTATTACTGCCCTGAAGACCAAATGTTTGCAGAATCAGGGAGATATTAACTCAATTTGGTGAAGGTTTAAACATTAAGTTCAGAAGAAACTATCAGAAAAAGAAGGGCCAAACTTCAAGAAATTTAAAGAATGGAAATAATGCTCAGAAGAAGTCTGGAGAGTGGGTAGAAAATAGGAAGTGTTTCAAATGTAAACAAACTGGACACCTGAAAAAGGACTGCCCACAAAAGGTAAAGAAAAAGGAAGGTCAAGGTGCTGAAGTTACTGCGGTTGAACATGAAGAAGACACACCAGAAGTTCTGAATGTTACTGAGTCAAAGATGGAGAAGGAGTGGGTTCTTGACACTGGATGCTCTTTCTATATGTGTCCTCATGAAGAATGGTTTTAGAATCTCAAGAAAGAAGATGAAGGGTGTGTTTTGCTGGGAAATGATCAATCCTGCAGGGTTCAAGGCACTGGATCAGTAAACATTAATATGTTTGATGGAATTACAAGAACTATCACCAATGTGAGGTATGTACCTGGTCTCAAGAGAAATTTACTCTCCCTAGGATCTCTTATTGCTACTGGATGTGAATTCAAGTCTGTTGATGGTCAATTACACATAACTAAAGGAAACAAACTGGTGATCAAAGGAAAACAACATAATGGTCTGTTTATTTTGATGGGAAAGCCCGTGGTTAGTTGTGTGGGCAACATTCTAGGCAAGAATGAATTAACATTGTGGCATAAAAGGTTAGGGCACATTGGGGAAAGAGGATTAAAGGAATTATCTAAGAAAGGCATAATTGGAGAGGTTGGAAATCAAACAATTGAATCTTGTGTATATTATGCAATTAGCATTGCTGAAGACATAGAACATCAGGAACCACAGAACTTCAAAGAAGCATTCAGTGGTAGTGAAAGTGAGTACTGGATTGGTGCAATGGTGGAAGTAATGGAATCTCTGGAAAGAAATGGTACTTGGAAGCTGATTGATAAGCCTAAAGGGCAGAAGCTGGTGAGTTCCAAGTGGATTTATAAGAAAAAAGATTGAAGCTGGAGACTCAACAAAGATAAGATACAAAGCAAGACTTGTTGCAAGGGGTTTTACTCAGAGGGAGGGCATTGATTTTAATGAGGTTTTCTCTCCTGTGGTAAAACATTGCTCTATCAGACTGCTGTTATCAAAGGTGACACAAGAGGACATGGAGCTACAACAATTAGATGTTAAGACTGCATTTCTGCATGGTGACTTAATTGAAAACATATATATGAAACAACCTGAGGGTTTTGTGATTCCAAGAAGTGAAGAAAAAGTATGCTTTCTCAAGAAATCATTGTATGGGTTGAAACAGAGTCCAAGGCAGTGGAATAAGAAGTTCAATGAGTTCATGTTAAAGGCAGGATTTATCGGAAGTCTCTATGACAGTTGTGTATACTTTGATAAGAATACTAATGTTGATCCGGTGTATTTGTTACTATATGTGGATGACATGCTTATTGCAAGTAAAAGTAAGCATAAAGTACAGTTGCTGAAGAAGAAGTTGAGTTCAGAGTTTGACATGAAAGATTTAGGAGATGCAAAGAAGATTTTGGGCATGAGTATAATAAGAGATAGGAGTTCTGGAAGTTTATGGTTGTCTCAGAGGTATTAACTTCAGAAGGTGGTGGAGAGGTTTCAGATGCATGAGGCCAAACCTCTGAGTATTCCAGTAAATCAACAACTTAAATTGTCCAAGGAGCAGAGTTCAAAAACTGCAGAAGAAGTTAAATACATGAGAAATATACCATATGCAAGTGGTGTTGGCAGCTCGATGTATGGCATGATCTGTAGCAGACCTGACTTGGCATATTGTGTGTCTTTGGTTAGTAGGTACATGTCAAATCCTGGTAAAGCTCAATGGGATGCTTTGAAGCAGGTGCTGAGATACTTAAAAGGAACAGTGAACTTAGGTTTAAAGTTTGAGAAACAGGCAGATGTTACTGTTCCATTGGTAGGATTTGCAGATGCTGATTTTGCAGGGAATGTAGATACCAGAAGATCTATTACAGGTTATGTATTTACTCTATATGGAACTGCAGTTAGTTGGAGGAGTGTACAACAGTCTGTAGTAGCTTTATCTACTACAGAAGCTGAATATATAGCATTAACAGAAGCAATCATGGAAGCTGGGTGGTTGAAAGGGATCCTTAAGGATTTGGAATTAAGCAGGAGTGTGTGACCATATTCTGTGATAATCAGAGTGCACTTCATTTGGTAAAACACCAGGCTTTTTATGAGAGATCCAAGCATATAGATGTAAGGTTACATTTTGCAAGAGATGTAATAGATGCAGGGTCTGTGAAAGTTAAGAAAGTTCATACTCTTGACAATGCTGCTGACTTCTTAACCAAAGCGGTTCCTGGGAACAAGGTAGTACATTGCTCGAGCCTAATTAGGCTTGAACAATGTGGTTAATGTTCAAGGAACAAGGACAGGTTGAGGTAAGGACACACACTTGGATTCATTGAGGTGGAGATTTGTCAATATCAGTTCAATTTCATCAAGTGATTTGCTGTATGAAGTATGAGTTGTGAAGAATTCAGAACCGGAGTTATTATTTGAAGAACTGGATCATAAACCCGATTTAAACTCAAATCAGTGGAAGAGGTTAGGAGGGAACCGGGCTTAAGTTGGTTATAACTGCCGGATACAACGATTTTAGTCTGTTGTGACAAAAACCATTGTGGAAGCCCTATTTTTGCAACTTGTAGCAGTTGAGCTAAAGTTAGTTACAACTCTCTCATCTTCTGGATTGAGCTTCAATACTTATATACATTTGTATCATTTGTAAATGCGAGCTAGATGATATATTTTTCCCTCTGTAAACATTACACAATTGAGAGAATTAGAAGTCTAGGGTTTCTGCTCAAAATCGACTTGTGATTGGGGATTTACTAGTTTGATGTAGATCACCTTTGATCGAACCACGTAAATCTCTGAGTGTTTGATTTTATTTATGTTTTTGCGTGTGAGCACTGTTCGGCCGTTTTCATCCTGAGTTCGTCCGAATATTGGTGTTCTTTTTTTTTGTTTTTTTTGTGACTTTGATCTTATCATAACATGTTTATCCTCTTCACTATTTGAGGACTCATCAATCAGCCTCATAGATGATGCATTATTTTTATGCCCTAGTAAACCGCAAGTGTACGGTGCTACTGTAGCTAGTGGCAGCAAGGTCGATCCCACAAGGACTTTATTATGCAAGCTTAGTACCCTAATATTAATACCTTTACTCCATCTGGACTTTCGAATAATTATATGGGTTTTGTATTTTTTAAACCTAATTGAATATAATAACTAATTAACGAGAATTGTTTGGAAAACAAGTAATCAAATATGAAGGTAGACTCAGATGGATAAATATGTACTCTAGGGCATAGATTTCAATTTTGAACTCCTATATAAGATTAACCTAAAACTCTGGACTTTTAAACCAATTATGTTGTTTATTAAGCGACGCTACTCTTAATTAGCCCTCCTCTCGAAGCGGCTAATCGTGTAGATAAATTAAGGGTAGTCACCCCCTTGAGCCAACTATCACATAAAAGACTCCCAAGGCCCCCCTGAGCCGATGCCTTCGCAAGCCCTTACTCCTCTCGGACGCATATTGGTAACTACGCTATATGCTCGTATGCCTATTATCAACTCCCTTTCTCTCGAAGTTGAATTATTAAGCAAGCAGAATTACTAAATTGACCAAATTAAGCAATTCATAAAATAAGTTGCATCCCTCCATATGAACGAGCCATCCGGATTTTGCTGGGGAAAATCATGTGTTGTAGAAACCGGTGGAGGAGACCTGGATGATAATGGCATTGCACTAGTTTAAGGTGTTTCGAAGTTGGCTGGTGGTAGGATCATGATCGAGGTAGGAAAAATCAGATTTTTAGTAGAGGAAGGATCTTGCAACCCATGTTAATTAGTGAGCCCATGGATAGAGGATGTGTCCATGGGTGTCCCAACCTGTGGCCCAACTCCAATAACAGTAGAATAACCTGTGGTTGTTGGATGAATAGCCTCTGGTGTGATTTCTATGGGAGTCAAAATAGGAGTGGTCTTCGTCGGTGTGGAACAACCATCGGCGAGGCTATCTTGTTCAATAGTTCAGTAGCAATCACCCTGATGAGGTTAGCCAAGTTGCTGGGATCTATGGTGTGATTTATGGAAATTTTGGTGAAGAAGAAAGAAGAGGGTTTTGAGTTTCTGTAGAAATAAGAATGAGAGGGAAGGGAAAGAGTAAAACTGGAGAGGTAAAAAGATAAGTGATAAAAATAAGGGATTTATATCACATCATATCCCTGGTAAATTGGGATTGACTCTTGCCTTTCTAATCCACAACCAATTTGAATTCTAAATTGAAATTTTTACTGACAAGAAACATAAACACACAACTGAACACATATACTATCACTAAAAAACAGGGAGTCTAATTTCGGAACTAAATAAGACCATCTCAAACAGAATAGGCAAATCTAGAGATTGAGTTAACATACAGTTAAACATGATCAAGTTCAAATTTGTTTTTCTAAGTCTCGAGAATATAATTTTGGTTCAATGAATTTTTAATCCACCATAATTTTTTTACAAGAGATCATGATATTCCCAGTACCATGTCTAGAGCTACTTGATGACTTAAGGTTAAAAGAACTAGCAAAAGTGATTTTTCGGCATAGTTGTGAGTGCCGTGCCCCTAGTTTAATTCATCACTCAAACTTTTTCCATATTTCTTCTTTTAGCATGAGAAACACGATGTAGCCGTTAACATGTCCCGAGTTACTCAAAGAAATATCATTCTTCGGACCAACACTATAAAGAACAAAATTAACTACAATACTTTGTTGTTTATTAACACAATATACTACTCTACTAACTGATTTTCAGTGGAAATATGATCAATGCAGATAATATGCTTTTCAACAAAGTCTCTAATAAAATGAGGCCTTATGAAAATGTAGTACTATAATGTTGTACATGATTTTTTTGACATGTCTATGGCACTAGAATTATCACAGTACAGAGTTAAAACCTTGCTTTAAAAACCATATCAAACATTTGTTTTCACAATAATTGTGCACATGAGCTTCTAGTTCCTACATATATGGATTCGGTAGTGGAAAGTGATACACAATTTTTTTTACAACTATGCCAAGACACAAGATTTTTTCCAAGAACAAAACACCCACCACTAGTGCTTTTCCTATCATCTAAATCAGTTGCCCAATCAGCATAGCCAACTAGGTAGGTGTTTGTATCCTTGAAGTACTGAATCCCCATGTCAACCGTACCTGCAACATACCTTATGATTCACTTCACAACCTTTTGATGAGAATCCTTGAGATTGGCTCGATAGCGAGCACATAAACACACACTATACATGATATCAGGATGACTTGCTATTAAATAAAGTAAACTGCCAATCATGGATCAGTACAAGGATGGGTCAACCTCCTACCCAACGTTATCCTTATAGATCTTTTGGTTAGAAATCATAGGAGTTCTCATGTGTTTAGCTCCATCTAAATTGAACCGTTTTATTAAATTCCTAGCACACTTACTTTGTGACATGAAAATGCCACCAGCCATTTGTTTTATTTGTAAGCCTAGGAAAAATGATAATTCACCGACCATGCTCATCTCGAATTTAGAGGATATAGCTCTCACGAACTCATCAAGTAGAACTTGTGAGGTTGAGCTAAATACTATGTCATCTACATAGATTTGAGCAACAATAATGGAAGTGTTTGTTCGTGATGAACAAGGTCTTATTAACCTCTCCTCTAACGAATCCAAACTCAATGAGGAATTCTGTTAAGCGGCTATACCGGGCTCGAAGTGCTTGTTTCAAACCATATAAGGCCTTTTTTAGCCTATATACATGATTTGGTTTAAGAGGATCTTCGAAGCCTTTTGGTTGCTCAATGTATACTTCCTCATTTAGTCTTCCATATAAGAATACATCCTTTACGTCCATTTGATGCAATGTGATTCCAATAAGGTACGCAATCGCTAAAAGTAAGCGAATTGACTCAATTCTTGCCACAGGTGCGAAGGTTTCATCAAAATCCACCCCCTTAACTTGCGTATAGACTTGAGAAACTATTCGTGGCTTATTACCAACCACTTTATCCGATTCATCAGTTTTGTTCTTAATGATTCATTTAGTACCAATGACATTAGTATCCAAGGGCCTAGCCACAAGATACCAAACATCATTTGGGGTGAACTATTCCAGTTCCACGTGGATGGCATTGATCTAAAAATGAACATTCTCAGGTTCAATTAACGAAACAGAACATGAAAGATGTACCTCATTGCATTTGGAGGACATGCAAACCAACCTAACCATGATTCGGGTTTGGACTTCTTCTCCAACATTTTCAATCACTTGAGACAACGGATGATCATTTCTAACTCGTGCAGATGGATCACGACGACTAGTAACCTAAAGATTTGGATCAGGCTCATCATCACTTTCCTCACCGAGTTTGATTTGAGCGATGGGCGTTGGTCAAGAGGTTGGGTTGATCGTTGGATCAACTTCAGTTTCTTTCTCAATCCTTCTTGGATTAACAATTAAATCCTCTACATTCCTATATAGTCTTTCCTGTAGCATCTACATAACATCGAAGACAACATTAGCATATTCTTGGATGCTCCTAGTCCCAAGATTATAGATCCTATATATATATGACTATTTGAGGCATGACCAAGAAATATATCTTTGTCGCTTTTAGAATCAAATTTTGAAAGGTTTTCTCTACCATTCAAGATAAAACACACTCCAAAAAAGCAGTCATGGTAGTCCCTGGTCTTAAGTACACACTGTTAACAACATGACAAGCAGTGTTTAATGCTTTGGCCTAAAAAACACTCTGCAAGTCTTTTTGAACTAAGCATCACACGTGCCATTTATTGCAATGTCCGATTTTTCCTTGCAACTCCATTTTGCTAAGGAATTTTAGGTGATGAAAATCCTTGAGAAATGCCCTTCCTTAAGAAGTTGTTTTAAATTCCTTTCCATGATCAGATCTAATGCGGGCAATGGTAGAACTATGCATGTTTTTAAATCTAGAAAACAAGATTTTGAAAGTATCTAAGGCATTTGATTTTTCACGCAAAAAAAAAAAACACACCAAAGTTGATTGTGAAAACTCATCAACAATCACATACAAGTACCTCTTACCTCCTAAAATTTCTACCTCAATAGGACCCATGAGATCCATATGGAGTAGCTCGGAACATCGAGTGGTAACTTCAGGTTGACCTGGGAGTTGGACAACCTCGTGACTAAACCCAAGTCTATTTAACCTTTTGGCAATCACCACAAACAAAATCATCCAATCCTAAATTCACGTGTTCCAATTTTTGATATCACATAATAGTGTCATCAATTTGAGCTCGATTACACCTAAGTTCAATAATAAGGTAACAATTTTCAGCTAATCTTCGGCCAGTCATAACACTAGTGTTTGATCGACCGAAGACATCACATGAGTTCTGAGTGACATTAACCTATAAATCTTCATCACACAACTGACTAGTGCTAATCAAGTTAGAAAACAATCCCTTTATGTGATATGCATTGTGTACCTTAGGGAATCCAAGAACAGAGTTCCCTTTCTAACGATCAGTCCACTAGACCCTCCTCCATAGGTCACCACGACCTCCTTCACATGGCACATAATCAAGTAGGAATTTTGTATTTCCAATCATGTGGCGAGAGCATCCACTGTCAAAGTACCATGAACTAGAAATGTTAGTTCTCCAAGCTAATAAATTCAACATTGCATGTTAAATTAGTTTTACGAACCCACATATGTTTTGGCGAGGAGTTTAATTTTTGAACAGACAGGTTACATCCAAGGTTGGGCAACCGCTGAGTCAACCCATTCCCCTTTTTGACATAAAATTTCATTTTTCTACAAAAAGGTTTGATGTGACCAGAAATTAAGCAGTGATAACATATGAACTTGTATTTTCTTCTTCCTTTGATAGTATTGGTAGCTAAGTAGATTCATCGGCACAAGTTTTCTCACCCTCTCTTACAAAAGGAAGTTCATTCGTTCTCAGAATGTTGATTACCCTAGACTCATTATATCCTAAACCAGCACGATCATTTCTACTAATAGCTAAGACTTCATTAAGTTTAGAAGTACCTAAATTTAATCTCTTAAAGGTTTAAGAATCTTCTTCTAGTCTGACCTTTGCAGCACCATGTCAACATCCTTTCTGGTCAGAAGTACCGCCAAACATATTACCAGCTCACAGAGGTTGTCATTCTCTTCGTTTCGCTTGATCATGTCGTGACACTGTTGATTCCACTTTTTGAGAAGCTCAAAATAAATTAACTTTATTTCTTCAACCACTTTAATTGTTTTTTCATCAATCTCCCCCTCTAATTCTGTTTTAATTGAAGTATTGAAGAAGAATAGGTTGTGATAGTAACTGGAGTCATACGTTTCTGAAACTAAGTCATAGGTTAAATTAACTAACGACTTAATTTCAGTGTTATCCCACATAAACAGTCCTTCATGATTGAGAGCATGGACATTTGATCTATTACAGCCTCAAGCTTCATCTCGTCATCATCACTCAAGGAGACAAGTTGGCTTTTCCGTATCTGTGAAGAATATTGGCACATTTATTTACCTAATGTCCATAACCCTTGCATGCACATCATTGAACCAAATCCATATTCTTGGATTTGTACCCCAGCTGATCTAAGAAAGCTCTTCGAACCGGTGGGGTTGAAACAAGTGGTGTCTTCTTGGGTGGTGACTCCTTTCGAGCATAAGACCTTGGTGTGTTTGAAGACTTGCTCTTCCGGTTAAGTGTTGAAACATAAAATCCCTCACTCATCTCTTTTAGCTCCTCGTCATCTTCTTCATTGGAGGCTATTGATTCCTTGGAAGAGTCTCCGTCTTTAATCCATAATGCAAAATTCTTTCCTTTGTGAAATTTCTTTTGATGATTCATGTTCATCTCATATGTTTGAAGAATACTGATGAGGATAGTGAGCTCTATTGTGAAAGTGTTGTGAGCCTCTTCAATGGCATACACTTTGACATTGAAATGATCGGGAAGAGACCGAATGGGTTTGGAAACAAGATTCTTATTGCTAATGACATCATCGACCTTATTAGCAATGTTAAGAACCTTGTTGACGTAGGATTGAATAGTCTCATTCTCCTCTATTCATAGATTCTCAAACTGATCGATGACCATCCACAAACGTGACTCTCTAACACTATCATCACCTTCGTAGTTAGAGAATATCCTATACATCTTTCTCCATTTTACACGGTTTAATTAAGCAGAACATATTCATGTTGACCGTAAGGGTGTTCGCAGTGAGAGCTCGTTCTTTGTAGTTGGATGCTTTGACCTCTTCTCGTGTCCATTGATATTCGAGCTTTTTGACCTTCTTGCTATCACAATCAGCGATCATCGGAAGATTCCATCCTTCTAAGACAACCCTCCAGGTTCTCACATCAATAGACTTGATATGAGACCTCAAATTGACCTTCCAATAATCGTAATTAGATCCGTCCGAAATTGGTAATCTAGTCACAATAGTGGTATCCATACTAGGCAACACACTAGCAGGATCATGCTTAGTGTGTCAAGCAATGGCTCTGGTACCGATTGAAAGTGTGTGTTGCTCAATAATAAATGGAGGTTGGGTACGTGGTTAACAAAATCTAGAGTTGAAACACAATGAAAATAAAAATAATAATCACATTAAAATTTTCCACAAGCCTTAAATCACTTTGGGTGCCTTCAGGATGAAATATCTCACTATAACACTTGTGAACTAAAAAAGGATTCAGAATGTTAATCGAGATAGACTCCGATTCACACTTCAAGAATTCTAGTGTCTTAAATGACGAATAAACAAAGTCTAGGGCACTAAATAACCAATCAAAAGCTATCCTACCAAGTATCCTATGGAAATTCATTCAGATTCATGAGTAATCCCAATGTTACTAAAACTGGACACTTCAGGTTGGACAGGTGGTTTACTAAACCCTTTAGACGACACAAAAATAAGACATACTCGATCTTTTCCTCATATGGTTCCATGTCTTCTGTTGGTTGTTGAATCCCTATATATAGGCCAACGAGTAGCTTGGAGAGAACTCTTACATAACCACCCTGAAACCTGGGGTGGTTGAGAGAGAGACTTAGTCCTCTTTGTTGAGGACTAAAGTTTCGCCATTTTCTTCTTAACAACCATAGACCAGGTCTTAAACTTTCCTTTATTTCTCTCATATCCTCTAATTTAAATCATCAATTCGACATACACAATACACAATTATTCGGCCTTAATTTCAACAAGAAAATATGATACATCATATAATTTATATAAAAGGCAAAACAAAAAAATAGAGAATTTAGATAGGAGTTTGAATACTCAACTCTAACATCAAGTATACCTGGTTTTCTCGAAAGGGGATGTCTTCATAACACCTCTAGTTTCTTTCCCGCCAAGCGATGAAAATATAGGGATACATCTTTCATTTATGGAATGAGATTTTTCTTAGCCAAAATAATCAAAATCTTATCGCTGATGTGACTAAGTTTGTGTGAGGTAGTGTTCAATCTCATCAAGTGAGCTATACTTGGTAATATGGTGTGTTGGGAATGTGGAACCGGGTTCAAGAGGTGAAGAACCGGAGGTTTGGACCGGGTTTGAGCATCAAGAAGCAAAGCTGGTCAGGATGAGCCGGGTTCGTGGCTGTTGTGAATAACCGCTGATTGTGACGAGTTAGTTTCAGGATTTGTGACGAAGAATACCGTCACTTTTGTCCGGTAGCTGAGCTCAACTTGATTCAGTTAGAACTTTTTGTACGGTTGCATTCGAGCTTCAATTCATATATCATTGTAAAGCTCTCATCAAGGAGAACAACACTACGTCGAGCAATTTTCCTGTTTCTTAGATTAGAGAGAATATTTTGAGAGGGAACGGTTTCTGCCCTAGTTTGTTCCAGAATTGGGCATTTTTGTTTCTGAGTGTATTCTCTGTAATTGATTGGATTTCTTAGTGGATTGGGGTGTGCCTTGCCTCCGTGGATGTAGTTCATCTTGAACGAACCACGTAAAACTTGTGTGTGATTCATTTATATTTCCTGTTCTGCGCAAGTCGTGTTCGGTCACAACTTTGGCCGAATTAAGTGTGTGTTTTCAGATTGATCTTTGTGCGATTTCCAGATTCAGTTTAGCTGTGTGTTTAGGAGTTGAAATCACTAACAAGTGGCGCCGTCTGTGGGAAATCAACTCTCACAGCCTGAAGAAGAGGAGAAATGGCTGGTATGAAGATGGATTTTGAGAAGTTCACAGGAAGGAATGATTTCACATTGTGGAAGATCAAGATGAATGCAGTATTGGTTCACAATAGCCTTGATCTTGCATTGATACCTCTGGATTCATGGGAAGAAACTGAGAAATCCAAGTTTGCATCAGTGGATAAGAAGGCCCTAAGTCTTATCTTCCTATGTTTGGGTGATAAACCGTTGAGGGAGGTCTCAAGATGCAAGAGTTCCTCAGAAGCATGGAGGAGATTGGAAGAACTGTATCAATCAAAGTCAGTTTCCAACAAGCTGTTCTTGAAGCAGAAGATGTTGGCCTTCAAGATCACTGAAGACAAGGTAATTTCTGATCAACTTGATGAGTACATTAAGATGATTGAAGAATTGGAAGATCTGGATGTGAAACTGGAGGAGGATGACAAGGCATTGATGGTGTTAAACATTCTTCCAAAATTCATGGAAAGCTTTAAGGATGCCTTGATGTATGGGAGAGATGAGCAGCTATCTTATGATGGAATAGTGAAGGCTCTGAGGTCTAAATGCTTCCAGACTCAAGGGGATAAAGGCATGGTGCAATCTGGAGAAGGTTTGAATGTCAAATTCAAGAAACCTTGGCAAGGCAAGAAGGGACAGAATGCTAAGGATCCAAAGTCAGGGGATTCTAATCCTAAGAAGGGGAATGGCTGGGTTGAGAAGAGGAAATGCTTCAAGTGCAAGCAGCCAGGTCACTTGAAGAAGGACTGTCCTAAGAGAAATAAGAAATGTGGAAATCAAGGGGCAGAAGCTGCTGCTATTGATCATCAAGAAGATCCTCCAGAAGTATTAAATGTTACTGAATCAAGAATGGTAAAGGAATGGGTCTTGGACACAGGCTGTTCTTTTCATATGTGTCCACACCAGTCATGGTTTGATGAACTGAAGAGAGAAGATGGCGGAAATGTTCTCCTGGGAAATGACCAATCATGCAAGGTCAAAGGAGTTGGATCAGTGAGCATAAGGATGTTTGATGGTGTGGTCAGAGTCATCTCAAATGTAAGATATGTTCCTGGCCTTAAAAGAAATCTTTTATCTCTCGGTTCTTTAGTAACCAGTGGGTGTCAGTTTAGCTCAATAGATGGATTCTTGCATATCACAAAACATGGGAAATTGGTGATAAAAGGTAGACAGCATAATGGATTGTTTATCTTGATTGGTTCACCTGTTGTTGGAAGTGTGGATATGGTCTTGAGCAGTTCAGAGCTTGCTAAATGGCACAAGAGACTAGGACACATAGGAGAGAAAGGGTTGAAGGAACTGTCAAGAAGTGGAGTAATTGGAAATATGGGAAATCAAGAACTGGAGTTCTGTGATCAGTGTGCTTTGGGCAAATCCAAGAAGCTGCCCTATGGAAAGGGTGTTCACACAACTCAAGAACCATTAGATTATGTTCACTCTGACATATGGGGTCCTGCAAGAACAGAATCTCATGGTGGTGCAAGGTATTTCATGTCCTTGATTGATGATTACAGCAGAAAGGTGTGGATCATGTTGATGAAGAACAAGAGTGATGCTTTTCATAAGTTCAAAACATGGTTGATTCAACTGGAAAATGTCAAAGGGAAGAAGCTGAAGCACCTTAGGACTGATAATGGACTGGAATATCTCTCTACTGAGTTTACAAACTTCTGTGAAGAAAGAGGAATCAAGAGACACAGGACTGTTCCAATGAATCCTCAACAGAATGGAGTTGCTGAGAGACTTAACAGGACTCTTCTTGAAAGAGTGAGGTGTATGCTGTTGGATGCTGGGTTACCAAAGGTATTTTGGGGAGAAACCATTGCTACAGCATGTTATCTCATTAACAGGTCACCCTCATCAGTAATTGGGTTCAAAACACCTGAAGAGGTGTGGAGTGGACAGAAACCAAGTTATGAAGGGTTAAGGGTGTTTGGGTGTCTTGCTTTTGTCCATGTCAAGCAAGACAAGCTAGATGCAAGGGCTCTAAGATGTGTATTTCTTGGATATCCGGATGGAATAAAGGGCTACAGATTGTGGTGCTTAGAGAAGGGAAATCAGAAGATAATCACAAGTAGAGATGTAAAGTTTAATGAGAATGTGATGGCTTACTCTTCTACAGGCTCTAAGGAAGAATTTGATGGTGCTACAGAGACAGAGGAGATATCAATTCAGGTGGAGCATCCTGCTGAAGATAATCACACACCTCAACCACAAGAAAATCTACAAGATAGTGATTCATCATCTGAAGAAGAAGAACAAACTGGACCTTCACAAAATGTCAGAGAATACAGCATTGGAAGGGACAGGCCTAGAAGAACAATCAACAAACCTGATTTCTATGGTCAAGCAGGGAGTGTTTATTATGCCTTGAGTGTTGCTGAAGACCTGGAATCACAAGAGCCTAGTAGTTTTAAAGAAGCACTAGACTGTGAAGAAGGTGAACACTGGATACAGGCAATGACTGAAGAGATGGAGTCCCTGGAGAAGAATAAGACCTGGATATTGGTGGATAAACCAAAAGGTCAGAAACTTGTAAGCTCTAAATGGATATACAAGAAGAAACTAGAGACAGCAGGATCCAAACAGGTGAGGTTTAAAGCAAGATTGGTGGCTAGGGGCTTTACACAAAGAGAAGGGATTGATTTTAATGAAGTTTTCTCTCCAGTGGTAAAGTATTGCTCAATCAGGTTGCTTTTTTCAAAAGTCACACAAGAGGACATGGAATTACAACAACTGGATGTAAAGACAGCATTCTTACATGGAGAACTCAATGAGGAGATATATATGAAACAGCCAGAAGGCTTTGTTGTTCCTGGGAAAGAAGACAAAGTATGTTTACTGAAGAAGTCACTATATGGACTTAAACAAAGTCCAAGACAGTGGAACAAGAGGTTCAATGACTTCATGATCAGTGTTGGCTTTGTAAGAAGTCTTTATGACAGTTGTGTTTACTTCAACAAAGGTTCAAAGCAAGATAAAGTTTTCCTTCTATTGTATGTGGATGACATGCTAATTGCCAGCAGGAACAAGGAGAGGGTACAATGGTTGAAGGATAGACTTAATACTGAATTTGACATGAAAGATCTGGGAGAAGCCAAGAAGATATTGGGCATGAACATTCTAAGAAACAGAGAAGCTGGAGTGCTTTGGTTATCTCAGAGGCAATATCTACAGAAAGTATTGGAGAGGTTTCATATGCATGAAGCCAAAACTCTCTCCACTCCAGTTAATCTACAGAAGAAACTTTCCAAAGAACAATGCCCAAAGACTGAAGAGGAAATCATACATATGAACAATATTCCTTATGCAAGTGGAGTTGGAAGTCTTATGTATGGAATAATTTGTAGCAGGCCTGACTTGGCATATGCTGTGTCTTTAGTAAGCAGGTTCATGTCAAATCCAGGAGTTGAGCATTGGGAAGCTTTGAAACATGTGATGAGGTATTTGAAAGGATCAGTGAATTTGTCACTGAAGTTTGAAAAAAGAGTGGATGGAAGTACTGCTGCATTGGAGGGGTTTGCTGATTCTGATTTTGCAGCAAACATAGACACAAGGAAATCCATTTCTGGATTTGTGTTTACCTTATTTGGAACAGCCATCAGCTGGAGAAGTGTACAACAATCTGTTGTGGCACTATCAACAACAGAAGCAGAATATATCTCTCTAACTGAAGCTATCAAAGAGGCAATCTGGTTGAAAGGGGTTCTGAGAGATTTGGATATCAAGCAGAAGTGTGTGGCAATCTACTGTGATAATCAAAGTGCTTTACACCTTGTGAAACATCAAGCATTTCATGAAAGGTCAAAACACATTGATGTTAGGTTACATTTTGCTAGAGATATCATTGATTCTGGTTCTGTGGAGGTGAAGAAGGTACACACATTGCATAATCCTGCTGATTTTCTTACAAAGGGTGTACCTGGAAACAAAGTGGAGCATTGCTCGAGCTTGCTGCAGCTTGAGCAATGTCATGAAGAGCAATAACAGACAGGCAGTGGTGAGGCATTAAGAGGAACACTTGATTCATTGAGGTGGAGATTTGTGAGGTAGTGTTCAATCTCATCAAGTGAGCTATACTTGGTAATATGGTGTGTTGGGAATGTGGAACCGGGTTCAAGAGGTGAAGAACCGGAGGTTTGGACCGGGTTTGAGCATCAAGAAGCAAAGCTGGTCAGGATGAGCCGGGTTCGTGGCAGTTGTGAATAACCGCTGATTGTGACGAGTTAGTTTCAAGATTTGTGACGAAGAAAACCGCCACTTTTGTCCGGTAGCTGAGCTCAACTTGATTCAGTTAGAACTTTTTGTACGGTTGCATTCGAGCTTCAATTCATATATCATTGTAAAGCTCTCATCAAGGAGAACAACACTACGTCGAGCAATTTTCCTGTTTCTTAGATTAGAGAGAATATTTTGAGAGGGAACGGTTTCTGCCCTAGTTTGTTCCAGAATTGGGCATTTTTGTTTCTGAGTGTATTCTCTGTAATTGATTGGATTTCTTAGTGGATTGGGGTGTGCCTTGCCTCCGTGGATGTATTTCATCTTGAACGAACCACGTAAAACTTGTGTGTGATTCATTTATATTTCCTGTTCTGCGCAACTCGTGTTCGGTCACAACTTTGGCCGAATTAAGTGTGTGTTTTCAGATTGATCTTCGTGCGATTTCCAGATTCAGTTTAGCTGTGTGTTTAGGAGTTGAAATCACTAACAGTTTGCTATGCCATAATTCAATATTTACCTCATTCTTCACTGTATTTATGAAGTGATCAAGAAACTTGACTGCAACAAATACAACGAAGAATGTTTCTTACCTTTGGCCACAACCTAAGACCCTTTTGTAAGCTTCCACTGACCATCAAAGATAATACTGCAAAAGCCTTCATCATTGAGTTTTCTAATAGATTTCAAATTCCAACTAAGATCAGCTACATCCTGGACATTTTACAGAAGTAGCGTAGTACCATTGCTAGTATGCAAACATACGTCTCCATCACCAATGGCTTTGGCCAAGCCATCATCATCCATCCTAACATTCCCAAAGTCACCCGATGTTTAGGAGATTAACATATCTCTACTAGGTGTAGTATGTATGGATGCACCATTATCGATTAACCAAGTCTCATGGTATGCAAGATTGATAACATCATAATCACGAAAGAAAGAAAACCACCTGTTGCAGCAGACACTCAATCATAGTTTTACTTCTTCACTTTTCTTGTCCTTTCCCTTATCTTTCTTTTCGTCTCGCTTGGGTTTTTGACAATTCTTTATTTTGTGACTTGGAGTGCCACAATTCCAACACTCAACTATAAAACATCTGTTGGACTTGCTTCTGTCTCTACTTTTTCCTTTGGGATCCCTACTTTTACTTCTCCCCCGCTTCTCTAAAACTATGACTTTGGATTGTTGAAATCAAATCTGTGACTTTCTTCACATCTCTTTATTAATAACACTTCCTGTTAGGAATAAGTCAAATGAAGATATGATGTGATATGTAAATATTTCTTGTACATATTTTCTATTTTGTGATGATATATTTTCCATGTATATTGCTGTTTTGTTGTATCTGTACCAATTAATAATAGTGGAATCATACTCTCAAATCCTCAATTCAGGTAGACTAATCTCATTCCCATTGTCTCAACATATTAATTCTAAAAACCCTATTTCTTTCCCGACCCGCCTCATATGATCAATAGCCTTTGCTGCACTCTGATTGCTTCATCATCTAACATGATAGGTGAATCTTCTGATGCCTCTTCGATTGTCAGTGCCACACTTACTCTCAAAGCGATAACATATCTCGTCTCCATAAAACTCACATCCAAAAACTATCTTATGTGGTATGGCCAAATTTATCAGCTTCTGGTGACTTTAAAATCCTTATGTTTGTTGATGGAACTTCTTCTTCACCACCTCAAACAATAACTAAAAATGGTGCTACTGCGCCCAACCCCGCCTATGTTGTCGAGTACTCTAAAGACCAGATTGTTTGTGTCTTCATCGTTTCCACCTTTACCGAAGAAGTAATGGCAGTCACGGGGGGCTGTTCCTCCTCAGCAATTAAGCCCATTTTGGCTGCGACATTCAATCAATCATTGAAGGCTAGAGAGCTTTGTCTCAAGAAAAACTTGCAATTTATCGAGAAGGGCTCACGATCTATATCTGTGTATAGTACGGCATTTAAAAGCCTTCGTGATCAACTTGCATTAATGGGATGCACTCTTGACACCACATATAAATCTCACTGATTTCTCTGTGGATTGGGATCGAACTTCCATGGTTTTTCCACATCCCTGATCAATCTTGTTCCTCTCCTATCATTCTGCAATTTAATGGCCAAGGCTGAGGCTCATGATTTGTTAACCAAATCATTGGATACCCCATGATCAGTGCCTACAATAGCTTTCACGACACATAACCAACGATCGAATTCTTTAAGTTCGTATGGAAAATTTTCATCCAATAATTCTTTTTTCTCGAGGGTTTGGGTGGTCATGGCCATGGATGATCTACTAGAGGCCATGGTAATCAGAAAAATCATCGTACATGTCTTGGCAACTTTTAGCCAAAATATTCGAGTCATCGCGCTGGTCATATGCCACCGTTTATTCTGGCCGTTACAAACATGTGACTTCCAATGCACATCTCACTGAGGCCTTTAACTTTGTATGTTCATTGAACTAGGCTTAGTAATTTGAATGGTGTGTTGACACTAGTACATTTGCAGACATGGCAAATTTGCCAGCAGCGTGTCTCCTTTTTCTGGAAATGACGTAGTTGTAGTTGGAAATGAGAATTCTCTTTCCATCTCTCGTGTTGGTTCTTATGACATATCTGAGGATTTATCATAATTGGATGTGTTGATTGTGCCTCATATAACAAATAATCTATTATCTGTTAGTAAGCTTTCGTGTAACTGTTGTGGTTTATTGATAAAATCCTCGAAATTCAGGATCGGGCCACATGAATACCTTTAGCTCGGAGGAGGCGTGAGAATAGTTTATACATACTTGAGCATGGGCGTACAGATCTTGGTGCTGCATTAAAGACTAGTAGAGTTAGAGGCTCATTTGATTTATGGCATCATTTTTTGAGACATGCTAATTATTATGTTATTAAATTATTGGCTAAGTTAAGATTTTAGTCAGTTACTTATGTTTTACCAAATCTTACAGTTTTCTCCTTTTTCTAGTTGGCTAAGAGAAAACATTTATCCTTTGTTACTAATGATAAGTGTGGAGATCACGTTTTGTATATTATTTATTTTGATTTGTAGGGTTATTCTCCAATTAAATCTTGTGATCGTTACCAATACCATGCAATTTTTATTGCTAATATTTCTCAATAGTCATGGTTTTATCCGTCGAGATTGAAGCCAGACTTGTATGATTTCTTTGTTCTATTTAAAATGTTGGTGGAAATCAATTTCTTGCTCTATCAAACTTTTTCAACCTGATGGGGGCTAAGTTTACTAATAATAGATTACAAGACTTATTAAGAACTAGTGGAATTACGCACATTATGTCATGTGTTTAGATGTCGGGTATTTCCTTATCTTCGATTCTATGCTGCACATAAGCTATCTCATCGTTATGTGCCTTGTGTATTTTTGGGTTATAGCTCCAAGTATAAATGTTTTTGTTGTCTCAATCCAATGACTTCTTGGTTATACATCAGCCGCCATGCCCATTTTAATGAAGACTCTTTACCATTTAGTGATCAAAATTCTTCATCTTCTTCCCCTAAGCGTGAATTTCAGCTTTTGTTGATCAACATCCGAACATTATTCTGCTTACAGAATCCACACAGCCGTCTTTACAGTCTGTACCATGTACGACTGACTCGGGCCATTCCCACTTTATTTTTCTACCGAGCCTGCCCCACTAACGCTCACTATGCCTTTTGCTGGCCCCGTGACTGAGCCACTACCAGTCACAGCTTATTCTCCACTTCGCTCACCTCATCACTCCATGCATGCTCATGTGTTGTCTTCTCAAGCTCCACTACCTCAGGTTACTTCCCGAATCCATCCCATGCACACTCGAGCTTAGGATGGCATTTCAGAATTAAACATCCGTTGTCCACTTCCCATCTAGCTCATGGTGCTCTCCTTTTGATAATTAACTCGTCTAACGAGCCTAAGGGTTTCATGTTGCAGCAAAATCATCCTATTAGGTTCATGCGGGAGATGAGGAGCTTCCGACTCAATTGGTCCCTCGGCCTCAGAGTGTAAATATTATTGGTTCCAAATGGGTGTTTCATAAAAAATATCTTGCCGATGGTTCTATTGATTGTTATACGGCTCACTTGGTGGCTCAGGGTTTCACTCAGCTTCTTCGTTTTGACTATGATCACACTTTCATTCGGCTGTAAAAGCTTCTATTGTTTGGATTATTCTTTCCCTTGTAAACATGAAAAATTGGTCTCTGCACCAGCTCGACGTTAATAATACTTTTCGTCATGGTGTTCTTATGAAGCCCATATATATGGAACAACCTTCGGGTTACAGTGTTCCTCTTCATCGGTCTTATGTTTGTCATCTTAGTAAAGGCAATTTATGGTCTTAAGCAGGCTCCTCTGGCGTGGTTTCAATGCTTTTGTGACTTTTTACTCAGTTTGGGGTTTGTGGAGAGCAAGTCTGATACTTCTCTATTTATTTTTCATCAAAGTCGCAAATTGCTCTATATTTTACTTTATGTTGACGATATTATCATCATAAATAGTGAATCTTCATAAGTCACTTGTCTTATTGCTTGTATTCGTCAGGAAATTGCTATCAAGGACCTTGGAATGTTGAACTATTTTCTTGGTCTTGAGGTCACTTATACCCGTACTGGTCTTTTCTTAGGACAATCTAAGTATGCTCGATATACTTTTCTCTGTACCGATTTGCTTGAGTCCAAGCCTATCTCAACTCCACTGGCCGCTGATGAGATTCTTCGGGTTGACAGTTCACCCCATCCTGATCCCACCTTGTACCGCTTGCTTGTCGGTGCTATTCAAAACTTAACTATTACTCTTCTGGATCTATCATTTGCGGTTAACACCATCAATCATTTACAGGCAAATTCGGCCACTGCTCACTTTCAGGCGGTTAAGCGAATTTCTTCGTTATGTGAAAAGAGATAATTGAGTTTGGTCTTTGAACATCATTTTCTCTGGGAACTTATCTCTGCCAAGCGTTTGATCGCTCAATTCATTTTATTGAATCTACAACTTGCGGAAATTTTTATATAGTCTTCCATGCCCTGTTGTTTGAATTCTTTCGATCCAAGCTGCACGTTTATCTCCACCCTCTTCGCTTGAGGGTAAGTGTTAGAAATAATTCAAATGAAGTTATGATTTGATATGTAAATATCTCTTGTAAATATCTTCAATTTTGTGAAGATATACTTTCCATGTGTATTGTTGTTCTGTTGTATTTGTACCAATTATTAATAGTGAATCGCACTCTCAAATCCTAAATTGAGGTAAACTAATCTCATTCACACTTTCCTTCACTATATCCATGGAAATAGTATCATCAAGGATGAATTAGACTATAATGTCATGAATGTCTTCCAAGAATCATGCAATGTACCAAGAAGTCATAATCCTTGTACTTCATCAAACTTGACATTCATTCCTGCCAATTGATTAATGATGCCCTGAAATGATTTCAAGTGATCAGTTACAAATTCATCAACTACTTGATTAGAAACAATTTATTGTTCCCATTCTTCCTTGCATACTTCTCAAACTTTTCCCGCAAGCATCATGTATTTGTTTCTGCATTAACATCGTTCAACACATTATCATCCACCCATTGCCTAACGCAACCGTATACTGGTTGATGCAGTATATTCCATTTAAATAAACTTTTACCATCAACCTTTTAACTCTAAAACACGGGCAAATAATAATCTTTCACATACAAAAGGTCCTCCATCTTTCCCTTCTTAGAACCATTTATATTAACTCTACTTACCTCCATGTCCACCACAAGGCATAAAGTAGAAATCCGTTGTAATACCACTTTGTTGGGATAAACACACACAAGTTCAATTTCATTATTCAATTGAACAACAAAAATGCAACAAAAATAAAATTATCATTGTCTTGTGTGAAACTAGAAGGAAGTAATAACAAGCAAGCAATAATGCACAACCACCAAGCAATGAAAGAAACAAACACTTTTAATGTAGAAAACCTCTTCGATATGAGGAATAAAAATAATGGACCCCAGTCCTCCCAAAATCTCCACTATGACCAAATATGATGAGTACACAAGGTACATAATATGTCAATGCAGATATTCTAGCACAAATGTATCAAGACAAGCAAATCTTGAGAAAAAAAAAGTATTGGAAAGGTCTCACCCCCAAAATAATCCTTCCACCCACAACTGTTCCCAATGCTTGGAATATCAAAACCTAATTCACCGTGCAAAATATTCCTCTGTGTATCCTAAATGTGCTGACCAAAATTCATCTTGATCCAATGGTTAGATTGTTCGTAATGAACCCTTGAACTAGACTACGCAGACAATAAATTCCTAAAACAAATACAACAGAACAACAATATACATGGACCTCACTTAGACATTAGTTAAGTTGGGTATTGACCCACTCCACAAGTTGGAAGCTCAATCCAACAACCACATGAAAAAGATATGTAAAGTAATTAATATATCTAGAAATATGAAAATTGTAAAAAAGAATTAGGTAAACTTTTTTCCGATCTTTTATTTTCGAATTAACATCCCCTAACCATCCATTTTTGGGCTAACTAGACCTTACTTATGTTGTAAGAATACTGATAAGAAAAAAGAACTAATAAAAAGACATTATTTTCTTAAAAATAAATTTGAATAGGCACTAACTTAGAATACAAAGTCCTCTCCTTTCCATCCGAATAAATAGGTTAGGGGGGAGGGTTGGGGGTGTAGGTGTGGTGGGGTTGTTGTCTTATCCTAAAATAAAAAAGTGAATGGTTAATTGACTCAAATAAATAATTAGCATCGTAATTGTACCCGAGTGTAAAGGTTAGAGAACAAATTATTAATTTTCCTTATCAATACCATTTGGGATATACTTCAATGTTTTTTTGTGGGAAAATACTTCAACGTTTGGACCTATGTCTTTTTAATAAACAAATAATAAATAAATAAATAAATATTGCACAATATGGGCTGGTTATATGCACAAAATTGCACAAATCTTGGTTAGGTTCTATTATAACTAAAAAGAGAAGAAAACAAAGAGAAAAGGAAAATCTAGAGACCATAAGTCGGTCCTTCACAAAGTGAAAAAGTCAAAGCATTCGAACCTCAGAAGACGGGTTAGAAAAAACCTAGAGAACTAAAATATGGTGAAAATCAAGGAAACTATGCAAAACAATCCAGCACCGAGCAATAATAGTAATAACCCAAAGAGATTAACTAGTAATGGTTGAGAACTGTCATCGGGCATACAACAAAAGTGGAACACCCTTTCCTTTTGTCACGGTATCCAAACGTGGGGTAAAATCAACGCTCCTTACACTAGTGTGAGTCCAAAATCCCTGGGGAGATTTCAGTGGATTAGCTCGGGGCCTCAAATCTGAGAGGTTGATGGAGCACCAAACATGGTGATGAGCCCTCTGACCGGATAATCTGGCCAAAGGAAAGAAAGTGAGCACCTATTCTTTAAATTGTGAGAACAACAAGAACAACCCGAGTGCCAGTGTGAATCAGTCCGCCATTGCATGTGGACTAGATGAATTTTCGCATGAAATTCCTAGGCAAGATCAACGTATGACCAATGATAGTAAATTAGAAATCCAAAAGATGCAACAAGAAGTTGTTGCCATCAAGCTGGAGATTGGCCGCGAGGAGACAAAAATCCTACATGCAACAATCAATGAAAGATTGATATAGAATTCCTGAAAATCTATCGCCGATGATGAGGCACCAAGGCACTCATAACACCGGTAGAAGCAAACGTGCAACTGCAGGGAATCGATAACGCTCGATGAGGCAGCATGATAGCCCTTGTTGAACCACCAATACAGGGTAGGATAGTCCAGTGGAGGGAAGGCGGTTGAGATATCGAAGATGATGAACCATAATTGGGAGATAGTATTTCAATGGCTGGAAATCATCTAGGGTATGAGATCTCCATGAAGAAAGAAAGATACATAAACATAGATATTCTGTGTGTAAAAAAGATCGTCCAGCCATGATACGCGAAAGAGTAAAAGTGACTGGAGGAAGAACGCCGTCAAGGCTATCGCGTGGAAACCCTCAAGAGGGAAAGAATGTTTGGGGCCTAAGTTCTCCTGAAAATGTGGTGTATTTTTTTTTTTTTTTTTTTGAGTACAAATCCTGATGGACTGAGGTTGGTGGGAATCGATCCCAAGCCTATTGCCTAGTTACAGGATACTCTACCAACTAAGCTACAACAAATTCCTTACAAAATTCCACGAAAGTTGAATGATAAATTGCGTAGGAAATGAACAATCAACCTAATTTAGAAACTCAACTTGACTATACATCGCTTTCAAATTATGAATCACGATGTGAATTTTCCTTTCTACTGCTAGGTGAAATGAAATTGTAAACTACTTGACCTATGCCAAATCTTATATTTCAAACGAATAAAATTTAAAAATAGTTAGTTTTAAACTAAAAAACAAAAAAAAATATTGAATAATTATGTAGTTATTTAAATTAATCCCAAAATCTCTGAACTAATTTTGCAAAGTGTTTAAATATATATATATATATATATATACATATATATATTTGTGAAAAATAATGAATATTAATTAAATAAAACTGAAATAACCTATGACTAAACATATATCTCAAATACAATGACTACATTGTTTTCATTTTTTGAAGAGTTCATTCATCTTATGTCTGAGGTGGGGAATAGAGGAATGTGAAACTTTCACAATGACACATACTGAATATAAGAAAGGAATTTAGAGAGAATCACCTAGACTGAATACGAGAAAGGAATTTAGAATGAATAAAATATAAAGACTAAAGTGTACTTTGATTGAAGGCTCTTCCACTTCTGTTTACTTTACTATATATGTTGTTCGACTGAACTCATTCTCGTTGTGCACTTGAAAACAAAAGTAAAGGATCTCTTAAATAACTATAAGAAGCCCCCAACCTTTGATTTCAAACTAATGTGGGACTAACATCTCTTAAATAATCATAAGAGATGCCAAACTTCTTCTTTCAAAGTGATGAGAGACATCCATCTTCTTTAAATTTTGGCACCAAACACTTCAAACTCCACCTTGAAAAAAATAAAAGAAGATCCATTGTCTCTACCGAAAATCATCATTCTCAAACTAGAGAATGATCCTACTCTACCTTATTAGTGGATCACTTTGATCACCCATTCTGAGAATTTTACAAGCACATGTTGAAAAACCTTGCTGAAATTTATGATGCTACCCCCAACTCTTGGCTCCTCTGAAAGTCTTTCAGCCATAGACATTACATCCATTACACACACCACAACAAAAATGCGGAAAGACAATCCGTTATTGAAGCTAGGAAACCAACTGTTGTTGAATCCAGTGTTGTCTTTGATCCTGCTGATAGACAACGGTTATTTTACCGTTATCTTTCCTTTTAGGCAACAATGTTGTTTGCATATAAGACATCGGTATTAATCTCTTGCAGAACTAATGTAAATATTAGAAAAGACAACGATTTAAGACCATTGTACATCAGTGGAGTCAAAGACAATAGTGTATTCAACAACAATTAGTTTTGTGATACATGACAGACAAAAATCATTGTCTTTACTCTTACAGACACCTATTTCTATCTGTCATCTTTTCCTTAAAAGGTGTTGTCTTTAAATTGTTTTTTCTAACAATTTTTACCTATTGTCTTCTATTATATTTTCTGATATTTTTTGTTTAGAGCCAATTTACAACTCAATTAAGCAGAAAATATAGCTTCACCAAATTTAACAAGACAAGCTAAGTAACAATGTTCCACAATATACTTTGTCAATAATGGACTTCTTCTACACAAAAACTATAAGAAAAAACTAGAATAGAATAATAATATAATTCAAAAGACATAACATTCCAATGGTATTGCTAATGTCAGAAAAATCTAGCTACAAACCAATGTCAATCTGAGTTAAGCAAACAGAAAACTTAAAAAAAACTCAAGCAACTGTTAAAGGAAAACATCAGGAAAAATAAAAATAAAAAAGCAGAATACTCCGAAAGAGATCTAGAATACAAACCAAAATCTTATAGTGAATCGAGTCTAACAAACAAAAACTTGAAAACTCAAACCATTGCTACTGAAGCTAAATATACAGAATAAAACAACCCAATTACTAGATCAATGGGAAAGCATAATCATGACTTACCTTTTTCTTAGTAATAGAACAACCATATAATAGTTACACAATTTTCTTCTTTTTCACAAGTCCGAGAGAAAATTTAAACCACATTAAGATCACCTCCTTGAAATATATAGACAGAAGAATAAACATACATTAACTATCAAAAGACATTAAATTATAATAACTTGAGTTTACAATCATTACAAACAACAGGCACACATCAAGGTTGTAATAGAAGAAAATCATCGACTTATTTGATTGTTGTTTAAATTCTTTATAAAGAAAAGTTTCTACAAGAAAGACAGGGCATGTAGAGAAAAAGGAGAACGAAATGTTTAGAAAATATATTTTCAAGTTGATGATTTATCTACTTACTTTTCTCGAAAAAATATCTATAAAATTGTTTCCATTTCACTGATGGTTGAAAGCATTTCTTTAATAATTCATCTCCCCGTGAAATTGTTAGGTATTGTTGAATCTGGAATTTCGAATATTAGTAGATGTTGATTAAGTGATCAAGGTAAAGCATGTAGGAATAAACTAAGGACTCTGCTTTTGCCCTCACTAGGACAAACTTTCTTTCGGCAAGGATTCACCGTGTAGGAGTCAAACAAAATAGGTACTAATGATTGAAATATTTAGGCCGATAATGTTACGTTGAAAACCATGTTGAAGTCGAAAAAAAGCATGAAAAAGAATTGGATTAGATGCAATGTAGTGTGAACTGAGAAGCCAGAGTACCTATTGTTGGCTACACTACAACAAATTCGCTAATGACCAACCGATTTATTAGAGTAAAAAATCATGGTCTAGGACAAATAAAACCGAAGTCTATTCAAGTATACACCATAATTTTATCAACGGTAATAAACTGTAGTTTATCCGAACATAGACCATGGTTTGAACCGTTGACTTTCTAAAGTGGTCTGTTAGACTATTGACTACGGAAAAAATGAGGTCTTATTTAGAAAACTGAGGTCACTAAGGTATAGACTTCTGTTTTACGAAAAAAAAGTTGAGGTCTATCATTGAGTTTTTTGGTAGAAAAATGGCGGTCTATTTGAGAAAAACCAATATATATATATACACACACATATACATACATAAACACATTTAGGTTTTTACCACTTATTAAAATCGAGGTCTATGCTGTTTAAAACGAGGTAAAAGGTTCATATTTTACTATTCATCTATTGTCTTTATCTTATTTTCTGTTGTTTGTGTCATATTTCTGTTGTGTTTTGTCATTTTTATTTGTTGTCTTTGTCTTTTTTTTTCTATTCTCTTTGTCATTTGTTATTGTTGGGAAATAAGCAAGCTAATCGAACAAAGCAAATGACGGATAACCGTGCAAGAAAACAAATAAAACCGACACCAAGAATTAACGTGGTTCACTAACAACTTGTTAGCTACGTCCACGGCCAAAAAGGAGAGATCCCAAATCAAATTCAACGAGAGTTCAAACAAAGACCAATAGTCGAGTATCTATCAATTGATACTCGACCCAAACAAACTATCAATGCTTGAACAATCAAGCCAAATTCAAAGCCAAAAGCAATTCTAAGACTCTCTAATCTCTCTCAAAACTCTCTCTATCAAAGGACTCCAATAGGACCTATACATAAACCCCCAAAACCTAATCCTATACAAGAAAGGAATCAACTTGGGCCTAATTCGCGTAGGCCCAGGAAACTGCTTTGCTACGTCCGCTCTGCTGACGCGACCGCGTCCACTAGCGACGCGACCGCGTCGCTTCATTCTGTCGTTCCAACAATGACGCGACCGCGTCGATTCCTGACGCGACCGCGTCATTCTTCCAGCTTCAATTTCCAATTCCTCCACCTCGATACCAACGTCAATTTAACCCCAATAAGATTCAAGGCATAAATCTCACCAGTTATTTGTTGTCCTTGTAATTTATTATTTGTTTTCTTTCTTGACCATTTTGGTTGGCTGTTGATATTACTGTAGCAAGCTTTCAAAGAAACACCCTAAACTCTAATCAAGCCATCATTCTGACCACAAAAAATACAAACAATCCACAATACAAAATAAAACTAAACTACATCAATCCATATTACAAAACCAAAACACTTTATTAAGAAACAAAATATTATAACACACTATCCACCCAAATCAACAACTGGCACATCCGGGCAACAATTCCAGATATATCAATTCAAATTCATCATCTTCACAACCATTTAAATTCATCCACAAACTCAACATTCATAAACTAGTCAAATTACCTCAAGATTCAAAATACTTGTTCACAAATATCATTGATTGTATAACTCAACCGACACTCTTCCCAACCTAACTCTCAAAGCTTCTAGCCTCCATGCCGCTCATCTAATTTCTCAACACCTACGGTTAATTAATCAAATCAACAAAAACAGAATATTCAGAATAAACACAAGTTATTCAATGTTCACAAAAATCAAATAGGATTATTTTAATTATTTACCCTCAGTACATAGTTAAACAAATTGTTCTTCACAACTATCCACAAGACTTGGAATCAAATTCATCAACAAATTATTCAAATAACAATATGTAATCTAATGTAATCGTATTACGACTTATACAAGCAAAGATAACTGACTCTACCAATGATGTATGGAAATTTATGTATAAGTTGTTATTATTAAGCTAAGTGCATGTCGTGCTTATAGAAGTCAGAAAAAGTCGTTAATGAATTCGTCCCATTCACATCACACTTCATCGATTTCTTCCGGAGGGTACTCCCCTTGCTTAAATTGATTCCAAGCAACACAACAACAATAAGTGTAATATTAGTTTAATGTACTTAGTTATTTGTAAACAGAATTGATAATTAACTTAAGAAAAAAAAGTACCACTGAACGTATTGACTCGTTGAAGTCAGCTCTGACTTTTTGTATGATCTCTTGCATGAACCGCATCACATAGAACCCACACTATACTGCATGAGGCTGCATTAGACCCTGGGCCAACAAACTTCAACATAAGGCAGAGAAAAAATATAACATAACTAAAATGAAATGGACACACACTTTCACTATCTCCCACATAGGCATCTTTTTACCTCTTATTCCATTCTCCACATTAAACAATTTCAAGGCACTATCAATATAGAAGAAGTTAACATAGGCACGAGACTGACTAACTCACTAAGTTCAAAATACTACCAGTAGATAGACTTACATATTAACCACAATTTTCCAATACGAATCACGAATGCGATGGGTAACCGAGTCCAAATAGTAGACAATCTCCTTGTACGGATCGATGACAGTGAGAACCCAGTGGTTACGACATGCAAACTATATATAACCCGTTAACATAAATAGGGGGAAAATATTGAAGGGGAAAACACAATTCGATATATTTTCTATAACTTTACCCTATGTTGGAGCGAACCAGGACTAACTGATCTGAAGATGACCCTATTAGCGTATTAGCTACGGCACGCGATATTTCTTCCATTTTTTCAGTATTTTCTTCTTCGGTCAATGAACCGAGTGAGAAATGCAGCAAATGTTGTGGATTCACAAATCAAAATCTCTCCGAGCAATTTGCGGCGGCCATCTTTTTGAGGAGGTGACTGTTTTTTCCAGATATAAAGTTCAGAGAGCATGGATTATATAACAGATCATCTTTGGAGGCATGATAATCAGCTGCTGAATTAAAAACAATACATACCATATGTAGACTGTTAGAACATGTGTTTTCTTCAATGTTCTGTTAAGTGTTTCACCTTGTGTTGAAACACCCTGGGAAACACGTTCTACTCTTCTTTCTAATTTTATATTGCTGTCCTTGTACGTTTACTCTATATGTTTAGTATGCGTGTGTATTTGGATAAGTTTAGTGTTTCATATGTAACTGCATGTGAGACTTATCCAAACAGAAAGTCTTCCATTGGAAGATTGGCAACTATTTCCTTTGATCTTATCTTGCAGGAAATAACTACCTCTCCTGGTGGATATTTATATGGCTGACAAGAGAAGAACGGGTGTGGAAAATAGGAGAAAGAGACCGAGTGTAAAGATCAGAATTTCTCCAAGATATTTTCACACCGAAAGTTGAAGGCTATTTTGTTCATATTTCTCACATTCTTTGTTGTGAGACTTTGTGTAATCCCTCTCTCAAAAGAGGATTGCTTTGAATGCAGGATATAGTTTGAGTGTAAATTTGATCATTTCTTTTATGATCGAATTTAGGATTTTCAAAGGCTTTGTATAAAACTTATTCCGCTGTGATTAAGATAAAACTGCTCAGGCTTCATTTTTATCTGAGTTTAAATTATCTTGTCTCTATTTATCATTTCCGATTTTATACAATTTAGAATTCAACTTTAAACAAGGAGTGTGTTCGTCCTAGTGTTACAACACACTCAGTAACACTCTCATGACTAGTGCATAAATTCCTTCAATTAGTACCAGAGCCATCACTTGACACCACTAAGTGAGATTCTGAGGTAAAAAAGAATCATGGACGTGCCTGGAACAACATTGGTGCGCCCTTCCGTTTTGGATGGAACAAATTACTCCATGTGGAAGATAAAGATGAGGGCCTACATCAAGTCGTTGGATGAACGAGCGTGGAGATCAATAGTTGTTAGCTGGACACCCTCGTAAGGAAGACGAACATGGTAATGTGGTGGGCTGAGTGGACGTATGATGAAGGTGTTCCCTCATGTTGCAATTTTAAAACATTAAATGCAATTTTTGCGTCAATTAAGACATTAATGTTTCAGATGATTCATAATTGCATAACTGGTAAAGAGGCTTGGGAGATCCTTCAAGAATATTGTGAAGGTTAGGAACGGGTTCGCAAATCAATGTTGAGGATGGAAGCAACACGCTGTGGAACACACCGAATGGGAATTGATCCCATAAATAATGAGAGTTTGGTCAATAAAAGTGGATATTCTCACAATGGTACTAGGTATGTTCAGTGTTATGCATGTTGTGGTCATGGTCATTTTGCAAATCAATGTATTAACTATCCTATGAACCAAGGAAGAAATCTCATTGTCACTCCTCATGATAATGACTCCAGCAAAGAGGCAAAGGAGGCCAGTAATTCACAGGATGTTGCAGCACTCATGGTAACACTTGATGAACTAAGTGTTGACAAAAGTGTTGAAACACCCCATGAAACACCTAATTCCTGCAACTCTAACTCAGATCTCCCTGAGCGTGAATGGTTTCTGATGACTTTCAGAGAGATGCATAATGATTTAGTGGCCTCTGCCAGTTTATTACATGAAACGAGATTAGAGATCAACTTTCTCAAAGATAAAATCTCTCACTTGGAGAGATCCTTATCTCGAAAAGATAAAAATCTTGAAATGATATCTTTTCTTCCTAAGAGAAAGTCTAACTGCTTAAATCTTTTTAACTCTGGCACTTCAAAATTGATTGAAAATCTTTCTATTAAAAAACATGGTTCATTTGAGATAAGTTATGATCATGCATTTCAAAGTTCTTTCCAATCATATTTTGAAGATTAAAAAAAAAAAAAAAAACATGCATATATTGGAGAAAATAACAGGTTTTAAAAACTTTCTTTAGAAGACATACCTCCAAAGAGGTTAAAAATGACCTAGATATTGCTAGATTATTAGAACAAACGAAAATGTTGTCTATATCAAGTAGCAATCACACAAAAATACATGATAATGATACTAATAGGCTTTCAAATATGATAAATAGTAACTCTAATGGTGTGTGTGAAGAATATGTGTGTGATTATTGTTCTATTCGTGGACACAAAATACCTTATTGTTTCAGGAGAAGAAGAAAGTTACTTCGTAAAAAGATTTCTAGAGTGTCACAGTTTGTGTTGCAACACTCTACCTCACACTACACCAAGCCTAAAACCACTTCTCCTCCTGAGCAATCTTCTGATAGTTGTTCTAATATGATTTACACTTCTTTAATTACTAATGTTAGGGGGGGTATGGTACTTTGATAGTGGATGCTCTAGGCATATGACATGCACCAAAAAGTTTTTAAAAGATTATGAAGATTTTGATGGTGGCAGCGTTACTTTTGGTGGGGGAGCCAAAGGTATAATTGTTGGTAAGGCTGTTTTAGATGTCAAAGGTTTATCCAACTTGAAAATGTCTTGCATATGAAAGGCCTTACAACAAACTTGTAAGCATAATTCAGCTTTGTGATGAAAATCTTCATGTCAAATTTGAAAAAGTTTTATGCAGTGTCTTTGACGATGGAAATGAGTGTATTATGACAGGAACAAGAGCCTCCAATAATTGTTATTCTATTGAGGAAGAAATAGCATGTCACAAGGCACAAATTACTGAAGTTGATTTGTGGCACCAAAAGCTGGACCATGTGAACTATCGTCAACTGCAAAGGCTTGCTTCAATGGAGGTTGTGAAAGGAAATAGAGTTGAAGATGATGTATTGGATCTTTTTGAAAATTAATCTCAAAACTCTGAAGGTGTTCCAGTAAGTGTCGAAACACCTCCTGGTAACAATGATCAGAATCCCACAAATTCAAAAACTCCCTCTCATGAAGATCAAAGGGAAACTGAACCTACAATCAATGATGTAGGAAATGAAGTCATGGTAAGAAGGGATCCACCTGGTAGAGTTCGTAAGATTCATCCAGTCTCTCAAATCATAGGTAATGTTAATGATCGTGTCCAAACTCGTCATAAGGAAAGAACTGACTCCTCAAAAATGGTAAAACTTGCTTGCCTTTCTTCTACTTACATGCAAATACATGAAACATGCTTTGAATCCCATTTGGAACCAAAGAATGTTAAGAGCTTCATCAATTAACAAGATATGATGTTTGGGATTTAGTTCCTAGACCTCATGATGTGAATGGCATTGGTACTAAATGGATATTCAAGAACAAAATGGATGAGAAAGGAAAAGTGATTCGTAAAAAGGCTCGACTTGTGGCACAAGGGTACACACAAGTTGAAGGCCTTGATTATGATGAGACTTTTGCTCTTGTTGCTAGATTAGAATCTATCCGGTTTTTGATAGCTATTTCATGTTTTCTCAACATCAAGCTTTATCAAATGGATTTTAAAAGTGCATTCTTGAATGGTATCCTAAATTAAGAAGCTTACGTAGAGCAACCAAAGGGGTTTGTTGATCCATAAAAACTGATCATGAGTTTAAGCTTAAAAAGGCTTTATATGGATTAAACAAGCACCTAGGGCTTCGTATGATAGGTTGACTGAATTTCTCATTTCACTTGGTTTCCAAAGGGGCAATGTTGATGAAACTTTGTTTGTAAAGAAGTGGCATTCTCATATCACTATTGCCCAAATATATGTGGATGACATTGTTTTTGGATCAACTTGTGAAAAGGATTTGAAAGAATTCACTGATCAAATGTCCACATCTTTTGAAATGAGTCTTGTAGGTGACTTAAGTTTTTTTCTTGGGTTGCAAATTAAACAACATGAAAATGGAACATTTTTTAGCCAATCAAAATATGCCAAGAACCCGGTCAACAAGTTAGTTTGGTGAACTCTAAATCAATGAAAACTCCTTTGAGTTCTTGTACGAAAATTTGCAAAGACAGTGTTTCACAAGGTTTTAAAACACCTTGTATAGGAGTATGATTGGGAGTTTGTTATATTTGACTGCTAGCCGTCTAGATTTATGTTATAGTGTTTCTGTGTGTGCTAGATTTCAAGGTGATCCTAGAGTGACCCATTTAAATGCTGTAAAATGAAACATAAAATATGTAAGTGGAACCACAGACTTAGGAATTTGGTATTCAAAGGACACTAACACTAATTTGGTTGGCTTTTGTGATGCTGATTGGGTCGGAGATGTAGATGATAGAAAGAGTACCTTAGGAGGATGTTTTTACCTAAGAAACAACTTAGTATCATGGCATTGTAAGAAGCAAAATAGTGTTTCCTTGTCCATTGCCGAGTCAGAATATATAGCCTTAGAGAGTAGTTGTACCCAACTATTATGGATGCAAAAAATGCTAGATGATTATGGCCTTGATAGTGATGGTCTTTTGGTGTGTTGTGATAATGCTAGTGCTATTTATATCACCAAAAATCCAGTACAACACTCTCGCACAAAACACATTGACATCTTTCATCATTTCATAAGGGATTTGGTTGAAAAGAAGGTTGTGAATATAGAACATATACCTACTGAAAGACAACTTGCAGATATTTTTACTAAAGCGTTATGTTTTGAGAGATTCTCCTTTCTAAGGAAATCTCTTGTTTGGGCATTATCTAATTGTATAATGTTTCATATGGTGTTCTAACACCCTAGTGTGTACATATGCGTTCCTCTAGTTTTGTGTTTTCTTGTTTCCTTCAAGAATTATTTTTTGAAGGACATATCCTAATAAAGATAATTTTTATGAAGCTTGATCTCGATGGGTAACCTATACACTCCCTTGTTCATTTGATTTTTTTACCAAAATCATCATCCAATTTTGATTCTCATAACGTTCAGATTCTACTGATGATGATCTGTAGGTAACTTGCAATTAAATGACAAGTTCTTTCTATCTTTGGAGGAAAACACTTGAACTAAAATGTTGATTCAAGTGTTGGATCACTGTATAGAACATCATTTCTGGTTGGCTTTCATAAATCATCTTATGTCTTACTTCCAGTAAAAAAATTATGTAATGTTGTAATGTTTATTTGTTATAAAAGCAAAATAAAATTTGTGTATAAAAATTCAAAAATTTAAAATTCCATAAAAATAATCTTTTTTATTATTTTATTTTTCGTATTTAATGTTTTTAATTTTTCTCAAAAATCTTTGTTAAAAATATCTACAATTGTTAACTTAGTGGTATATCACTTGAACTTATCCTAATCCCTATTTTGATGGAAGAATGGAGGTGGTTAAAAGGAGTGGTGGAACAGTTAAGGGGAGTTATTTTTCAAATTTGAAACTTTTTATAATTGTTTGTGTGTGCTTATTTATTCTGAGCCTGTTCTTTATTTTTAATCTGATCTATTTATATCAAAATGTTGGATTCAGAGGAGAATATACCCCGGATTTTTACATCTTTTAAAGATTGTTTAGATACGCAAACAACCCCTATTTTTCCTTTACTCTCTTCTCAAACTCATGCTACCTCTTCCATCTCTGCAGAAATTTCTCACAGTCAATCAATGGAAGATTTTACTCAAAATCCACATGATTAGGTCTGAATATGCTACAACACGAAGAGATGATGTTCTATCCAATGCTACAGCACCCTCAGTTCATGATTCGTGTGGAATCGCTAAAGAACACCCTATTATGACGATTGAGGAATTCGTGCCTCCAGATGCATATTTGAACATGCGTTTGCCAGGGGATCATGAGAATCCAGTCGATGTAGATGATGTACCAACTTTCGACCTAATTCGGGAAACTCTTCAAACCACTTCTGGGCCAATCAAAAGGGTTTCTAAGAGGCAAAGGGGGCATTCACTAACACTGGGGGAGAACAAGCCTCCCGCCACGAAGAAAGGGCCTCCCATGGTACAACCTCCACCAGCGTATCAGTTACCCTCTGATCTTGAGGATGATGTTGAGGAGGATCCAAGTTATGAGGTTCTAGTAAGCACTAAAAGTGCCTAGAGGTTGTTCACTGAAGAAACCAGAAAGAAAGGGAAAATTATCAATGAAAGCTCAAGCTAGGGTCCTGGATATGATGTTGTGGATGATTCAGCACCACTGGCATCCCTCTCTGAAGATGTTCTACAACCTGAAACTCCGGTAGAAGAATAGGCGCCAAGCTATGATAGAGAACATACATTGCCTGAATGGGGTGAGGAATATGAAAAGGAAGAACAAAGTCCCTGAGAAAGTTGGAGAAGGATCCAGTGTTCCAGCACCTGATGATGAAATCACCAAATTTGCCACTAAAATTGGTGCTGAATTAGATGTTGAATCAGAGGAAGATGGAGAAGAGGATTCTGAAGAAGAAGAAGGGTCTGAAGAAAATACTGATTCTGGAGAAGAAAGAGAGGCAGAAAAAGAAAAGGAGGATTCAGAGGAGATTGAGTCAGAATTTGATGATTCTAGTGATGAGGACGTGGTCATGCATGAAGGTGCACAAAGAGATGAAACTTCTAGTGAGGAGGAGGCCTTACCATCAATAAGGCCTACACGTGTTGCCAGAGGTGTTGCAGCACTCAATGCTAGCAGAGGCTACAACAACTACTTCTATACAGAGAAGGCCCTCAAACACTGGGAGTATTTTCAAAATAGAGGGGTAATATCTGAACAAAAACTTGACACCCCTCATTTATAAAAATATGATCTCATTTCCATCATTGAAGAAACACACCTAGGAAAGACACTATAGTTAAATTGTAAGTTTGCTGATGATCTTGTTAGAGAATTTTATTGCAATTTGACTAAAGGGATGAGAACTCCAAATGATCCTCGATTTGGATAAATGTATCTTAGGAGAAAAATTATGGTGTTTACTCCTGCCCTCATCAATGACTTTCTACATTTCCCTCCAAATAATGTAGATGAAGAACTCCATGATCTAGATCATGTGATTGCCCAAGCCACGGGTGGTCACAATAATACTTGGCCCATTAACCAGAAAATTCCAGCCTCCCTTTTAAACTCAAAGTATGCCATCCTTCACAAAGTTGGATGCTTTAATTGGTTCCCCACCACCAATCACAATGTTGCCACTAAGACTCAGATGAAATTCTTGTATCGTGCGATAAATGGTGTTGAATTTAATTTTGGCCAATTTGTCTTCGACACAATTACTAACTTTGCAGAAAGACAGTCACAAAAATAAAATCTTCCAATCCCCTGCCTTATCTGGAAGATGCTTCAGAATCAAAGGATCAAAGTTTCGCCAATGCTCAATACTCCCATGATCTCCATGACATCACAATTGATCAGAAACTTCTCAACCCTCCACATGTAAGAGATGTACAACTTGTGGAGCAGGTTGAAGACGAGGTGTTTGCTGGAGGTGCTGCTGCTGCTGCTGCAACACACGCATGAACTGTCTTTGTCTCAGTCGTGCAACTCTTGAGCTGGGTACAGATGGCTAGATCAAGAAGAAGGAATGCCGAAGTTGATGCAGCCTATTGGGGGAGTGTGGAGAGAGACTTACGAAGCATGCTTGCACGCCAAAAAGGGGGAGAAAGGGATGAAGGAGTGACTACTGATGTGGCTGGTGGTGATGACATGGAGGAGGATGCTGCTAGGAATGACAATGATGATGGAAATGTGGACATAACAAACATTGCTGGTACCAGTGGTACCAAGGTTGATTAATTTGTAGTGATGGTGGTTTCTTGATGCTAGACATCTTATATGTTTATGTGTATATTTGGTATTTGTGGTTGTTGCAGGGATAATCTGATTAAGGGGGAGCATGTTTACTCTTCCTTATGATGGCTTTGTATTGTTATATTTAGGGGGAGAGAGTGGAGTTGTTTGTGACCTCTCACCTCTCCCATTAGGTAAGATGTTTTGCTATGTGGTCCTATATTTTATATGTGATAATGTAGTTCTGTGATATGTTTTTTATACTTGTGCTGATTTGTTTGTTTTTGGTCAGCAAGGTAAAAAGAAGGAGATTGTTAGAACATGTGTTTCCTTCAGTGTTCTGTTAAGTGTTTCACCTTGTGTTGAAAAACCCTGGGAACACGTTCTACTCTTCTTTCTAATTTTACCTTGCTGTCTTTGTACATTTACTCTATATGTTTAGCTTGCAACATTACATTCAAAGAGAGCTAATCGATGCCTTGTGTTAAGCTTGTTTGTTTTGTGCTGACTACACTGCCCATTCTTTCTCGATTCTAGACGACCAAAGTCAACATCTACTAAATTTCTATGGGTGCTCATTGTGTAAGATAACCTGATAAAACTTAAAAGAATAGGTTGAGAAGTATCACAGGGTTGTGATACCACAATGTAAATGAACAACAACAAAAATTGAAATTAGTTATTAGATGTTTTAAGCATTATTACTAAACACATAGCAAAAAATTTAGTTAGCAGCAGTTAAAAGGTGCAGCAGGCAACACAGAGATTTTGACATATCAAGGTAAAAAATATAATCATAACAAATAATAGTTAGTGCAAGATCATCAACTAAGGGCATGTATTTTCAATCCAAGTCCCATCGCAATCTGTAGAACCTAAGAAGTTTCATGTTCATCATTGTCACCATCATCCACGGATGGAAAGTCTTTAGTCAGTCTCTGAAGTTGGATTGCAATGTCCCCCAACTCATCACCATGCAAGAAATCATACTTCTCCGGGCTCTAAGTAAGGATTAAACTGCTTGGGTGGCCATGATAAATGGATCTCATCTAAATCCTACTATATTCAGGTTTACCAGTAAACCTTAGATCATCTTACTTGATGCTGTTATTGTTCTCTACCCAACAGCAGTTGAACATTGATACGTGAAAATCATGGTAATCAAGCTCCCAGATTTTTCCAATGACCCCGTGAAACGTCATGTCAGTCACAATTGATTTTTTATCCTTTGCACTAGAAACTTGCATCACTTTAGCTACTAAGCTGACCCCCAAATTTTGGACGGCTCGCTGATCATCATGCTGCTATGTGTAGTAAGTTACCCCGTCGATCATGTAACTTTGATACCGCAACACTTGCGGATTTGGTCTGTGTGCCAACCACTTCAATCTTTGAGTTATATCATGAGGTTGTTCGGCCGCAAGTTCTAGCATCTGGACCGTAAAATAGATGTAAGAAAATGGTATGCCAATATACTGTGGGAAAATGTTATGGAGTGAAAGCATGAGTAAAATTGTTTACCCACATGATTATGGAACCACTCGACGAAGGTTTGATTATGCTCATCTTGAATCTAATTTTCCCATTTCTTTTTTAGGATAGGATGCCTTCAGAAATGACATGTTCACTATTATAAAAAAAATTATAGTTCGTACAATGTATACAACTACTACAAGATGATAAGGAGGTAGAAGTACTCACTCGATGTATGGATCAATTTCAGGATCATTAACCAATATGTTACGATGTTCTTGTTCCCATTCCTCTTGGCTAGTTTGGTGAACTTGCGCCGCTGAAATTAGATTAGTAAGTTCTGGTTCGTATTGATTTGATGGGGTTCCACCAGTGCGTATTTCTAATAGGTACTTGGAGCAAAACTCAATGGCCTCCTCAGCAATATAACACTCAACTATACACCCTTCGGGTTGGTTGCGGTTACGGACATAACCTTTTAAGATCTTCATTAATCTTTCTAATGGTTACCTCCACCTGTACCATACCAGCCCACACAGTCACACCTCACAAACAAGATGAACCATTAAATGCACCATCACATCAAAGAATGATGGGGGGAAATGTTTTTCTAACAAACATAACATGATCACGATCTAATTTTGTATTTCATCCAACTTCAACACATCTACCAACTTTCCACAAAGAATATTGAAGAAGAAGCATAACTGAATGATTTTGCGTCTTACAGGTTTTGTCAGTACACCTCGAATGGACACTAGAAGTAGTTGCTGAGTGTATTATCCATGTGACTTGAGTCCAACTAATTTTAGGTCTTTCATCGAGACAGGATTGATGATATTGGATGAGTAACCGGTGGGTATTTTAACTCTTGATAAAGATCTACAGACTCTCTTCTTCTCTTCCTTACTAAGTGTATAGTAAGCTGGTGGTAAGTAAGTCTTGATACCCTTTTCTTCTGCGGACAATTCTGCCTTTACCTTCATGTCCACGAGGTCCAATCTTGCGGCTAATCTATCCTTGGTTTTACCTGGGATATCAAGTAGTGCCCCAATCAAACTTGCTACCACATATTTCTCTATGTGCATCACATCAAGTACATGATGAAAGTGCAGATGCTCCCAGTATTCAAGGTTAAAGAAGACTAACTTCTTCTTCCAGCATGTCTTTCCATCATCCTCCTTTCATTCTTCCTGCCTACTGAACCCTTCCTCCAGCAACGTTTAATCCCTCGAACAAAATATAGCACTTCGACACCTATCAATAGCTTAGAAGGGGGGATCAAGTTCTTGGCTGCCATCAAATGCTTTCCTTTGTTTGCGGTAGACGTGATTCACTGGTAGGAACCTTTGATGGCATATGATAGCATCTGCCATCCTTCAAACTTTTGGCATAGGTTCTTTCACCACAGACAGGGCAAGCATGGTATCCTTTGACAATGCAGCCCAACAGGGTCCCGTATGGAGAAAAATCATTTATTGTACATAATAGGATAACTCTGAGCTGGAAGCTCTACTCACGATACATATCATATGCTCCGACACTTATGTCCCGCAAGAGCTTCAAGTCATCGAGGAGAACTTCCAGGTAAACATCTATATCATTTCCTAGAAATTAACATAGTTAACATCATGATCTTTTTATTCATACAAAACCTTGGAAGCATATTGTAAGTCACCATCACCACTGGCCAAAAATTGTACGTTGAACTCATTGTGCTATGCGAGTTAATCCCATCAGCTGATATGACTAATCTCAAGTTCCGTGTTTCAGAAGCAAAGTCAGGCCATTTGCTGTCCACCAGTTGCCAAGCAGGTGAATAACAAGGATCTCGCTTGTCCGCATGCCATGTCAGGTCTTTGGATATTTTCTTATTTCTGAACATTCGTTGGAATTTGGGAATTGGTGAGAAGTAATACATTGTCTTCACAGCCGCACCTCTCCTTTTGTTGGGCTGATTGTCTAATTTATACCTTAGCATCCCATAGGTAGGGCAAACTGTTAACTCCTCATAGCTCTTCTGGTATAAATTGCAATCATTAGGGCAAGCATTGATCTTCTTGTACTTCATCTGTAAAATAGATAAGCTCTTCCTAGCAGCATATGTAGACAACGATAGTTGATTGAGAGGCAGAAGCAACTCCCCAACCAGGCCAAGGAATTCGGTGAAGCTCCTGTCACTCCACCCGAATTTTATCTTTAGATTATATAACTTCACAAGAGCAGACACCTTTGAAAATTTATGGCAACAAGGATACAAAGGTTTCTCCACATCCTCAAGAAGTTTGCTTATTTTGTCTAGTTGGCATTACTGCCATATGCAGCGTGTCCCATATCCACTGGTTCCTTAGCAAGGAAGCTCTCTTCACCTTCCCCCAACCACATGTTATTCCTCTGTTTTCCTCATTTTATGAGGATCTCTCCCTATGCCATATCCATGTATGATATGTTCCGTCCATTCCATGTGCACCCAAATTAGCCCTTACAGAGCCAACTCTCTTAAACTTCAGATTACCACATCGTGAGTAGGGACATGACATTGAATTAAAGTCACAACCATTTTCTAATGCGTAATCAAGGAAATTTTCAATGCCAAAAGCATAGGCATGGGAAAGAAAGTGTTATAACATCCACTCTTTATTCATTATTCTTCTACATACAATCTACGGAGGTTAATAGGTATAATCGTCCTACCAAGGAGTCGCCCATAACCTTTAAGGAGTTGTAATCATCCTATCAAGGAGGCTGAGCAGGATGCAAGGTTGCCAGCCTATGTACCGTTTCATTCGTAACATAAAAAAAATAACACAAAACTACATAATTGATAACACTAACATTAAACAAGTTAACACAAAATTGCAACACAGTTAAATTCACAATAAGGATAGACTCAGTTTCAGAAACATAAACACATCAAACTAATCAACATTGTATGAAAGGTATGTGGCCTTGTTCAGCTCTCACACATAACCTCCAAAGAGTCGTAATCGTCCTACCAAGGTTACCGAGTGGGACGCAAGGTTGCCAGCCTATATACCATTTCATCACAAACAAGTAAAACAAGAGCACTACACATAATTGATAACACTGGCCAACAACAAGTTCACACACAATTCCAACACTGATAAATGCACAATAAGGACAAACCAATACAAATAGACTAAGTTTCAAAACACATAAACGCATCAAACTAAGCAATATTATATGAAAGGTACGTGGCCTTGTTCACCTATCTCCCATAACCTCCAAGGAGTCGTAATCGTCCTACCAAGGAGGCCGAGCAGGACGCAAGGTTGCCATCCTATATACCGTTTCATTATAAACAAGTAAAACAAGAGCACTGTACATAAGTGTAACCCTAACAGTACATGGGTTCACAAAATCCCACTAGGGTACTTTCATTTCCAATAGACAGAAATATAAGTGGTCAAAACATGCATATTTTTCCACAAACATTACAAATTACACATTTAGGGCTAAACAGAAGTGTTTGTTAGGAATAAAATCATTAAATTGCGCAAGTACAGGAATATAGAACCTAGACAAACATAAATTTTTAAAAGATGGATTGTACCTTTCCCTCACTTTGCTACTTCACTGAAACCGGTGGAAAAAGATGGTACTTCAACGGCAGAGGCGAAGGAGAGGGCAACAATAATAGAGAATTTAACGGGATAGACGATGGTGAGGGTGAATTCATGTTAAATTGCCAGCATTTCTTGGGAACAAGTACAAATTCATCAAATTAACACAGTATAGAAACAAATAAAAAGTAAACATAAATGATGAAAAAATGGCCTGTACCGATCTCTCATTCTTCTACCAAACAATCAATGAAACCGGTGAAAAAAATGGCGCTTTAACGATGGAGTTGAAGAAGACGACGATGGTTAATTCAACAGGAACACAAACGGGGACAGTGAACTCGACCGGAGGAAGGATGGAAGGAGAGTGGCTGTGCAAAAAACCCTAAGACAAAAAAATGAAGAAATGAAAGTGATGAAACGTTTCATTTCCTGAAATTGAGGGTGGAAAAAAAAGTGTTTCACTTACCAACAAGATGTTTTCATTAATTATTTTCCAAAGTTGCTAATACGTATAGCAACTTTAGTTTACATATTAAAAAGAAAAAAATGAAAATTATTTACTACACTACAAGACTACGGGTTTTTAAGCGATGTGTATCACTATTCGTAGATACACTACGCTTGTAAAAAATCGATGACTACAAAGTGTAGTCTATTAGCAATTTTTTACCAAAATAGGCTACATTTCGAATAAACCGTGGTCCAACCTGTAGTCTATTGGCTAAAAAATATGCTAATATATTACACTTATAAAAAATTGATTCCTAACCGTAGTCTATTAGCGAATTTTTGTGATAATAGACTACACTTTCTCCCAAAAGTGTAGTTAATGCTCTAATAGACTACACTTTCATTAAAAATAGAGGTCTATTGGGTGTAGTCTATTATCATATTTGTTGTAGTGCTACCTAACAATTTCAAGTATGCAAGAAATGTTAAGATGAACCTAAGTGAGCAAAAAATTGAGGTTGGATAACCATCTATAGAAACGAAATATTTTGATATCATTTTAGGAATAAATTTGATGAACGAAGGAGAAAAGGTGTAGTTACAATGAATTGACATTAAAGTCCAACAACTTGAATTTACTGGAGATCTTTTTTACACCAAGAACAAAGAAGTATCAGGGCAGCACAACGAAACGTGGTTTAGATGTGGAAATTTAAGGTTCAATTGGTTAACCTGAAGAAAGTACGCTAAGGAGGTGACATTAGAAATGACTTTAGAAATACTCAAACCATTACATTTTTGAGATAGCTAGAACCTCCAGCCTTAGACAATGTGACATTTGTCAGCATGGTATAACTTACTACATCCACGGCCACAGACTGCAACAGTGTGCGCCAATGTTTCTAAGATAACTTAAACATGTTAGACAAGTTGTGTTTATTACCTAAGCTTAAGTTGAGTTCTGAACTGATTTGATGTTATAGCTGGACAAGAACTTAAGGTTTAATTGGATAACTTGAGGTCTAATATATTAACGAGACCCTTAGAATGATTGATGGACAATGAAAAATCATCAACATAGGTATTACCTTTCTCTACTTTATCTTACACGATATCACTACTATCAACATGATATTGCTTACTACATCTATGGGACACTGGTTGCAACAATGTATGCTTGTATTTATAAGATAAGGATTCATGTAAGATATGTGGTGTCTATTATCTATGATTAAGTTGAGCCTTGAACTAATTTTGAGGTACTAGTTAAAAAAATATTAAGATTGGATCAACAACTACAATTTTCCATTAGCTAAGACCACACAAAAGATAACCCCTATGGCCAAAATCGTGAAGTATTAAGCTAATATGTGCCAATATCGGGGAAGATTTAAAAGGAGGGGGGATCGCATATTTACTTAATTTTCTATAAAGTTATTTAAAGTTTATTATATTTTTTTTAAAAAAGAACTAAAGTCAAATTATCTTTTATTCGAATGTTAAGGTTAATGAACTTTCAAGAGACAAAATATTTTTACATAATTTTATAGGAGGAGCTATCAAGGGGACAAAGGCTACTCATATCACTAGTTCGGTATATAAAACACATGTATAAAAGATATTTTAAATTTAGAATTTCTTAATAAGTTACGAACATAATTCTAATAAAATAATATTATAATATATATATATATATATATATATATATATATAATTAACTAGATGTGTGTATGCAGACATTAGAAGTTGGTAATCATTACTCATAAGTTTAAAATTACATTGCATTGAATAATTATCGGTCAAGGACTCGAAGAATAGGTCAACTATCAATTTAGGTCTTGAAATATGTTTTAAATCTAGGGTCTAAATTAAAGATCTAAAACTATCAATTGAAGACTCATGACTCAAACCATTATAGGGGTTATTTGGGAAATTGCAAAACATAAAAATAAACTTATCACGAAGTGATAAACAGGGAATATACGTCAAAAGCCTTTCATTACATTGTCATTTGCTAAATTATTATGATATATCTAAAATAATAAAATAATTTGCAATTCGTTTTTCAAAATACAAAATAAAATAAAATATTTATATAAGCAAAAAAATACAATTTAGTGAAATATGTTTACTTGAATTTAAATATTATGAACTTAAAAAAGAAATTACAGAGAAAAAAACAAAATTTCCTTGCTTATGACTTAGAAAAGAAATTAAAGATTTTCTTAAAAAATAACAATTTAAAAATAAACTAACAATTTGAAAATAAGAAACAACGAAAAATTAAAAAAATAACAAATTTAAAAACAGTAATAATGTAGTAAAAAACTTTTGAGTTTTGACGTATATTTCCTATGCTTATGACTTTGTGACAACTTTATTTTGTGGATTTTGCAATTTTCTAAACATGCCATATAATGATTTTAGATTTATGGGTCTTGCATTGTTAGTTTCAGACATTTTGGTCCTAGACTAATAGAAGTTTTCTTTCAGGACTTGAAGTGATAGTTAACCTATCTTTCGGCTCCTTGACCGATAAAACCCCGAGAATAAACTAAACAGTAAGTTATATATATTATTACAGAATAAGACTTGCATATAATAATAATAATAATACTAATACTAATAATAATACTAATAATAATAATAATAATAATAATAATAATAATAATAATAATAATAATAATAATAATAATAATAATAATAATAATAATAATAATAATAATAATAATAATAATAATAATAATAATAATAATAATAATATAATATTCTTCATGGGAGTGTGTACATGAAATTGTGTAGCTATTCTATACACAGAGTTACCAACCGACATGGCTGTTTAAGTGCCACAAATTGAAGAATGCAAGAATTTTGAAAAATAGCGATTCGTCCAAGGTCACCCATATAAGCAAGTTTTGGGGTTGAAGTGAAGAGTCTTTAGTGCATGGCCTAGGGTGAAGTGAAATTAAAATTTAATTGTTTTCCTAAGTGTTATGCCTTTCTATCTCTTTACTTATTATCAGATTCCTTGAAACAAATTGATTTAGGCAAGTGTGGTGAACCAAAAAATTAAAAATGCTCAATTAAAAAGAGAATTTCAAAGTTTTTTGGATTTCCAATGGATCTCCGAACTCATTCTCTTATATGCCTAATTGTTTAATTTGCTCGGGGATGAGCAAAACTTAAGTTTGTGGGGGATGATGAACGTGAAAAAACCGTTTCTTGCATATTTCACGTCCATATTTTGATTGGAATTGCGAGTATTTAACATGTCTAAGTGCCATGTCGTGTTTAATTATGTTTTCGGGTTGATTTTCCTTTTTGATACGATTTGATGCGTTTTTAGGTCTTTTTGAGTCATGTTTTGAAGGTTAGAAAAATTCAAGAGATCAAGAAGATCGATTGCACACATTTTCTCACAAAAGGGTCTAAACGGACCCAAAATGGGCCAGGGTTAGGCCCGAATTGAAGCTTGTCAAGTCATGAACAAAAGTCATGAAGGAGTCGAGCCAGAAAATTGGTGGAAAGGCCTCAATACGACGAACAATGGAAGAAGAGGTCAATCGCACGGGTTTCTCCATTCCGACCCGCAAATAAAGGCCTAAACAGGTCAAATTAGACCATACAAAAGGCGACTCGAATTTCATCGAGTCGCGAACAAAAGGTGTGAAGGGGCCGGATCGAGAAGACGAGAGGAAGGCACCCGAAATGATGACGGAAGATGAAGACGCACGAAGGGAGGGGGCAAGGACTAGCTGAGTTCAACAGTCCTAACAGAACCACCCGAATTTCGCTAGCGGGTCCGACTATTGGTCCGGTTGGCCCAGTTTTTAATGCGTCTCCTCTATTTTTCCCCATAACTTTATCACATGAACTCGAAATCGATAGATTCAAGATGTTATGTGACACTGAGACGAAGATCTACAAATTTCATGTTCAGATCAAGAGCTGATTCCGCACCAATTTTGTCCAGAATTAGTGAGAATGGCGAGTTATGCACACTCGTGGGGTTCGACTTAACACTTAAGGAGCTCAAGCTATTTAATTATGTTTTACTCTTTTACCCTTAATGAGAGAGTACCTATCAACATATTTTTAGTGTGTGAGTTATGGGAATGATCCATATATTCATTCCCTCACTCCTAGTTTCATTAACTTCTCTCATTTGTAGAAATTAGGATTTTTATTTACTCTCTCTCTACAACTCTCCTCTCTCTTTTCTCTATAGAAGAACTAGGGTCATAGAGGTTCTTGAAGAACCCAACTAGAGTTCTTGAGATTCTCTTGAGAAAATTTTGGGGCTTTTAGTGAGGAAATCAAATTGAGGATACTACGAGCAAGAACTAAAGACCACTTCTCAGATTTATCAATTCAAGACTAAGATTTTATTATCTCTCCATTGATTTTGTTGTGCAATTATTGCTTTTTCTTTCTTCTCATTGATGCTTATATCTTGTATTAATGATGTTGGGTTGATGACATTTATGATTTATGAGTAATAAATTGTGGTTTCTAGTGTTGGGAGTAGCCCAACCCCAAGGTTTGTTTTCTTGGAGATTATGTGGTTGATTTTTGGGTAATTTGTGATTGGAATCAATCTTATGGAATTGTATGGGTTATATAGTATGAGTAGTAAACCTAAGGTATATCGGTTTTCCTCAAGGGCTCATGGGGATGAGTGAAGAACCCAATCACAATTATCGATCTAGATGGATGTCCTAGGGACTCGCTTCCTAGGTAATAGCCACTTGGGGTAGGGATTTTGTGATTAATTATATTATATTCTTAATTTTCTTACCTTTGGACTAGTAATTCCATTATCGGACTTTAGTAATTGGAATTAGGGTGAATTATGATGTAATCGGTTAATTTGGTGAATCCCTCTTGTTTGTCTACTTGGATTTCTAACTTGGAACATGACATTCCGTCACAACTCTTAAGTAAATCGGTAGTATAGAGTAATAATTTAATTTGTTTAATTACTTGTTTTATGCTTTCTTAATAATCATCAAACTGATAAACTTTCGTCGTGCTTAATTTACTATTGTGAAAGACCTTTGGTGTGCCCTACGGGATATCCTCCTTGTGGGGTCGATTTATACTACCTCTGTCTTTATCCGTATGCTTGCGGACTAAGGAAACCTTTCTCTAACCTAACAGTTTTAGAGGGTTTTTTTTAGACAAGTTCAAATGACATACTAAAACATATATGTATATATAAAGGGAGTTCTTTAACTAGGAGACATTTAGTAGTTTGTTACTAAATGTATGACTTTATTTGAATGCTTTATTCATAAAGGTTCATAAAAATTTACACAAAATTAGTTAATTGGAATTAATTAAAAATATTGTAGTATGTTGTAACATATGATGTTGGCAATGTATGGTTAAAAGTTCAAGATGTTTCGTTGAGTGTATGATTTTTAATAAATTTTACAAGATAAACTGATTTTAGTTCTAAAGTTTGTCGATTTTAATTCCAGAAAATGATTTTTAATAATTTATTCCCTTTGATTCTTTTAAAAATGTTTTAATATGATAATCTATAGGATGTTGGTATCTATGGTTAAAAATTGACAAGTTTTTATGAAATATAATTTAAGTGAAGTTTACACGACAAGTTAGTCGGAGACCTTGAATTATCTATTTCAACTATAATAGAACGTTTTTATAAAAACATACACTTGGAGAGTAAATAAATATTTTTGTATGTTAGATTATAGCATATAATGTATTGATATGTAAATATTCATAATTTTTATTTGCATATAGGTGCCTAGTTATCTATGAAACACTATCTCGCTACCCTAGGGATTGTGTTTTTCTAAAATATGTAAATATTTCTATATAAATTTAACTTCTTGTAATCATTTCAACGTGAGTATAGTAATAAGTTGGTTAAGTTACTCGTATATTACTATATTATTATTATTTACATGTATAACGTGTTATTTGTTACACCCTACTATGTTAATGTGTTCAATTTATGATTAAATGTGTAAATATGAGTATTTATGTGCACTAATTATATGTACATGCTAAGATTTGAATTAATATATAAGTTATGACAAATAAAAGAATAACAAATAAGTTATAAGATTAAAGGTTTCAAGTCGGCGAATGTAGTATGAGATAGAACTGACAACCTTGGAGCTTCTTCAGAGCAATTCAATCAAAGAACTTCAACATCAGACAAAGAAAGTCGGTAACCACGGGCTTTTATACTATTGAGTTTGTATTGTGATTTGTATGTTAACCTTCGGGCTTATGTTTAATATAACTCTCAAGTCATAAGATGGGCTTTTGATTGAGGCTTTTGAGTCGTAATATTGACTCTTAAGTGAAACGCTTTTATGTTGTAAGATTGGATCTTAAGTGATCTTAACATATGACTTTGAGTCATAAGATGGGCTCCTAGTCAAAGGCTTTTGAGTCATAAGATTGACTCCTAAGTAACAATGTGGCATTTGAGTAGTAAGATGGGCTCTTAAGTCAAAGGCTGTTGAGTCGTACGATTGGCTCCTAAGTCAAGGCTATAATTATTATGGTGCATCTTCATTTAGTGTAACTACTTATCCCACTGGGGTCGCATAACTCATTATGCTATGGTTAAAACATTTTCAATGGCAGGGGATCTAGCTAGAGCTGGAAAGTTCCCAATAAGAACAATAAAGAGTAAAGAAAATGAATTTGAAGGTAAGTGTCAATGTATAAGTCTTTGATTTACAGTGATCAAATTAAGGTTGCAAGAGTTTTAGAAAGTGGTTTTAAAGTTTAACAAGTGTTGAAACTATATATGTTAAGCTAAATTAAAAATGTTTTATTATTTACGAATTTTTAAGTTAGAAGTTCATATCTCCAATGATATTGTAAAATATATTAGGATTTTTTACTCAAAGATGTGGGTTTATATGAGTTAGTTTTATGTAAAGAATAAATTAGTTAATGAGGAATTCCTAAGCTCGGATTTTTAGTGAAAGGTCTTCCGTTGATAAATGTTTTGCATATAGAAGTATGTTTTAGTAATAACACTTCACCTGCTTGCAGGGCAGGGGTCTTACATAAGAGATCCCCAACTTTTTCTTTCAAAGTGATGTGAGATATCCATCTTCTCTAATTTTTTGCACCAGGCACAATAAACTCCACCTTGAGAAAAATAAAAGAAGATCCATTGTCTCCACTGAGAATCACCATTCTTAGACTAGAGAAAGATTCTACTCCACCCTATCAGTAGATCACTTTGAATCACCTATTCTAAGAATTTTACAGGCACATGTCGAAAAAACTTACTAAATTTATGATGCTAGTCCCAACTCTCTGCTCCCTTGAAAGTCCTTCAGCCATAGACGTTCCATGTAACACACCTTGCATCCATGCCAAGTCAATGTCTTATGTGCAATTATTGGACCAGTTAACATTATCACATCACTTTTCATGACAACCGCTGATGTGCCATTAAGTTTAACATTTCTCCTGAGAGGAAATCTTCTTCAGTCATGACATAATTAAGCGTCAGAGATATTTACCTTATCAGCTCCACCATAACCAAGATAATTTTGTTTTATATGCATGAATGGATTAATGTGAGTTTATGGGTTCTAACAACTTTATTATTCTCTTACCGGACTGGCAAGAGCAATGTTGGCAGGACAAGATAATTGTTTATGCATGAATGAGGGTAAAGTTAGCTAGTTAAATTTATGTAGCCATTTTAATTCTTTTTCTTTGTTTTATTGTTATTTCTTTTAGTTTTTGTTTTTTGGGTTAAAAATTATATTTTCCAACAATTAAATAATTGATTCTTGAATGTGATAAGTCGTAGCCACAAATAAGGGGTGCTTTGCATGCACACAAATTGCACCGCACGATTTCAAAACATATTACCTATAAATCGCACAACCATGTGATGTGCTTTTTCGTTTCTCACTAGGTTCCTAGCATGCAATTAAAGTGTGCACTCCAGAGATGGTAAAATTGGTTTAGCCTAATGGGCCGATCAACTTCCAACATATCAAATAAGTTGGATCAGATAAATTTGGCTCAAAGTATTATGGGACCCAATAGGTCAAAAGCTTGACAGGCCATTCACCGTTACAAAAATCATAGTATATTTCAAGAGACAAGTTAGATTTCACTAATTTTTTGCCCCGATAAAATTTTGGATAGACCTGACCCGATGTGACATATGATTTAAATAAATAGGCTAGCCCATCCCACTCACACTACCACAATCACATGCATGCAAGGGAAATTTAAAATTCTAGTCCAATAAAAAATAATTTGAAAGTATAATTAGTAAATTTGTGAAAATCACAAAGAATAAATACATTATTCAAATAAAATTGAAATAACCTGAAACTAAACATATAAAAATATTAAAACTACATCTGAAGTACAAAAAACAACAAAAAAAAAAAAAATACAAAAACTATATACAAAAATAGAAAAAAAAAAAAAAACACACACACTTGATGGATATAAAGAACAAATTATTCTAATAAATAGAGTAGCCATTCATTCGAAAAAAAACTGCATGCTCCACAAGGTTACACATTGTACAGTTTTATTATTTGTTGTTTTTTTATATATATAGCTTGACACTAAAAAATCATTAAGTGTTTTTCTTGCATTGGCAAGACTGTTATGTACAATAGCTCTATTAGACTGATATTCAAGTAATTCTGGAAAAATTGATAATTCTCTTTTGAAATGATTAATCTAGTTTCTTATTAAATTAATCTTAATATGATTTTTTTGATTAAGATTTAATTTATCTGAAAGATCATAATCAAATGGAGTATACCAGATAATTTCATTCATTAAAGTAGAAAACTTACGTCATACGGAAGTTGTCTTCCCTGAGGAATTCAACTCTCTTATCCAGTTGTACAAACACTAAAAGGAAGTGTACAATGAGGAGAGAGGTGAAACAAAACTAGAAAGAGTAGAGTCTTTCTTTAGTGGCGAACAAAGGGTCACGCCATCCCTTTAAATATAAAAAAGAAGGAAAAAGTAAAATAATGCAAAACATAAATAATTTGGCTATGACATCATAGCTTTCATCATGAAACATTATTAAGTAGGTTTTGGTTGTCATTTTCATTTGATATTCTTACGGATAATCCTCCCTCTGGATTCGATAATCTTTACACTACCTATGTCACAAATCATAAGCTTGCGATTTGAGAAGGTCATTCTAATACTAGCGATTTGGAGAGACATTTGCGACAAGTTCAAAGAGTATTACTAGTAGTCTATGGGAAAGGAATTTTCTTTAACCATTTGATATATAATTTACAATCTTGAGTGAGTTTTTTTATAAAAGCCTCCAATATAATTAAGACTTCCAAGAAATCTTTGAAGCTGATTAATGTCAATATTTTTTTCCTGACTGCTTGCTAACCCTTTTAGTAGCTTGTAAAAACATATTTAAATGTTTAAAATGTTGTATTTTCACAATAAACTAAAACATGATCAATATAAACAATAATATAATCCATATAAGGATTTTATATTTAGTTCATTATATTTTTAAGTTCCATTAGAGTATTTTCTTAAACTGAATGGCATACCATACCATACCATACCATTCCATGAACCAGTTTGTTTGTCAAACAAAGTCCTTAATCGATAACAAAAAGGAAGGATCATGGACATATAATAAAAGACACATCTCCGTTGGTATGAGGCATTTTGGGAGGAAGCTCGAGAACACAACCGCCCAAGAAAAAAACCATTCGGGCTCCACCTAAAGTCGACAATATTATTTAGATGTGGAGATGGGGACTCGTTAGGGCCCTACAAGTGGTATTATAGCAAGTCGACGTCCACTTACATAATCTTACTTCTTGGTAAACTGACTCATGACATACTCATGTTCAAATTTTGGTGGCAATCTTAATGTTTGGTTTGCAAGTCGACATCTGCCTACATTATCTTTTTTGTGGGAGAATCCGATCTTTGGGGATCTCGTAAGCAAACTGGGTGGCTCACTCATTGACTGAAGCAGAATATCAGGCACTTTCTTCAGCCTCCTCTGAAGTTCGTTGGATTGTAAATCTGTCCAAGGAACTCGACATTCCTATTATAAACATGAGCTTGACACACGTAACTCTAATCTAACTCAACATTCAAGAATGAAATATATTGCAATAGATGTTCACTTTGTTCATGATTTGCCATCCAAAGATCTATTGTCTGTCTCAGTAAGCACGATTAACCAATTGGTGATTTGCTCACTAAATCGCTACCTCAGACTTATTTTTAGGGCAACAGGCGTAGTGCCACATAACATTCAACATTCGAGAATGAAAAATATTGATTTTTTTTTTTTAATACAGCATCAGTCATATTTTCAATCACTATTCTTAAATCTTTTTAATGAGACCGTCATATATCCGCTACAAATTTTTCATGTACTTCTATAGTTGTAGTGAATTGGGAGTTGAAGTTACGGGGTGACACAATGTCCACTGTCAATTCACGATGGTGGCGACGACAAATTGCAAAATATGTAGTGGATATAGAACATTCTCATGAAGGTGAATCTAAAAATGATGTTAGAGATGAAATTATATGTAAAAAAATGTTATCGGTGTGGCAATTGTAGAGAAAAAGGTAATCGATGAGTTTATTTGTTATATTTTAAAATTGATGTTTCAATTAAAAATTTCCGAAAATTGATGCTTTTTTTTCTTTTTTGTAATTAACCAATTTTTTAATGTATTAGTTCAATTTAGAATTTGGAATGTTCTCTACTTGACACGTGTTATTTTAATGATTCCATTGTATCATAAAGATGGTCATGTTTCAAGTTCACATAAATTAAGAAATTCGTTAGCTTACCTTAGAATTCCTAACACACCATTATTTAATATAGTGAACTAAATGATGCTAAATATAAATTGTAGTCCCAGTCTTAGTGAAATATATAGTAGGGGTGCATTAGGAAAATAAAACATTTGACACATCATTTAAAAGGAGAAGTAGCTATATATCTTTTCGAGACATCCAAAAAACAAAATGCAAATATCTTTATAAGAGGGAAGGAGTATAAAACATTTAAAATATGTACTCCCTTTATCGCACAAGATAGTATCATTTTGTTTTAGAAGGCCCACAAAAGATATTCTCATTTCCTTATTAAGGGTGTATTAATTTTTTTTTTTTCTCGCAAGATCTCCCTACTAAATAATAAATTAGAATTACTTTGTAAATTTAACTTGCTTTAATTCACAATATTCAATAAATGGTATAACATAGATTTTCACGTGTATTATATGAATTTCTTAATTTACATGAAACTTTAAAAGGGACAGCCATGTGAGACGAAGGAAGTAACATGTTAAATTTACTACCCTATTCTAAATAGATTGTCCATTATTCATTCTTTGTTTGTCACAAATTACAGTCACTTTCCTTATTAAAAGGGTCCAATTTTTCTGAAATAACTTTTTACTTAATATTTTTTGGGACAAATCATTATGCATCACTAATTTCAAGCACTCTAATATAAATAAGGGAATAAAAGAAAATTTATCAATTAAATCTATATTTTACCTAGAAAAGATTAGTTATCAGTAATATGCTATCGTACTAAAATTGTGCAATTCAAAAGCATAATATTATTAAAAAAAGAAAAACAGAAAAGAAAAAGAAGTTGAGTTCCTATCGTGCGAATAAATCGTTCATGGTTTGAATTAATTATAAAATGTGATTCTTGTGAGATTATCAACAAACCAATATTCTTAATAAAATAGTCATTAATTTTTTATATATAAAAAAAAGGACATATGCACAAAAATTGCACGATCTGTGAACAAATCAAGCACATGGCTTTCACTCATGCAATAAAATTGCACAACGACATTTGCAGTAAATTGCACTCAGTTATATTTGAAAATAATTAGTTTGTATTTCTGAAATTCCAAGGATCAACTAGTTAATGAATGTGAAGTTATTCGTATAATTCAATCACAAAATTTACAAATAAAAGTTTTGCATGGTATCTAAAGAAAGAATATATATATATATATATATATATACACACACACACACACACACACACATACATATATACACCACTGTTGGGATAAACACACATAAGTTTCATTTAATTATTCAATTGATCATAACAATGCAATGAAATAAAATTGCCCCTCTCTTGAGTGAACGTACTAGTCAGTAATAATAAGCAAGCAGTAATGGAAAATCACCAAGCAGTAAAAGAACACTAGAAATTTTAACGTGGAAAACCTCCTCGATGCGAGGAGAAAAAACCACGGGACTAAACCCACCCAAGAAAAAAAAAATCCATTATAACCAAACATAATGAGTACACAAAGTTCACAATCTGTTAGTACATATTCAAGAAGAATGTATCAAGACAAGGGAATCTTGACAATAAACAAGTAATGGAAATATCTCACCCAAAATAACCCTTCTTTCCGCAACTGTTTCTAATGCTTGGAATATAGAACCTACTCCACCTTCCAATGTATACCTCTATGTGTCCTGAACGTGCTGACCAAAATTCAGCTTGATCCAATGGTTAGATTGTCCATAACGGCTACTCGGACCAGACTGCACACACAAGAATTTCCTGGAACAACACATATTGTCTATAGTTTTGTACCTCAACAAGTCATGAATGTACCATCCAAATTTCAACTAAAGCCAACAGTTAAATCTCCATAAAACACTCCTACAATTTTTCTGGTCTTGGTAGATCTCCAAAAACGGGAGAAAAAGAGTTCTCCCACTTTTCTCGAATTCTCTTGGTCTCTCACACCCTCCATAATTTTTTTGGAAACTATAGTGTAAGTGTTGGACCTCACTTAGACATTAATTAAGTTGGGTACTGTGCCACTCAATAAGTTGGCAACCCAACCCAACAAATCTTCCCCCTTTTCGACTTTGTAGAGGGGTTAGCCATCCCAGTTATTTCACGGTAGATCTCAAGCTTGTCTCTTGGAAATGCCTTTGTCATCATATTGGTACCATTATTATCCGTATGAATCTTCTCAAGTTGAAGCAACTTATTATTGATGGTGTCCCCCATCCAGTTATCCCTCACATCAATATATGTCGTTCTTGAATGAAAGGTGAAATTCATATTGAGATGGATAGTACTTTTGTTGTCACACTTGGGGCCAATCTTCCATTGCTGCAATATAGTTTACTTTGGTTGTAGAAAGTGCAACACACTTTTGCAATCTTGATTGCCATGACAGTGCATCACCTGAAAATGTTATCAAGTAACCTGAAATGGATTTTCTGGTATCCATATCAGATGCCATATCTGAATCGATGCAGCCAACTAACTTCAGCTTCCCACCTCATAAGGTGAGACTTATACTAGAAGCACCTTATATATATCTCAATATCCACTTTACTTCATTCCAATGATCTTTTCCCGGAATGGACAACGGCTAATAACACCGACTGCATGTGCTATGTTAGGCTTCATGCACACCATTGCATACATCACGCTTTCCATGGCTGAAGCATATGGATCTCTCCTAACTGATTGCTTCTCTTCATCAGTAGAAGGACTATGATCAACACCAAGTTTAAAGTGAGTAGCAAGATGAGAACTAACCACTTTAGGTTTGCTCATATTGAATCGCTCACGCACTTTCTGAATGTACTACTCTGTTGATAAGTGCAACATCTTGTTTGCTCTATCCCGAGAAATTCTAATGCCATGACTTTTCTCTCCCGGTCCGAAATCCTTCACGATAAAGGATTCACGTAGCTATTTCCTAAACATGTTGAACATGTCTCGAAACATGCTTCAAATCATGACGATTGAATCATATTTCCTGAACTGTAAGCGTATGGCTTGTGACCGAGGTAGTATAGATTGTCGAACCACATAGAGGATACTCTGGACAAGCACACCTAAGTTCTATCGATTAATTAAGTTAGGATTATTGGAAAGATATAGATTGGTTAATAACTAAGCAAACATCAATTTAATAAGAAAATGCAAAGGAGACTCTAGATCTAGTAATGGGTTTCTTGGGTATTGATTTCACCTTAGACACATTATTATTATCTTGCAATTACTAAGTAACCTATGGGTTGTGATGGAAGGTCAACCAATTACACAACAATTCACCCTAATCACAATTTCTAAAGACCAGTAATGGAATACTAAGCCAAGGAAAGAAAATTAATTATGTAGTCCAATTAATCTTTAAATCCCCACCCCAAGTGAATATTGCCCAAGGAACGAGGCCTTAGGACATCTCTTGAGATTGATATTAGTGATTCGGGTTCTCCCTTCCTCTCCCCATGGGTCCATCAAGGAGAAACAAAATACCCTAGGTTAGCTACGCCTATGATATAACCCATAAAGTTCTACGATATCAATTCCAATCACAAATTCCCCAAACATTAACCAAGAAATCAATAGGAACAAAAAACCCTCCCAACCATAGAAACCACAATATCACTACTCACAAGCCATAAATATCATTCCAAAATGAACAATAAATACCACAGCCAAGCATTCGATAGCGAAGAAAGAGAAAACCAATAAATGCAAGAAGAAATAATAAATACAAGAGAGAAAGCTTAGTCTTGTATTAATATTGGTATATCTTCAATGTCTTGGGGGTAGAAACCTTCCACCAGGTTCTTGGAAAATCCCCAAAATCCTTCACAATTTCAAGAACCCTAGGTACGATCCTCAAGAATAAAGTGAAGAACCCTATAGTTCTATTCTAGAGAGAAAGAGGGAGATAAATTCTAGAGAGAGAGTAAATAGAAAGTGTGATTTTTACAAATGAAATGAGATATTAGAAATTGGGGGTGGAGTAGTGTTAATATGGGAGACATATTCCCACTCCTCACCTTTAAACCTCTGTAGGCTTTCACCCTTAGTAATGGTATGAGGGCCAAACTATAACATGAGCTTGCTTGGTCTTCATAAGTGTTCAGTCGGACCCCATGAACATTCTCGATTTCTCCTTCTCGGCTTTTTCTAGGTATTTTCCATCCAGAATCATTTTTTGGCTTCAACTACTAAGTTGTAGATCTACGTATCGGCTACACGTGGCACTTTGAATAACCTGGGTTGGACTTTGTGTGATAAAGTTTTGGCCACAATACGAAGCTGTAATGATCGAACCGGAGGTGGATACCGGCCTTTGATCCATTTTTTTATTGTGGGAATTCACTCCGGGCGAGTACTGGAACTGTATGGGCTAGTACCGGAGTCGTTAGTGCCCCTAACACTCAGGTGATGGGTCTTTTGGCTCCCATTTTTGCGTACATCTTCCGATTTTTGTCGTATCGACATCATTCCACTCATTTTCTCAACCCAAGTTATCCACGACTTTTGTTCACGACATGATGATCTTTGAGTTGAGTTTAGCCCGAACTTGATTTGGCTTGTTTGGGCCTCAGTTTTCTGGCCGGAGTGGGGATTCGAGTGCAAAACGACATTCAGAAGTCCTTCTTCACCATTTAGAGGCCTTTCCACCCATTTTCTTGGCTTGAGTCCGTCACGACTTTTTTTTGTGACTTGATGAACTTTAGCCAGGCCTAAATCAAGCCTTAGTAGGCCTCATTTTGCGGCCTGGAGTGAGGAAATAGGTGCAACCGACATTCTTGACCTCCCAAATTTTCCTAACCTTCAAAACATGAGTAAAAAGTACCCAAAAGTGCATCTAATCATATCAGAAAGGAAAATTCAATCCAAAAATACACTTAAATATATTTTTTTACTTAAACGTAATAAGCACTCACATTTCTTAATCAGATATTAACGTAGATAATACAAGAAAAATGAGTATTTCGACGTTCATTATCCACACAAACTTGAGCTTTTCTCGTTCTCAAGAATTAAACAACAAATCACATAAGAAAACTAGTTCGGAGAGCCACTAAAGTCCAAAAAAATTTGAAATTCTTTTTCTGGTTGAGCATTCTTAACTTTTCGATTAACCACACTTGTCTTTATCAATTTGTTTTGAGGAAAAGCAAGGAGATAGAAAGACATAAGACTTAGGAAAACAAGTGGTATTTTCATTTCACTTCACGCTAGACCATGCATTAGTGACTCTTCACCTCAACCCTAAAATATGCTTATGTGTGTGACTTTGGACGAATTGCTATTTTTCAAAATTCTTCACCATAGGTGCCTCGACTCGGTTCTTTTTTAGGAAGATGTCTGATGCGGCTCTTTTCTCCCTCAAGCCAATGGGTTTTTCCTCTTATCTCCCAAATTATCCCTTTCCTACCAAGCTTAGTCCAAAAAAAGATAAAAAAATGCTATTTTAGTGTTGTTCTTTTACGACTACAATATTATTTTCGAGGTACATAATATTTTCAACCAATTATCACAACACTCGATTTATTTATTGAGGTTTCCTTTTTTTTTTTTCTACGTTTCATACAACGTATATTTTTTCTTTAGAAGATCAACTTAATAATTGGAGTATACAAATGTGAACTAGAATTCATCAACAATAAAAGGAAATAATGCCTTTTCCTTTTGACCTAGTCCACCTTATAACTTCTCTGACATGTCTTTCATTTTTCATCACCTATAGCCAATTATTTCAATGTTTCGCTAAACATCCTTAGTCGTGTAGTGTGTGTTTTGGAATCAAAGTGATGCCCACAAGCAATATAACTTCGGGGTAGGTTATTTATTTTACAGTTCTAATCCTACTTATTATGCCAAAATTTCTCCTTCCTTTGAAATCGCATCCACCTATTCCCATGTTGATTTAGGCAAGGAACCCCCTAAGTTTTATTGCTCAACTTCTTAGAGAATTCATTTTCTTGACTTTTCACATGTAGAACACTTAATCAACACAAATATTTTCAACCAAGACACCATTATTCATCTAAGAAATAAAAGACATATGAAACACAACATGGTAGAATGACATAGTTCGTGATTACGAGCAATTGAATCAACATGAGGAACACCCTATAAACGAATATAAATAAAAAAAATCTCTTTCCCCTCCCATCAAACTTGCGAAATTTTCAAGCCCAAGTTATGATTATGGAGATGGAATACATGCATTTCCTAATAAAGTAATACAATACAGATCACAAATCATCCAATGCATGTCACGATCAATTTCCCAAAGATGCATCAATCAAAGAGCTCATAACTACTCATATTTCCACACCAACCATTTATTCAAAACATAAATCCTAATCCTTCTTAATCAAAGTAATAAAAGGTAAGGCTAAGAGAGGACTAACCCATAGAGGGAGGATCCTCAACCCCTACATACTCCTAAGAATGCAATAAAAGGTTCTTGGGATGCCTCCGAAGTGCGGTTACTTAAGGTCACTAGCTTGACCCTATCATCGCGTTCCTTGTAGATGAGGCCCGAAGTAGGAATTCTCGTCCTTGTATTTATAAACTTCTTCTTGAGCACATCTCAAATGAGTCACTTTCCTTGATCTTCTGAATCTCCATTCCATCACTTCCCACATGTTCTCCATTATCACTCTTTCCTTGGGCTTCCATCCTTCTTTACAAAAAGGTCTCTCAACAAAAACAAAGTGTTTAATCATAGACAATAGGAATATAACAAATCTAGCCAACATGTTTAAACTCTCTTGATACCCTTTGCAATAAAGGGTGCTTCATTTTTTCACAAAAATATTTTCTTTCGAACTTGGAAGAATTAATAAAAATAGTGCCATTTTTTAATAAAATCAAGTTAGTTGATTGGGAAATTTTTTTCGTCCCAACAAAATTATGCTTGGAAATGTCTAAAAATTCTTTCTTGACATCTTGTGGTAAATATGAAGAAACAAGAATGTAATTCACATGCTTAGAGGCCAAAATGTTAAGTTTAGGGGTTCCACATTTTCTTAAAAAAATTATTCCTCTCAAATGGGGTTGGCTCCCATAAACTTGAAGATCAACATGGGTGGAAAGTTTTTCCTTCACAGCAGTTTGAAAATGATGAATGCTCTTGATTTGGATTTTTTCCCAAATCATGGTGTCTTCCTTTTCTAAAGTAAAAGTGAAGGATTCACACAAATCAATGCTCAATGCATCAATAATGCTCTTTGTTTGAATTTTTTTCCAAAACAAGACGCTATCCTCTTCAAAAGTATATGTGAAAGCTTCACCTAACGTTCAATACATCAAGAATGATCTTAAGAGAAATAGATGTTCCCTAAAAACAAAAATGCGAACCTAAAGGGGTAGAGAATATCCCTATTGGAACATCAAGACTTGAATTCAGAAGAAAACTTGATAAGAGGAAGTCATCTATTGTAGCTAAACTAGGCAATAGTGTTGTAGGAAGCCAATGCATACAGCAAGTAGCTACTGGATGTTATAACTGCCTATAGCAACCCAAGTCTTACGGTAGAAGGCTAAACACGTTGTTTAAAAGTTTCTACAAAAGGTGAAATGCAACTGGCACAGTTCATCCAAACCTAGGAAACAACTTTCTCTAAGTACACCAATCAAAGGGAAACTTTCAAAGGTGTACAACAAGCAAGCTGAGCAATAAAAATAACTTGTTGCTGAGGACTTTAGTAAAGCTTATAGCGATGATGTTGCTATAATAAAAGTATGGGTTTCAAGAGAGACTAACTCTTAAAGACCCATTCAGAAATGGGTACCTAAGTCTTCTTCATTGATTTACAGGTCGAGTTTCCAAGTGGATACAGTGACCATGGTACATAAACAATAGTTGTGTTGGACATATGACTGACAACGAAAAGTCTCTCAAAGACTACAAAGGACTCAAGGTGGTCTTTGGAGACAATGCCAAAGGAGTTACCAAAGGCGTTGGAACTTTCTCTAAAGTCAAAATCACTATTGAAGATGTCTACTTTGTTGAAGGATACAGTACAACCTATTGAGCATAAGTCAATTCTCCGACAAGAGATGCTAAATTCAACAAAAGAAAAAACAAAAACTCATAGGAACTAGGAAAGGTAATATCTATATAGCTGATTGGGAGTCTACTAGTGGACGACTCTCATGCTTCATAGCCAAGAGTACTCCTGAACTCAGTTGGCTTTGACATAAGAGAATGAGCCATCTGAATTTCAAAACAATCAACAAGCTAGCACACAAAGGTCTAGCAAGAGGACTACCAATTGCCGCTTATATGGAGGAGAGTGTGTGATGCCTGCTTGAAAGACAAACAAATCAGAAAGTCTTTTAAAGACAAGCATGTAAGGTCATCTCACAGAGTTCTTGACTTATTGCGTCTAGACCTCTTTAGACCTATTGAACCACTGAGTTTAAGCGGAACGAAATATTCACTAGTGGTAGTAAATGGTTTCTCCAGATATACTTGGACTATGTATTTTGCCAAGAAATTAGATACTTTTTAAGACGCTTCCAGACATTATGAAAAGAATTCAGAATGAAAAAGCCTTAGCATTGTCAAGATCATATCAGATTGAGATACTGAATTCACCAACAATTCATAGAGTGATTTTGTAGTAGCAATGGAATTCATCATGAATATTTACCTGGAAGAACTCATTTGTAAATGGCGTAGCGGAAAAAAGAAACAGAACATTGAAAGAAGCTGCTAGAACCATGATTGATGAAGCACAACTACCAAAAATATTTTGGGCAAAGGCAACCAACACAACAGGCTATACTTAGAACATATGTCTCATCAAGAAGGACCAAGATAAGACACCCTACAAGATTTGGTATGGAAGAACCCCTAACATCTCTTTCTTTCATATCTTTTGATGTAGATGTTTTATCCTGAACAATGGAAAGGAACACCTAAATGTATTTGATGTTAAGTCACATGAAGGAGTGTTTCTAGGATACTCTGTTGTAAGCAAATCATTTAGGGTATTCACAAAAGAACACTTGTGGTGGAAGACTCACCACATGTAGACTTTGATGAACCTTATTGGGACCCTAATGGAATTGACGGGATAACAACAAGGATTGAAAATATCAGGTTGGAAAAAGATAAGGAACAAGTTCCTTATGTGGAGATCCTACATGTTACTCTGGCTGAAGAAGAACCTACCGTAGAAAATGGAGCAGTTGTTGAAAGTACTGCGAACCTATAGCAGAAGCTACAGATCCAGAGCTTACAATACAACAAGGATACCTTCCAGTATCTGTGAGTCAAGGTTTAGAACCGACAGATGGCTCAAAGATCATTCAACAACCTTAGTCATTGGGAGGATTGATGATGGAGTAAGGACAAGAAGATATACAACTTATGAAGTCATATTCTCCTGCTTCGTCTCTCAAAATGAACCTGGAACCATTGAAGAAGCTCTAAATTATCCTAATTGTGTTCAATCCATCCAAGAATAGCTCAATGTATTTGAGAGAAACGAAGTTGGAAACTTGATTTCTAGACCTACTCATCAAGGCGTAATTGAGACCAAGTGGGTGTTCAAAAACAAGTTTCAATGAGTCAGGGCTTGTTATCAGAAATAAAGCAAGACTAGTTGCTAAAGGCTACTGTTAGGAGGAAGACATATATTTTGATGAAACCTTTACTGTTGTAGCCTGATTAGAAGTGATCAAAGTATTTCTAGCCTATGTTGCACACAAAAACTTCACAGTTTATCAAATGGATGTGAAGAGTGTATTCCTGAATAGACTTCTAGCTGAAGAAGTCTATGTTGAACAACCACCAAGATTTGATAATCCAACTGAAAATAAAGTATACAAGTTTAAGAAGGCACTTTATGGCAAGAAGTAAGCACCTCGAGCTTGCTATGATACTCTCTCTCAGTATCTGGTCCAAGCGGATTCCAAAAGGGTCTTGTAGACAAAACCTTATTCAGAATTTAGGCTGACGATAGTACATTATTAGTATAAATTTATGTCGATGACATCATATTTAGATCAACTAATAAGATTTATGTAAGAAGTTCTCCCAGCTGATGCAAGCAAGTTTGAAATGAGCATGATGGGAGAGTTAAGCTACTTTGTTGGACTTCAAGTAAGACAGTTGGAATATGGCATTTTCATCAATTAAGTCAAATATACAAGGAACTTATGAATAAATTGGGAAGGATAACTCAACTTATGCAAGTGAAATGAAGATGGAAAGGACGTTGACATCTTATCGCTCTAATTTCTACCAGCTAAATAACAAGTGCATGATGTAGTAGTAGCTAATGGCAACCAAGGTTGTATCTTACAGAGACTAGCGAAGATGACCTAATCAGATTACTTCAGATGTGTTAATATTGCTGATTGGTAGGTGAGTATCCTAATTACTAAAGTCAAGATCCTAAGACACTAGTAACAAAATAACAGGTTAATATTAATAGCATATAACTAACTAAGACAAATTCAATAATATAAAGCTACCTTAGGATGTTCAATTTCATAATCAACTATTGTGCTACCATGAGAACCGCACATGCAAATATATATACCTATCCATAAGTCATAAGTTAATATTGCTGCTAGGCTTCACAATTTGATGTCTCAAACCCCTTTTCAGAGTGCTTAAGGTATGGATCATACACAATAGACCAACCTCCCAGAAGAAGTGTTTAAGACTCCTAAAAGTGCCTAGAAATTACCCCTATAATATATCTCACTCTTTCGATTTCTTGGACATATTATGTTATGTGTTGTTTCACAATCAATAACCTCATCGTTCAATATATTAGGTAGATGATTCGTGGGTACTAGACTAGGTGATCAGCCTAACTAACATCACTCATATCACAACATAACAAGTAATAATAAAATTATGGATAACATATAAATATCTAAATTGTAATTGAAACCTACTTTATAAACCGTAAGATATAATATGACGACTCCATACACGAATTAACAAAAAACAACCATTATTATAAATGGAAATATATTCATAACAATTGATAGCTCTAATTTCTACCAGCTATATACCAAGTGTATGGTGTAGTAGTAGCCTAGTGGCAAGCAATGTCGTATCCCACATAGACCAGTGAAGATGATCTAATTGGAGCATTACAGATGTTGTTGGGTAATTTACACTTATCACACACACAAACAATACTGAAACCAAGAGAGAATGAAAAACAACAAAGAATTCGGCCAAATGAAACCGAACACAGAACAGGAACATAAACGAAGAACACAAAGATTTTACGTGGTTCGATCAAAGTGATCTACATCCACGGAGGCTCTGTACACCTCAATTCACTCCACTGAACAATCAATTACAAGAATTATTCCAGAAAACTAGAAAACCCCAATTCACAGACCGAATTGAGCTCATGAACCCTAGCTAACTAATTCTAAAGATTGAGCAGTGTTTACAAAGGGAAATTAACGTGTATCAACTCGCATCTTCAAGTGGTTTCAATGTATATAAAGGATGGAGCTCGAATCAGGATGTAGCAGCAGTTGTAACCAATTCTATTTCCAACTGCACAAAACTGTTAGACGGGCTTTCAACAACGGTTTTACTCGCAACGGTTCTAATCCGTTGCACATGACAGTTATAACCGCCTTGACTCCGGTTCCTTTTTAACCCTCATAACTGATCCGGCTAAAACCCGATTTTCTAGCCCGGTTCTGAACTCCTCAAATCTTCTACTACAATCTATGATCACTTGATGATATTGAACTGATATCTACAAATCTCCACCTCAATGAAATCAAGTGTACTTCATCACCTCATTCTGCCTTGTCTTCCAAATCTAATCACACTGTTCAAGCCTTATCAGGCTTGAGCAATGAACCATCTTGCTTCCAGGAACTGCCTTGGTTAGAAAATCAGCTGCATTGTCCATAGTATGAACCTTCTTCACCTCAACAGATCCTGCTTCAATTACATCTCTTGCAAAGTGAAGTCTAACATCAATATGCTTAGACCTCTCATGAAATGCTTGGTGTTTTACCAAGTGAAGAGCACTCTGATTATCACATTGAATGGTAACACACCCTTGTCTGATCCCTAAGTCTTTAAGAATCCCCTTGAGCCACGGAGCTTCCTTGATTGCCTCAGTTAAGGCAATGTATTCTGCCTCAGTTGTTGACAAAGCAACTACAGGTTGTTGCACACTTTTCCAGCTTACAGTCGTCCCATACAAGGCAAAAACATATCCTGTAACAGATTTCCTTGTATCTAGGTTCCCAGCAAAATCTGCATCAGCATATCCAACAAGAGGTACATCACCAGCTTCTTGTTTCTTAAACTTCAGACCTACACTGACTGAGCCTTTCAAATATCTCAAGACTTGCTTCAACGCTTCCCAATGTGCCTCTCCAGGATTTGACATGTACCTGCTTACCAGAGAAACACTATAGGCCAAAGCTGGCCTGCTGCATATCATTTCATACATCAAACTGCCAACACCACTGGCATATGGAACATTCTTCATGTGAATCTCCTCTGTTTCTGTCTTTGGACATTGTTCTTTGGATAGCTTGGTTTGTTGGTTAACTTGAATACTTATTGGCCTTGACTCATGCATGTGAAATCTCTCCACAACCTTCTGCAAATACTGCTTCTGTGAGAGCCAAAGTGTTCCAGACTTCCTTCTTCTGATGATATCCATCCCCAGAATCTTCCTTGCTTCTCCAAGATCCTTCATGTCAAATTCTGAGCTCAATCTTCCCTTTAACCATTGTATTTTGTTCATACTTTTGCTGGCAATGAGCATATCATCCACATATAATAACAGAAACACTTGTTCAAGCCTTGAACCCTTATTAAAGTATACACAACTGTCATACAAGCTTCTTATGAAACCTGCATTGATCATAAACTCATTGAACTTCTTGTTCCACTGCCTTGGACTCTGCTTCAATCTATAAAGTAATTTCCTGAGAAAACAGACCTTCTCTTCATTTCTTGGAATCACAAAGCCCTCAGGTTGCTTCATAAATATTCTTTCAATGAGATCACCATGCAGGAAAGCTGTCTCAACATCTAACTACTGTAGTTCCATGTCATCTTGTGTAACTTTTGATAAAAGTAGCCTAATAGAGCAATGCTTCACAACAGGAGAGAATACCTCATTATAATCAATGCCTTCCCTTTGTGTAAAGCCCCTTGCAACAAGCCTTGCCTTGTATCTGATTTTATCAGCCTTTCCAACCTATATCTTCTTCTTGTAGATCCACTTTGAGCTGACTAGCTTCTGCCCCTTTGGTTTGTCTACAAGCTTCCAGGTTTGGTTTCTCTCCAGAGATTCCATTTCCTCCGTCATGGCCCCTATCCAGTGTTCACTTTGACTGCAACTTATTGCTTCCTTGAAACTGCTTGGCTCTTGAAACTCCAGGTCTTCTGCTACACTCAATGCATAGTAGACACTCCCAGCTTGTCCATAGAAATCAGGCATGTGGATTTGCCTTCTTGGTCTATCTCTACCAATGCTATAAGTTCTGAGATTTGAAATCTCAGGTTGATCTTCATCCTCTTCTGATGAAGTATCATTTCCTGGTTGAGCTTGAGCATCTTTCCCTGGTGTTTTTTCTTCATCAGTAGGCTCCACCTGAATGGAAATTCTTTCACTCTACAGCACCATCAGCTTCTTCTTGACTTCCAGTAGAGTTGTATCTCATCATTGCCTCATTAAATCTTACATCTCTACTTATCAAGAGTTTCTAGTTTCCTTGTTCCAAACACCATAACCTGTAGCCTTTTATACCCTCAGGATATCCTAGGAATACACACCTCTGTGCCCTTGCATCAAGTTTGTCTTGCCTTATGTGTGCATATGCCAGACAACCAAACACTCTCAAGTCATTATAGTTTGGTACCTTTTCACTCCAAACTTCTTCTGGAGTCTTAAATCCTAGAGTTGATGATGGTGATCTATTTATCAAATAACATGCAGTGTTCAGTGTTTCTCCCCAGAAGGATTTGGGTAACCCAGTATCAATCAGCATACATCTAACTCTCTCAAGCACAGTCCGGTTAAACCTTTCAACAACACCATTTTGTTGAGGGTTCATTGGGACAGTTATGTGCCTTGTTATGCCCTTATCTTCACAAAACCTTGTGAACTCAGTAGATAGATATTCCAAGCCATTATCAGTCCTAAGATGTTTCAATTTCTTCCCTCTTAGATTCTCCACCTGGCTCAACCATGTTTTAAACTTAAGGAATGCATCACTCTTGTTCCTTAAGACATATACCCATATTTTCCTACTGTAATCATCAATGATGGACATGAAATACCTTCCTCCTCCATGTGTCTCTGTCCTTGAAGGCCCCCATATGTCAGAGTGTACATAATCAAGTGGTTCTTGAGTAGAATGTATCCTTTTAGTATAAGGTAGCTTCTTGGCCTTTCCTAAAGCACATTTGTCACAGAACTCAAGTGTTTGATTTCCTATTTCACCAATTATACCCCTCCTGGACAGCTCCTTCAATCCTTTCTCTCCAATATGACCCAGTCTTTTATGCCACTTCATGAAATCCTCTCTACTTATCACAGATTCAACACAACCTATCACAGGAGATCCAATCAAAATAAACAGGCCATTGTGTTGCCTTCCCTTGATTACCAGCTTGTTGTGTTTAGTGATATGAAGATAACCATCTGTGGAGTTGAACTGACAGCCATTTGCCACAAGAGATCCAAGAGATAGGAGGTTTCTTTTCAGACCAGGAACATAGCTCACTTGTGAAATGGTCCTGAAGACTCCATCATACATCTTGATCTAAACTGATCCTGTGCCTTTAACTCTGCAGGAGTGGTCATTTCCCAGTGGTACACATCCACCATCTTCTTTCTTTAAGTCCTTGAACCAAGATTGATTAGGGCACATGTGGAATGAACAACCTGTATCAAGAACCCATTCCTTTTCCATCTTTGTGTCTGTGATGTTTAAAACTTCAGGGGTGTCATCTTGATGCTCAGTCACAGCCACTTCTGCCCTCTGATTTTCCTGTTTCTTTTTCTTCTGTGGGCAATCCTTTTTCAAATGTCCAGTTTGCTTGCACTTGAAACACTTTCTATTTTCAACCCAGTCTCCATTCTTCTTTGAATTCTGAGTTCCAGCTTTGTTGTCTTTGGATCCCTAGAACTTGTTCTTTTGGTAGTTCTTTTTGAACTTTATGTTCAAGCCTTCTCCAGCCTGTGTAGAGCCCTTATCTCCCTGATTTTGAAAACACTTTGTCTTCAAAGCTGAGAGGATAGACTCATAACTGACCTTTCCATCCCTTCCAAACATCAATGCATCCTTGAAGCTTTCCATAGACTTTGGAAGAACATTCAACACCATCAAAGCCTTATCATCATCCTCCAAGTTCACACCCAGGTCTTCTAGTTCTTCAATCATCTTGACAAATTCATCAAGTTGATCAGAAATGGCCTTATCATCATTAATCTTGAAAGAAATCAATTTCTGCTTCAGAAATAGTTTGTTTGATATTGACTTTGATTGATAAAGTTCTTCCAGTTTTCCCCATGCCTCTACTGCATTCTTGCACCTTGATATCTCCCTCAGGGGTTTATCACCCAAACACAGAAATGTCAGGCTCAAAGCCTTCTTATCCACTTCTGGAAACTTTGGTTTCTCAGCATCAGACCATTGATCAACAGGAAGAAGTGCAGAGTCTAAACCGTTTTGAACCAATACAACATTCATCTTGATTTTCCAAAGTGAGAAGTCATTTTTACCTAAAAACTTCTCCACATCCATCTTCACTCCAGCCATTCTCCTTTCCTCTTCGAGTGTGTGGACAAGCATCCCACAGACGGCGCCACTTGTTGGGTAATTAACACTTATCACACACACAAAAAATACTCAAACCAAGAGAGAATGAAAAACAACAAAGAATTCGGCCAAATGAAACCGAACACAGAACAGGAACATAAATGAAGAATACAAAGATTTTACGTGGTTTGATCAAAGTGATCTACATCCACGGAGGCTCTGTACACCTCAATTCACTCCACTGAACAATCAATTACAAGAATTATTCCAGAAAACTAGAAAACCCCAATTCACAGACCGAATTGAGCTCATGAACCCTAGCTAACTAATTCTAAAGATTGAGCAGTGTTTACAGAGGGAAATTAACATGTATCAACTCGCATCTTCAAGTGGTTTCAATGTATATAAAGGATGGAGCTCGAATCAGGAAGTAGCAGCAGTTGTAACCAATTCTATTTCCCTTTAACAACGGTTTTACTCGCAACGGTTCTAATCAGTTGCACATGATAGTTATAACCGCCTTGACTCCGGTTCCTTTTTAACCCTCATAACTGATCCGGCTAAAACCCGATTTTCTAGCCCGGTTCTTCACATACTGAACCCGATTATGAACTCCTCAAATCTTCTACTACAATCTATGATTACTTGATGATATTGAACTGATATCTACAGATGTGTTAATTCTAAATATCTAGGCAGGTTGAATAGTAATTGGTTGGTTGTTACCTTACTAATGTCAAGACCCTAAAGTAATAGTAAAAGAATAACCGATTAATTAACTAATAATAATTAATCAAAAATAACGAGACTCAAATAATACTAAAGATATCTTAGGATGTTCGATTTTAGAATCAAGTATTATGCAACCGTAGACAACCATACATGCAAACATTTATACCTATCCATAATTCACAAGATCCTACTGTTTTGAGGCTTCGCGATTGTGCATCTTATGCCCCCCCCCCCCCCCCCCCAACCCCCATTATGGAGGGCCTAAGGTGTGAATTTAGACAATGAAAACAGACTAACCTCCCGGAAGAAGTGTCTATAACTCCTAAAAGTGCCTAGGAATTACCCCCTCAATATACCCTTATTATTTCGATTTCTTAGATATATTATGTTATGTGTTGTTTGGCCATCAATACCAGCATCTTCCGATATCTTGTGTATGTGATACGTGAGTGCTAGACTAGGTGATCAAGCTAACCTAACGACAAATAACAACAGAATCACTCAACTCATGGATAACATAAAAACGTTTACATTGTAATTGAAACCTACTTTCTAAATCCTAAGATATAAACTAACTACTCCATATGCAAAAACAATAAAAACAATACCTATTATTAAAGAACACATGTTCACAACAATAAACACAAATAAAAAGGAGGAATACCACAGTCACTGATTGAAGATGACGGGATGAAACTCCTTCTCATTCCTCGGCTCTCTAACTCTCTAAAATATCAAGAAACTGATTAAAACTGATTGAGACTATTTGTTTGGCAAATAATATGTCTAGGTATTTATAGGAGTACACAACAGTAAGTTAAATTAGGGACATATAAAACCTTTAAACACGCGTCAATTGTCTATTTGGAAGGTATTTTACACAACCGAGCAAGGCTTTTGCTCGGTCGATCAAGTGTTCTTCTCTAAACACATATTTTGTACATGTATCATTTGGACGCTGAGTAAGATGTTTGCTCTGTCGAGCAAAGGCTTCGCCCGTTTCTTTTCCTTTTAGCTCTTCTTCTGGGCTCAACATTGGGCCTATCCAATGACTTTTTAGCCCAATTCTCTACTTTCTTCTATCCAAGCATTCCTTTTACTCGCTTGACACTGTGATTTCACCATTACTCCAAATAAGTGATGTTTTATACTGAAAACACTACAAAATCAACAAACAAGTGAAATCCACTAAACATATGAAAACGAGTGTTAGAAAGTACTATTTCATGTATTTTGGCACCCTAAAAATCATGTAAAATATGAAGTGGTCAACAAAACGAAAAATGGAGAAATACTACAATTCACCGATGAAGACGACGTGATGAATCTCCTCCTCCTCCTCCTCCTCCTCCTCCTCCTCCTCCCCCTCCTCCTCCTTCTTCTTCTTCTTCTTCTTCTTCTTCTTCTTCTTCTTCTTCTTCTTCTTCTTCTTCTTCTTCTTCTTCTTCTTCTTCTTCTTCTTCTTCTTCTTCAACTCTCTAACTATTACTCTCCAAAAACTCTCTAAAACCTCTCTGCCATAATGTATATTGATATCCTTGAAAAATAACTATGTCTAGGTTAGGTGTTTATTAGAGTACACAACAATAGGTTAAAGTAGGGATCAAACCGGATAAATGCCATATTGCACGCATCTATAATTAGGAATGATGACATTTTGCACGACTAAGCAAGATTTCTGCTTGGTTGAGCAAATGCTCGATGGCAAGCCTAAGTTTTGCCCTAGCATGTTTCCATGACCAAGCAATATTATTACTCGGTCGATCAAATGCTAACATGGCTTAATCTCTTTTCAGATCTTCCTTCCGGACCTATCCAACTTCATCTTGGGATCATCATCACACATTACAGAAGATTGATTGGTTCAATTTTGCACCTTACAACAAGTAGACCTGAAATCTTGTTCGTTGTAGGATTTTGTGCGCGTTACCAAACAGCACCCAAGGAGTCTCACCTCTAAGCAGAAAATGAATTCTGATATATCTAAAGGGCATAACTGAAGTTAGGTTGTGGTATCCTAGAGATGAAAAATTTGAGCTAAAAGGGTATTCAGATTTTAACTTCATTACTTACAAGATTGAATGCAAAAGCACGAGTGGAACTTGTCAATTTCTCAAAAATAGAATAGGTTCATTGTTTAGCAAGAAGCAAAAATATGTCACAATATCTACATCAGAAGAAGAGTACATTGCTACAGGAAGCTGTTGTGCACAAATACTGTGGATGCAACATCAACTGAAGAACTATAGGATACTCGTAAGAGAAACACTTATAATGTATGATAACACTAGTCCAGTTCTTCATTCAAGGACCAAGAATATAGAAGTTCGACATCACTTCATCCTCGATGATGGGAAAAGAAGGACGTTACACTTGAAAAGATCTACAAAAACATACATTTCGATATGCTTTGGATCAAATTGAGCTGCTACTTTTGTAGGAAATCTCCTGTAAGAAATGTCTATTGTTATAGGAAGTACTAAAACATATTGAACGGTTATTCGAAACGATGTTGTAACCCCTACTAGAGTAGGGAGGAATGTTGTACGTATTGCATGGTGATACACTACATACTTACTATAAGTAAGTACACTATAAGTATAATAGTTGTCAACAATATGTGGTCATTCACTAAAAAGACCTCTTGTAAGGAAACAATGTATGTTACTACTATCAGTGTTCTAAAAATCGCTAGTCGCTAGTCGATCGGTTCACTGGGGCCTAGCGCCGCTAGGTGCTCTAGGTGGCACCACCTTACACAAATAATTTAATTATTTAATAAATAAATAATACATAAAAAAATATTAAAAATAATAAATTAAACACCACCACCTTTAAATTTTAAAATAATGAACAGTGAGTGGAGGGAAAATTACTAAATTAGGGGTGTGAGAATATATTAAAATTTCAATGGGCTCACCTAAAGTCAAACACACAAATAAGTAAAAAAGAAATAAAATTTTTTTAAAAAAAAATTAAAAATTAAAATTTGGGCAGTTAGGCAGATTAGGCGGCGACTAGATTAGGCGTCGACTAATCGCCCTAGTCACCGTCTAATATGGGAACCGATTTTAGATTAATTGGCTCAGCCTAAGGCGCCTTAGCTGAGGTTTAGAACAATGACTGCTATAAGCAAATATACTGTAATTTTTTTAAGCTTAATATAGTATCCAACATGATGACAAAGTTTTTGTATTTCATGTCTACAATATTAAAAACATACGACATAATTACTGAAGCATTTATATTTCATTGTAGCATTTAGTGTGCTGGAATGTTAAAATGTGTTAGTTTTCAGTTGGAAACATTAATTTCTTATCCAATAAATTTTTTCTCGCATTTATTACGCACATCATTTACTACGTCGTAACAGTTGTTTTTCTGCAGAAATAATGGTAGCGTTTATATTTGACCAATGCAACCATTAAATCTCAGCCCCTAATTCAAATTTAATTTTTCATCTAGGAATCTGAATCATCCAAAAGACTTCTTTTCAAGAGACCCAAAAGTTACTTCTGAAACACTAAGTCAAAAGGTTATTAGTAAGGGAGACTTTTTCGTTATCTTCTCTCTATGAAAAAAACCATAAAGATCCAAAACATTTAGATCTTCATAGCCATGACACCCAAGAAATCAACTCCAATCAACACGAAACCCAAGTACATCAAAGGCATTTGATTTCTCTGGTACATCTCCAGATAAGGATGGTAGAGAAAAATAGAGGATCTCAACTTATTGACTCAATATTACAAAGACTCGAGATCAATTTTTTTTTCTTCTTTCTTGGTGCACATACACTAAAATACCAAAAAAATGTGGTAGTACAATTTTACGAAACAATAAAGGTCATCGTGTCTAAGAATGATGGACCAACTACAATCACGTGCATAATGGAGGGTGGTAGTCGGTCGTTCTTTACCACCAAATTAAACGTATATATATAAGAATATGTATACGCGATACCTAGCCTTCGACTCTAACGAGTAGAGTGGTAAGTAAGGGTCGATCCCATAGAGAACGGTGGATTAGTGTTGTTCGGATATTACAAGCAACTAATGATTTACGATGGATAGGGTAATAAACTTAAACAAGTAAACGAGGGGGGGTTTTGGATTGAGTTAACAACTAAATGCTAACAAGTGATCAACTAAAATTCTAGATAAGCAATAAATTTTTGGTATTTTATATCAAACAAAGAAAGATAAATAACAAATGTTTTTCGGGTTTAGAATATGATAAAAGGTCTACCCTTGATCTAGTATCCCCTTGAATCCGACTACCTAATGATTATCGTTGATGTCCCAAATTCAATGCGATTTAAACCCTTATCCCACAATCTACAAGGTCCGCTTATGTAGACTGTGTTGTCCCTTAATTGTGGATAAATCGAAGGTACACTTATCGATTTATCCCTACCCAAATCAATTAGTGATCCAAACAAGCTGTTTTCACACTAATTGATATTGGGTGGTCACGAGCTAGAACAACGGATAAATAAAGCATAAACCTCGACACGATCGGGTTTAGAGGCCAAACTCTATAATGCCATCAATGATATCAAGCATTGTTTGCTACTAAGGGAGATTGAAGCTTCAACAATCACGGAAAGTGAAGTTCAATCTCTAGCAACATACAATAAATGCCTCCCAAAGGGTGATCAATCCTGAAAACAAACATCTAGGCATGTGACAATCCAATCAAGCATTATAGAACATTTAAATTGCATAAATAAGGTAACATCAAGAGTCAATAACACATTCTCATCATCAATCAAGGTTTAACATGATCAAGGGTAGAATTTAGGGTGCTAGCCACCCATTACACCTAATACAATCAAGAAATTACAGAAAATACAAGAATTCATAAAGATAGAGTGATAAAACCCAAGGATGATCAATGGGGAAGATGATGTGACTTCTTCTTGCCCTTCTCTCCTCCTTGGATGTGATGGTGGCTGAATAGTGCTTCCAAAAGTATCAAAAAGTTAGGTCAAATTCGAATGGGAAAATATATATATAAGGGGAGAAAGTGCTAGTAAAAAATAGGCAAAATCGCATTCAGGATTTTAAAACAGGGTAAGGAATCTCGGCCGAGATGCAAGTGTGTCTCGGCCGAGACGTGAAAAAAGGATTTTTGAGTTGGTGGGTCAAAGGCTAATCTTGGCCGAGATTCAACTTCATCTCGGCCGAGACGTGAAAAGGGGAAATTGGGGCTGGCTAGGGTTTGACTCATCTCGGCCGAGATTTTGGTCTTTTGAAAATCCTGAAATCCTCTGGAAACTCATCTCGGCCGAGATGCGTTGCTTGTCTCGGCCGAGATCGTCAGTTCTGCAAATCTTCATGTTTACCCTGGAGACTCATCTCGACCGAGATTTTCATCCTGTCTCGACCGAGATCTTCAGTTAGCTCTTCCTTTTGTTGCCTCGATTGATCCCTCGACTCCGCGATCGTTTGGTGTTCTTTTTCGATCTTTTTTCACCTGTCTTAACACAAAAACAACACAAATGCAAAAGCACTAAATACACGTGATTATGCACATTATTGACATTAAAATGACACTAAAGTGCCTTAAAGTGCGTGCACGGGACACGTGTACCAAATCTCCCCAAACTTAGAACTTGTTCATCCCGAACAATAAAGAGAAAGACAAAAGGACACGTGTTTAGGGCAGAGTTTAGTGGCATTTGATTTTAGAGAATTTTCATGAAAAAGAATAAGCGATCATGATAAAAGCGAGCATATGTGATAGACTAGATCCACTACTCTCGAGACATAACACTATCAACTTAAGATCCTCACCGGGTGAGTGTATCTCTCTCTCTCTCGTGCATTAAAAAGGGTAGTGTTTACACTCACATTGAAATGCACACAATGCCTACCATAAGCTTGCCAGTCATCTAAACCTGAAATAGTACTTGACATGTGCGACAATGAATCAATTAGGTTTTTATGTGGGTTGTAATGTTGACTAGGGGTAAGGTGGGATAAAATTTCAGGTAAAAGTGACTATAAAACGGACTAAATGAGTCGTGCACTACCCATTTACCCCTCAAACAATGGTCACTCAACCTCACTCTTTTAATTCTCAATCGAGTCGAACTTAAGATTCGACTTCTTCACCTTATTCCTACCTACATTTCCCATGTTTATCAATCCTTTCAATAATTATTCTTCTTAAGAGTTTTCTAAACAAGGGATTGTAATCACAAAATGATGTGATTTTCATTAACCTCTCTAAAAGAATGGTATATACACTTCCTCTTTCTTTTGTTTTTTTGGTTTTTCCGATTTTTTTTTTTTTTTTTTGGAGGGGTTTCTCGATTACAACCTATTTCGCGTTTTTCCTTTCACCCTTCTTTGTTTTCCCACTAGTTTACCCAAATTTAATTCCAATTTCCAAACTAACTACCTTCCAACCGCCTCCCTCATACTCAACAGTCCGTTTGGGTATCAAAGGCTATATGAAAGGTAAATTTGCCTGTAGTGTTGGATATCAAACAAAAAGGCATAAGCTCAAAGGGGCTTAACTAGAGGCAATGTCAAATTTGGTAAAAAGGAAATATTTTCAAGCTTTTGAAATAGGTTTTGATCAAGAATTGCTTAATATCATTTTCAAAGCCACAACATGTATTGACTTATTCAAAAGTAGAGAATTGGGGCAAGTTCTAGAGGAAAATGCATGCATTCAATGAATTTTCACACCGAAAGGAAATTTAATTTCACTCCAAAAATGGGAGTACGCATTAGGCTCAAAGACTCACTTGGTTGCAATTTTGATCAAAAGTTTTGAGTGTATGTTCAATTTTATTTCAAAAAGTCTATCATGCTCTACCATGTGCTTCTTTCAAAAATATTTGTTTAAATTCTTCATCATTAATCAATGCCACATTTTTCCTTCCTAAACTCATCCAATTGCTTTCTCAAGCTGCCGACTTGTACGATCCCACCCCCTCCCCAAACTCAGTTGCGAACTAAGTTTGTGGAAAAAGAAGAGTACAAGTCGGTGCTCGTCGAAATCAACCAATTATTAACCAACCAACTAACTAACTTAACAAAAATAATCTTGCTCCTAAAAATATGCAAGGTATCAAAATTTAATAAAGAAAATATCAACATAACCAAAATAAACAAAAGATAGCAATTGGCTCACAGTGGGTCTCGGCCGAGATGCGTTTGCGTCTCAGCCGAGATATCGTTCCAGAGATGTTTGCCAGTTTGGGCTCTCCTGAGTCTCGGCCAAGATGCCGTATGTTTCTCGGCCGAGATGTGCTTCCAGGGAATTGCCCTGTTACGCCTTCACAACGTCTCGGCCGAGATTCCTCGTGTGTCTCGGCGGAGATGGCCTCCCCTGCATTTTTCCTTCACTTTGCTCCCCTTCACCCCCACTTCATGCTATCTCTCGATTATTCTAACTTATACCTGCATATTTCTCAACAAAAACATCAAATATGCCACAAGGCATTTATTAAGCAACTAACTAGGAATTTGAAAAACACAAAAATTGAAAGATACCGTCGGGGTGCCTCCCAACAAGCACCTTTGTTTAACGTCGTGAGCTCGACGGATGTTCTTTTTACTTCAATTTACCGGGAAGGGTTCCTTAGTCCCTTCCTTCCGTGCTTCATTCAATCCCCGCGGGTCCTTACCGGCCTCCCACTCTTCCTTACCATCTTCTGGCAACTTAATTTCCGGGTCAATTTCACTCGGATCCTCTTGGATCCCCAAACTTATTCTTTCTACATCCTTTGCCTTCCTTTCATGAAATCTCTTCCTAACTTTCTTGCTGTTCAAAGCAACACTATCTTTTCCAAGCAAGTCAATGAAATCAATAGAGAAAACATCATGTACATCTTCAGAGTGTTTCATGGACTTGAATATATTAAACTTCACAATTTGACCTTCAAAATCCATGGTGAGAGTCCCCTCACGCACATCTATGTTTGTTTGGGAGGTGTTCATGAACGGCCTTCCCAACAAAATATGTGTGGAGTTTGTTGTGTCTCCTTGCATATCTAATTTATAGAAGTCGGCCGGGAAAATAAGATTATTTACCTCAACAAGCACATTTTCAACCACCCCATCCGGGAGTGAGGTACTTCGATTGGCGAGTTGGATAACAACCTTAGTTTCTTTCAATGGCCCTAAGTTTAGGCTCTGAAACATCGAACGGGGCATCACATTGATTGATGCCCCTAAATCAAGCATAGCTTTCTCAATTAGACAATTACCAATCTTACACGGGATGACGAACATTCCCGGGTCCTTGCACTTTTGAGGGAGTTTCTTTTGGAATATGGCAGACACACTTTCCCTCCTGAGTACCTTGTTATTTCCTTGAGGCCTTCTTTTGTTTGTGCATAGACCCTTCAAAAATTTTGCATACCGTGGGATCTATTTCACAGCTTCAATTAGTGGAATTTTGATCTCCACTTTCTGAAATATTTCAAGCATTTCCCGTTCTCTGTCTTTGTCTACAACTTTCTCGATTAGGCACGGGAATGGAAGTGGTGGGATCACGGTCAGTGTTGGAGCGTTGAGCTTTGGATCCTCAAGGGAGATTGGTATGGTTCTTCCTTCGATGGATTCTCTTTCTCTTCCATTTTCTTCTTCATCCTCCAAGTGAGGGAGGCTCTTGGGTGGCTTCTCGAGCACCTTTCTGCTCCTCAAGGTACTTATACTAACATTCTCAACTTTACTCTCCACCTCTTGAAGGGCCTTTGTTTCTCCCTTGTCTTTATTTCTGTCTGGAATCCTCTTCATTTGACTCGGAAACATATGTGATGGAATTCAGGATTTATTTGGGATTTCTGAGAATCTCGGCCGAGATTGTCTTGTGTCTCGGCTGAGATAAGTGTGCAGGGGGTTTCCTCTTCTGGACGAGGTGGGCCATCTCGGCCGAGATCTTGATGTATCTCGGCCGAGATTTCATTCTCAGCAGACTCCCTTTCACTTTCGACTCTCCTTTCTCCATCTCTCGACTTCCCCTTTTCAAGGACCTTCCCGCTTCTCAAGAGACTCCCACGCTGACATTTTCAATTTCGCCTTGTGGAGAGTATTTCTTGGTAGTAAAAGGCAGTAGGTGATCGGGAAAGCATGCAGCTAATGCCTCCTTTTGTTTTCGCAACTCCTTAGCAATCTTCCACTTAGGTGTCCGAATTTTTACTTCAGCCACATGGGGAGTTGATGTCTCTTCTTTCCTCAGACTATCATCCAATTCCTCAGTCTTTCCCTGTAAAGTATACCCGGGCTTTTCAGGATCTCCAAGTAACTCCTCATTCAAAACAACAATGGCACTCATATTTTTCGGATTGACTTCCGGTTGAGCCGGTAACCTTCCTCCTTGTGCATTTTCTAATCGAGATACCGCTGATGCTATTTGACTGACTTGATTCTCAATACTCTGAAACCTAGAACTTGATTCCTTCTGCAATTGAAGCATACTAGTGGCTAGGCTTTTCACTATGTCGGAAAGTGATGGATCAGAGGGTACCTGCTCGGGTGGTTGTCGCTGTTGGAGGTTGTGCCCACTTTGATCATCCTGTTAATGCATGTTTGGATTCTGGTTCCCATATTTGAAATTTGGATGATCCCTCCATCCCAGGTTATATGATTGCGAATAAGGATCATATTTCCTCCCGGTAGAGTTAGGATTGAAGTTGTGAACTGTATTTGCATGGGCTTCCATCTCTTCTCCGAGAATAGGGCAACTGTTAGTGGAGTGCTCGGTTACTTGGCAGATTCTGCAAGGTTTTGTAGTAGGAGTGGCAATCGATATCACTTTCTTCACCAAGTCGGTAAGCTGATCCAACCTCTCTTCAACACTTGAATCGATAACATCCTTGACTCGTCTCACAGGCTCTCTACATCCGAACTGTTGAGTGTTGGCAGTCATCTTGGAGATCAATGCTCGGGTCTCAGTAGGTGTCTTATCAACAAGAGCCCCTCCGGTCGCCGAATCAATTATGTTTCGATCTGTTAGACACAACCCCTCATACCAATACTGGATTAACAACTGCGGAGTGATTTGATGTGGCGGGCAACTTCCTACAAGCTTCTTAAATCGTTCCCAGTACTCATACAATGTTTCCCCCTGCATTTGCCTCACTCCTCTAATTTCTTTCCAGATGTTGGTGGCTCGAGAAGCTGGGAAATACTTTTCAAGAAAATGTGTTTCCATGTGATCCCAAGTGGTGATTGATCCGGATGGCAAGTAGTACAACCAATCCCTAGCAAGATCTTTTAATGAGAACGGAAATGCTCGAAGCTTAATTTGCTCTTCGGTCACCCTCGATGGCTTCATGCTCGAACATACCACATGGAATTCTTTCAGGTGTTTATCCCCAGATAGCCCATGGAACGATGGTAGGAGGTGTATGAGCCCCGATTTGAGCTCAAAAGTGGTATCATTCCCTATCTCCGGGAATGTAATACACAAGGGTTCTTGAGCAACCCTTGTGTTGGCAAGTTCCTTCATGGTCCTTTCCTGACCCTGATCCTCAGCCATTTCTTCCAATCCGACGGTTTCTTCACTCTCTAAGTTCAAATCTTCAAATCCTCCTCGGACTTGTTCCAAATTCCGGGCTCTTCTTCTCAACTCTCATTCACGTTCCACAATATCCGGTTCAAATAATAATCCTCTCTCTCCTTGTGAACGCAGGAACATCCACTATACTAAACAAAAACAAGAAAATAAGAGAATATCAAACTACTAGATAAACAAGAAGTAGATAAACAACTAATAAACTAAACATAATGCTTGAACAAATAAAACAACACTATTCTTATCACCATTCCCCGGCAACGGCACCAAAATTTGGTAGTCGGTCGTTCTTTACCACCAAATTAAACGTATATATATAAGAATATGTAAACGCGATACCTAGCCTACGACTCTAACGAGTAGAGTGGTAAGTAAGGGTCGATCCCACAGAGAACGGTGGATTAGTGTTGTTCGGATATTACAAGCAACTAATGATTTACGATGGATAGGGTAATAAACTCAAACAAGTAAATGAGGGGGGTTTTGGATTGAGTTAACAGCTAAATGCTAACAAGTGATCAACTAAAGTTCTAGATAAGCAATAAATATTTTTGGTATTTTATATCAAACAAAGAAAGACAAATAACAAATGTTTGTCGGGTTTAGAATATGATAAAAGGTCTACCCTCGATCTAGTATCCCCTTGAATCCGACTACCTAATGATTATCGTTGATGTCCCAAATTCAATGCGATTTAAACCCTTATCCCACAATCTACAAGGTTCGCTTATGTAGACCGTGTTGTCCCTTAATTGTGGATAAATCGAAGGTACGCTTATCGATTTATCCCTACCCAAATCAATTAGTGATCCAAACAAGCTCTTTTCACACTAATTGATATTGGGTGGTCACGAGCTTGAACAACGGGATAAATAAAGCATAAACCTCGACACGATCGGGTTTAGAGGCCAAACTCTATAATTCCACCAATGATATCAAGCATTGTTCGCTACTAAGGGAGATTGAAGCTTCAACAATCACGGAAAGTGAAGTTTTAATCTCTAGGAACATACAATAAATGCCTCCCAAAGGGTGATCAATCCTAAAACAAGCATCTAGGCATGAGTCAATCCAATCAAGCATTATAGAACATTTAAATTGCATAAATAAGGTAACATTAAGAGTCAATAATCACATTCTCATCATCAATCAAGGTTCAACATGATCAAGGGTATAATTTAGGGTGCTAGCCACCCATTACACCTAATACAATCAAGAAATTACAGAAAATACAAGAATTCATAAGGATAGAGTGATAAAACCCAAGGATGATCAATGGGGAAGATGATGTGACTTCTTCTTGCTGTTCTCTCCTCCTTGGATGTGATGGTGGCTGAATAGTGCTTCCAAAAGTATCAAAAAGTTAGGTCAAATTTGAATGGGATGATATATATATATATATATATATATATATATAAGGGGAGAAAGTGCTAGTAGAAAATAGGCAAAATTGCATTCAGGATTTTAAAACTGGGTAAGGAATCTCGGCCGAGATGCAAGTGTGTCTCGGCCGAGACGTGAAAAAAGGATTTTTTAGCTGGTGGGTCGAAGGTTGATCTTGGCCGAGATTCAACTTCATCTCGGCCGAGACGTGAAAAGGGGAAATTGGGGCTGGCTAGGGTTTGACTCATCTCGGTCGAGATTGGATTTAATCTCGGCCGAGATCTTGGTCTTTTGAAAATTCTAAAATCCTCTGGAAACTCGTCTCAGCCGAGATCGTCAGTTCTGCAAATCTTCATGTTTACCCTGGAGACTCATCTCAGTCGAGATTTTCATCTTGTCTCGGCCGAGATCTTCAGTTAGCCCTTTCTTTTGTTGTCTCGATCGATCCCTCGACTCCGCAATCGTTTGGTGTTCTTTTTCGATCCTTTTTCACCTGTCTTAACACAAAAACAACACAAACGCATTATTTTGCCCATGAGAATACATAAGCACTAAATACACGTGATTATGCACATTATTGACACTAAAATGACACTAAAGTGCCATAAAGTGCGTGTACGGGATACGTGTACCAGAGGGTACAAAAGTTTATATAATCCCCACTAAACTCGTCAAAATCTACAAAATATTGTGGAGGAAGGGCTTACTCCGGAACAAGCTAAAACCTATGGTGAAGAGTTTATGCTTGACTTCTAGAATTTTCTTTTAGGCGGTCAATATGCAAAAGATGTGCATGAGTCTTGTACAAAGGTCACATTGCCCCTGAGTTTGGATGTTTGCATGATATCTTCAGCAAAAGCATTGAATGCAGAACATGGAGCTATGATCGTTGCACCGTGCCTAGATTCCGGCTTATGATGGTTGTGTGGAAAGAAGAGGTTGTGAACTGGCCACAATTTCTCTTTTCTTATCTTGTAGAGGAGATCTTAACGATGAACGGATGCAAGCCTACAAAATCGTGCTCAACTAGGTCCTTTACAATCTCAGAGTTGGGATTGTAAATGGAAGGCCACTAAGCAAAGGAAAGTGGATAGGTAGTACAAGAAAACTTGTGAAGAAAACACAGCGAGGAGATGTTGTTAATGATGGAGAGTGGGAAGAGATAACTCTCATGAAGTAGACTATCGTTAGCTACGGAAAAATGATGCACAAGAACCCTTCCTTGATGAGCAAAGAAAGCAAGAAGAAGAAGTCAAGAGACATGTGGAGAAATAGAAAGCTCGGGAGATGGAGAAGCTTAATAAATCTCTTGCACTGTCTAATATAAGGATAAACAGTGCTCTTGCTAAATCAAATGCAAACCTGCATGATATATTCCTTGCCACTGGACTAGTCCCTGATGACTTCTACTGGGAAATGCAGCCTACCCTCGGAAACAAACTTGATGCCACTCAAACTCTTTCAATTATCAAGTGTTATGAGAATTGGCTCAAAAATGTCTCCGATGAAGAGTTCAAATCTCTCAGGGCTTCACAGATTCCAACCAACAAAAATCTTACATGGGGAGAGATTAATAATTGGATATTGGCAGAAATTTTTAGATACTTCGGCCATCTGAATGCTGGAGGACATTACCGAAATGTTCAAGGTGAAAATAAGGATTGTCTGAAAGCTTACAGGACCATTCATGCTATTGCTGCATCCCAAGCTTGCTACAGTTGATGGGCTTGGAGATAGGCAGAATTGTTCGTTATACAGGGCATCCCACATGGCTATTTCACGGCAGCCCACAAAGAAAGAGGCCCACTTCTATCAAGCATGGTATGAGAAACCTCAAGGAGCACCAAGGGTGGTTGAGTAGTGGTAGCGTCGTTTCCCACTACCAAATTAATGTGTATAAAGATACACTTAACCTTATCCTACTACTCTAACTAGTAGAGTGGCAAGCAAGGGTCGATCCCACGAGGAACGGTTGAATAATTTTGCTTTTATGTATTAAGCTATTATTATCAAGAAACATAAAGTAAATAAACTAGAAAACAATAAAGAAGTGGGGGGGGGGGGTTAATGAAATAACAACTAACACCTAAATAAACAAAGACAATTAAAGAGATGTTTATAGGTTTTTGGTTTGTAAATAACAAAATGATTCACCCTTGATCATGTTTCACCGAGGTCTTGGACGATTTATGTAACTATTGTTAATGCCCTATTCAATTGTGATTCTAGCCCTTATCTCAAGGCTATTAACAAGCTCTAATAGCCTTGTTATCCCTTAATCTTAGTTAATCAAAACAAGCTCTTCGACTAACCCTATTCAGTTTAACCAAATCCTCGAACAAGCTCTCTTAGATTCAATCACCAAATGCATTAAACACTAGGACAACGAGATAAATTCAACATAAAACTCGCAAGCTCGGTTTTAGTGGTTGAACTTTGCGTTATCACCAATAAATAGCTATTGTTTGCTACTCGGGAATCGGAAATCCTACAATTACGGATAGTAATCTCCTATTCTAGCAACACATTCACAAATCCCTTAAAGGGTGATCAATCCAATAATAAATTCATAAATGTGAGTCAATAACAACAAATAACACAAAATACATGAATACACAATATTTTCGGTAACATTAACCATAATAATCACATAAATGTCTTGGACTCAAGGTTCCACAATAATCAAGAGTGAACTAAGGGTGCTAGCCACCCATTTTACCTAATACAAAGATAAAATAACAGAAAATTAAAGAAAACATGAAAATAGGATAGAAAGAACCAAAGGTTAGGGGTTGAAGATCAAGATCTTCAACCCCCTTCCATTTCCTTGCTTCCAATGGAGAAAAGTGGCTGATTATGTGAGGGGGATGGGTTCTAGGTTGTTAGGGTTGTGGTTAAATTCGAATGGGATGATATATATATAAGGAGAGAAAGTGCTAGTCAAAAATAGGCAAAATCGCATTCAGGATTTTAAAACAGGGTAAGACTTGCATCTCGGCCGAGACGTGAAAAAGAGAAAATTTGGAATTTTTAGGATTTGACTCATCTCGGCCGAGATTGGATTGCATCTCGGTCGAGATCTCCATTTCTGCAATTTCTGAAATCCCCTGCAGACTCATCTCGGCCTAGACGCATTATCTGTCTAGGCCTAGATTTCCATCTCGGCCTAGATTCAAAGTCTGTCTCGGCCTAGATTTGCAATTTTGCAATTCTTCATGAAATTCCCTGGAGACTCATCTCGGCCGAGATTTGCATCCTGTCTCGGCCGAGATCTTCAGTTAGCCCTTCCTTTTGTTGCCTCGATCGATCCCTCGACTCCGCGGTCGTTTGATGTTCTTTTTCGACCATTTTTCACCTGTCTTAACACAAAAATAGCACAAACGCATTATTTTGCCCATGAGAGTATAAAAGCACTAAATACACGTGATTATGCACATTATTGACACTAAAATGACACTAAAAGTGCCCTAAAGTGCGTGCACGAAACACGTGTACCAAGTAGGCAAAGGACATTTAAGGAGGAGAAGGAAGAAGAGATAGACGATCATGATGGAGAATGCTGAGGAATGAAGAACCGGTACCATGGTCTAAGGAGTATCAGGCCTAGACCAAGGTTCAGCTGGCGGGGTATGAGCAAATGGTTGAAACATTTTCCTAAAGGTTTTAAATGTATGATGCGAAGTTGTATACCATCATAGCTTCCCAGCAGTTGATTGTGACTCATCAACAATAGTATGACACGAGGCTTGATACTCTTGTGACTGCACAACAGTCGACAGCACGAGTTTGACCAGATGAACTGCATCTTGAGAGACTACTTTTATGATGACCCGGCACCACCACTAACGCCTCCACGACAGTGATCTTCTGTAAGTGCCACCAAAGCACGTACCACTTCTTTCATGCAAAACTAGATCTTTGAACAAGTTTGGGGGAAGGGGGTAGAGTTAGACGTCTTGGTAGCTGCTCATATTTTCACTATTTTTTAACATTTCACTTGCTTAGTTAGTTTTATTGCATCATGTTGGGTAGTTTAGTAATTTTTTTTTTAATTTGAATTTGTTTAATTTAGAGTCTTAGTACGTGATTTTTTTCCAGAAAATCCCTTCTAATTAGATAAATTAGGAAAGGACCTCCACAAACCACAAGTGAATAGCTTTGACACGTAGTACATAAAATGTCAAACCACAATAAAGACTTTCGTGTAAATCAACCAAGTCATGTATAAGATGTAAGTTAGCTAATTGGAATTTGGATATTGATTAATCACTACGATCACAATATAATAAAAGTAAGGGCAAATGATGGAAAAGAGTTCCCCAAAACTTCGGTTTCACCCTAAGCAATTATAATTGATGTTTAAATGCCGATTGCTAGCAATGATAGTGGGTTTATTATGGCTGAGTTCCTACTTAATTAGCATCCCAACTACACATAACCCTAAGGTAATGGTTGAGTGCCATATCCCTCTAGAATCGGTAAGTACATGGGATTCGATGTAGAATACCTACATGGGTTAGAGATACTAAGTCAATCCCGGGCCTAGGGGTCTCAAGTATGTAAAGCTAGAGTGAATTATGGTGACTTCTCGCACACTAAAGACGGGTGTGGGGGTGTACCAGTTTACACACGATAATAACTTAATTTTGCTCATCCCAATAGGAATTCCCTAGACACTATTCCCCTCCCCGGTGAAGCTTCTCCCTCATGGGTCTCCCCTTCACCAGTTAAGTCCTAATTAATATAATTATCTGAAATTAGTCCTTCACCCGCAAATTCTAAGGCGTAGTTCCTAATTCCTGAGCTTATTTAGGATCTAGTTCGGGTGAGCCTCGAATAGTTAGCAACTCCAAGTCTAGGGGCCAAACTATCCTCTCCCAAATGCACAACCAAGCAAATCGTTATTAAGCTACTGAAAGTCGAGCTACGAATCATGCCAGTAAACTTAATTACAAATTCATTTGGAAATCAGTACATATTAATTAGACCCAAACCCTAGGTTACCAAATCTCACATAAAATCCAACAATCAATTCAACAAACATCAACTTGAAGCTTGGGCTACTCCCTAGCTTCGGAAAACAATGGAAACTACTCACAAATCATCAAAAAATAACTCAAAAATCAACATTATCAAGCAAGAACACCAATAAGATAAAAAATAGAGAAGAGAATAGATATAAATGCTCAATAATGATAATAATCTTGAGAATCTTCAATAATCTTCAAGGTTTTCACTCCCTTGGAGTGATTTCCCAAGGGCACCAAGAACCCTAAATTTCTCTTTGAAGAGGAGAAAGCCTAGCTCTAAAAAACTGAAAATAACTATTACAAGAGAGAGTTTGGTTCTAGTAAGCAAAACTTATAAAATGAAGTGAGGGAGGGGGTATATATAGAGTTCCAACCCTCCCACAGTGAAAAGTTAAGAAAAATGTAGCAAAAGCCCTTTAAGTAAGGGTAAAGTAGTCTTTTAACAAGTAGGAGTGCAAGGGACTTTAAGTTGTTGAGTCAAGCCCTTCAATTGCGTTATTCTTGATCTTCTTGGCGATTGTGAGGTTTCCTCGTCCAGAATTGGCTCTCGACCCTAACTAGAAAGTTTTAGATCTTTATCTTATCTCGGTGTAGCAACTTTGAATCACCTTAATCAGACATCAGATGTGGATGATACGGCTGAAAACAAACATACAATGACCGACGAAGCTCGATAAAACCGTCCGGCGAGTACCGCGACCGCAGCTGGTTGTGGCACCACGGCCTGTACCACCACTGGTAGTGGCTCTCAATTACCTGGTGTTCGATCACCCGGCACCCCATTTCCTCCCGTTGCACGCTGTCTTCTTGCATCGTCTTTTTTACCCCTTTCTGCTCGTTTTCTCAACACAGTCCCTTCACAATTTTTGCCTAGGACTCAATGATCTTTGACTAGGCTTAGTCTTGGCTTGATTTGGGCCTCAATATGCAGGCTGGAGTTAGGAATTAGGTGCAATCAACCTTCTTGGTTCCTCAGAGTTTCTTATCCTTCAAAATATCACTAAAAAACACTCAAAAAGTGCATTAAATCATATCTAATGGAATATACACCTGAAAGAGATAAGAATATGTAATTGCAATAGAACATGATAGATACTAGCAATTCACACAAGAAATTGAACGTAAATAATACGTGAAAAATGAGTATTTCACGTTCATCATTCCCACAAATTTGAGTTTTGGTCATCCCCAAGCAAATTAGATAATTAATAACAATCAAAAGTGAGTCTAGAAAGTTATTAGAAGCCCATCAAGTATTAATTTCTCCTTTTATTGAGCAATTTCCACTTTTTGATTCACCAATCTTGTTTTGATATTTTATCTCAAGGAATTTGATAAACAAGCAAAGGAATAAGATGGCATAGGACTTGGGAATGCAAGTATCATTTTTATTTCACTTAGTACCCTAGACATATGCTAAGAGCTCTCACTCCAACCCCAATATGTGCATATGTGAAGTGACTTTCGACGACGACTCATTATTTTTCAAAATCCTCGACTCTAGGTGGTTTGCCTTAGTTCTTTTTTAGGAAGAGGCCACGCACTCAACCGATGTAGGTGGTGCGGCTCTTTTCTCCCTCGAGCCAATAGATTTTCACTTTCACCTCCCAATTACTCCTTTCTCCACCGGGCTAAGTTTAAAAGAAATAGAAGTACTATTCTAGTTTTTGTTCTTTTAAGGCTACAATACTCTTTTTGAGTTACATAAGATTTTCACCAATTTCAAGTCTTTATTCTTTATTTTGTGCTTTCTCTTATTTTTTCTACGTTTCATACAACCTTATATATATTTTTTTTTCTTTTCATGCTCAACCTAATCATTGGAGTACACAATAGTTAACTAGAATCTCTTACAAACAATGAAATGCAGTGACTTCGCCAGACGACCTAATCCACCTTATAGCTTCTCCTACACCTCCTTCATTTTTTCAACCCAAATTCGATTCAATTTATTTTTCACAAGTTCGTCATTAACCGTGTTGTGTATTTTGGAATTACAGTAATGGCTCACAAGTAACATAACTTCGGGCTAAGTTATTTTATTTACATTTGCAATCATATTTACTATGCCAAAATGTTCTCTTACCTGTATTGCATTAACCCATTGCTTCTGTTGATTTTTAGGCAAGGAATTCCCTAGTATTTTATGCTCAAGGTTTTTAGAGAATTCGATTTGTGAAGTTTCAAGGCATGGGACACTTCCAATTCTTTTCCCTCATCTTTTGAAAATTAACTCAACAACAATTCAATCAAGCACTTATTCAATCAAGAAGCAAAATACTTCAAATGCAAAATGTCAATTGATGAACGTGAAATGCTCGTTTTTCTCGCATTATTTACGTTTAAATTCTTGTGTGAATTGCGAGTATCTATCATATTTTAGTGCAATTACATGTTCTTATCGCATTTTCAGGTTTGCACTTCTTTTGGTATGATTTAATGCACTTATTGGATGTTTTTGGGTGCTATTTTGAAGGATAGGGAAATTCGGGAAACCAAGAAGGCCAATTGCTCCATTCCTCACTCTGGCCAATAAATCAAAGCCCAAACAGCCCAAATCAGACCCCAATCAAGCCCAGTTGAAGATCATTGAATCCCAAACAAAAGTCATGTAGGGGTCAAGTCAAGAAATGAGAGGAAATGCTACGAAAAGACAATGGATGAACATGGCACACGGTGGGGAAGCATCACAACCTGACGATCGAATGCCATGCAATTGTTACCAATGGCGATACTGGCCCTTATGGGTCTGATATGCGTTGTTGGTCCGGACGAACCCCGATCTGACATTGCCCTTTTGTTTTTGGACCATATCTTCCTTGTTTGACGTCATATTGATATGATTCAAGTTACCACATGTAGCCAAGACGAATATCTACAAATTTCTAGTTGGGTTCGAAGTTTGATTCCAGACAAAATTTGCCCAAAATTATCTAGAAAGGACGGATCAAACATGATTGATGAGTTCGACTTAACATTTTGAAAAGCCTAGCACTCTATTCTGTGAAATAACTCATATATCTTACCTAAGGGTCTTTTTTTTTGTATTTTCTAGTGTTTTTACCTTATGAGGGTTGGGGCTCTATATATACTCTTACCCCTCATATTATTCACAACTTTTGCTTTTGCTTACTAGAACATTTTCTCTCTTGTAATAATTTAGTTTTTAGATTTTAGAACTAGGGTTTCTCCAATTCAAGGAGAAAATGAGGGTTCTTAGTGGATTATTGCAAAATTTCTTCAAGGAACCGTTGAAGATTATTTAAGATTTCCAAGATTATTACCATTATCGAGCATTTCTTTCCCTTTCTCTCTCTACTTTTATTTTATTTGTGTTCTTGCTTGACTATGTTCATGATTGAGTTATCTCTTATGATTTGTGAGTATTTTTTAGTGTTTCCCGAAGCTAGGAATAGCCCAAGCTTCGGGGTTGATGTTCGATTGAATTGATTATTGGATTTGATGTGGGTGTTGGTAATCTAGGGTTTGAGTCTAATTAATTTTGTATTGATTTCCATGTAATTTCGTAATTAAGTTTATAGGCTGACCGGTAGCTCGTCTTTCGGTTGCTTAATGACGCTTTTGTTTGGTTATGCAATTAGGAGAGGATAGTTCGGCCCCTAGGCTTGGAAGTTGCCAACCATTCAAGGCTTTCTCGAACTAGATCTTAATGAGCTTAGGAATTCATACTACGCCTTAGAATTGCGGGTGAGTGATTAATTCCGAACAATTAGATTAATTAGAACTTAATCGATGAAGGAGAGACCCATGGGGGAGAAGCTTCATCAAGAAGGGGAGTAGTGCCTAGGGAATTCCGATTGAGATGGGCGAAATTGAATTAGTCTAGCGTGTAGCTCCTTACACCCCAACAACTCTTTAGTGTGGGAGAAGTCGACCTAGTTCCTTCAAGCCTTATGTAATTGAGACCCCTCGATCTCGGGATTGACTTAGTGTTCTAATCCGTGTAGATATTATACATTGAATCCCATGTACTTACCAATTCTAGGGGGATAATGACACCTCAACCATTATTCTAGGGCTATGCTTAGTTGGGATGCTAATTAAATAAGATTTTAATTGTTATAAACCCACTATCGTTTCTATCAATAGTCATTAAAACATCGATCCGAATTGCTCAGGATGAAACCGAAATTTTAGGGAACTATTTTCCATCATTTACCTTATTTCTATTTATATTGCGATCGTAATGATAATTGATAACCAAATTTACAGTTAGCTAAAATTACATCCTATTTATGACTTGCTTGATTCACACGGAGATCATCCTTGTGGTTCGATACTTTTGCTACTTTTGTCTAAGTTGTATGCTTGCGGTTTGAGGAAGTCCCTTTCTAATTCCTGTATTTAGAAAGGATTTTTTGGACAAGTTCAATAATATATCATAGGTCAAAACTACGAGCAATCAAATACAAGAAATGTCCTCTAAAGCACATGGAACAATAAATCATCCCTCTCCCCACAAACTTGGACTAAGCACAAGGTCTAGTGCAACAACAATGATCAAAATGGGAGGTACTATACATGCACAAAAATTTCGAAACACGAAATCATAATTAATCAAATAAAGCCTGGTGGATGCAAGGGTGTTGCTCCATAAGATTCCCAAACATCACTAGTGCTCACAATTCATCTCATTTTCATATTAACCACTATTATGCAAAACATAAATCACAATCCTACACTATCCAAGCAAAGAATTTTTAAGGAAGAAAGGCTAACCCATATCAGGAGGATCCCAACCCCTGGCGATCTTTGGTCATGTTTTGAGAAGATGTCATTAGTGACTTGGAAGCTTTCCTTGGCTCAGATTCTTCATTTGTTAGGAAGCGGTAGGATTGCACCTTCAACACTAGATGGCCGCGACTATGCATTTGAGGTATTCGAGAATTGATGCCTCACATAAAAAATAGAGGTGGAGGGTGGTGCAATGGCGTTCATGATATTGTCGATCTCTCTCTCTACTCTTGCACGCTCCTCTTCATCCGAATTCCTCTTGAAGATCTTCTTTAAGTATGCGAACATCCTTACTCCCTTCTTCAAGAACCAATGGAGTAAAGATGGTTTATAGCCTTGCCTCTTGATCACCTCAACCCTTCCTTTCATTTCTTTTAGCATTCCGATGACCTCTCTCCAGTTTGCCTTTCCAAAGAGTCGTTTTAACTCTTCAAGGCATCTATTTTATCCAAGAGCATCCCAATGTCGAATCTTTTTTCCCTTAATGACATTTTTCCTTCTTCATCAATCCTTTATTTTCCTTTCCTTCATCTCAATGGCTGTTATTGTGCCTCTGCTAGGCGTAGAAATTCATCACCTACAACACACACTCGGGCATTAGACTCAACGTTCGACATATTTGATATGGCATTTGTCAAATACCCCCTAGACGGATGGTATGATAGCTTCCTCTTTACACCTTCACTACTCAAGTAAATTTCTCAAACAACAATGGATTCTCAAAGTTTACTCAAGCTAATCTCTCAGAAAACTCATACTCAGTCCAGTCTTTCTCACTTAGAAAGCTCGCCCACATCTCAAACCATTCTATACATTTGGAAGCAGCTTCCACTTGAATAAACATTTTCTTTGAGTAGTTTTTGACGTGGAGTCTTCTATTGAATCAGGAATTCAGATTAGACTAGATCAATTCTGAGAAACCTGTACAGTTATAGGAGTAACCTTCTAAGGATAGACAAAAACTATTGTAAGGTGCCAAGTTGGACTTTGACATCATTGTAGCTAAGCTTGTACTGTGTAAACAACTTAGTGAATTTTTCCAGTGCGAGGGAAGAGTGACCATAGAAGGATTACCCCCATCTTCGAACCATTATAATTTGTTATGTATTTTCATGTCTTTCTTACGGTTGTTGTGACATTCTTATATCTTTAGCATTGTCTTAGAAAATGTTTTAGCATATTTTTGCAGTGCATAAAACTCTTTGAGCACTGCTTGTTATAAGTAAGGGTGAGCACGGGTCTCGGAGATTATCCGGTCCGCATCGAAATCCGAACCGAAAGCACTCCGGATCGAAAAGAACCTTTGACTTTTTGATTTTATCCGAACCGAACCAATCCGACATTTTTTTGGACAAAACCGAACCGTTCCGAACCGAGGAACCAAAATCAGAACCGAGTAGAACCGAAATCTGTATATAAATAAACATATTTAATATTTTTGCATTATAATTATATAATTGAATTATATAAAAAAATATATATATATATATATTATATATATATATATTATAAGTTTTCTTTTAAACTTCAAGAAACCCTAATCGACTAATCCCGCATCACTCTCTTGCCCCGCTCACTCTCTTGCTCTATCATTCACACTCGCGCCTCACTCTCTCGCCTCACTGTGATAATATTTTTCTATGTTGATACACGTTTGTTTTGTTTCTATATATTGGAGAGTGAAACTGATCCACTAGAGGTAATTTTGGTTTAATTGCTTTGTTATTTAATAGTTTAAATATAAGTTTACATGATTACTTTGTTTCTGTTGTCATACTAGCAAGTTGTAAATGTAACTTATTAAACTTATTTAATAGTTTGGTTTGATTGCTAGTTCTATGTTGATACAATTGGATTGATTGCTTTGTTGCAAATAATTAAACTTATTTAATAGTTTTTTGAATTTATGTAAATATAAGTTTGACTTTGAAAAGTGTGCATTGGATTTATCTCACTAATAGTTGATGTAAACTTAGAGAGGTATATGAAATAATATTTGTGTATTTTGTTGTCATACTAGCATTATTTATGGGATCACGTCATTTTTGTGCATATTTATTTCCGTAGCATAATGACTTAAACAATTATTCCTCTTGCTTTTGTTAGGTGTCAATGGGATCACGGACCGGAAGAATAAGTTGAGGATGAAAGTTGAAGACGAAAGTTGAAGATGAAAGTTAATGTAAAGCTTTTGATTAAGAAGTAGAAATATTGAGACGTTAATGGTTATTGTTTTTGAGCTATTATGTAATATGCGAAGTTTATTTTGCTTAATTTGACTCCTAGACTTGTATTCACCTATGAACTATGTTATGTTTGTCAATTTTAATGTCTTTTATTGAACTATATGTTGTTTTATCATTTGATATGATATAGTCATGTTTTAGGGAAATACTATTATTTTGAGTGAAAAACTCCGAATCTCCGAAATCTCCGAACCGAACTGATCCGCTCCATTAGACCCGAATCTCTGAACCAAACCGACCCGATTTTCGGTTCGGTTCGGTCCCGGATATTTATTTTTTCGGTTCGGTTCCGGAGCCAGAAATTCGGAGATCTCCGAATTTCGGATCGGTTCCGGAGCAATCCAGATCTCCGGTCCGCTCCGACCCGTGCTCACCCCTAGTTATAAGCTCCGAAAAGAACGGCCTGTTGTAAGCTCACTATTCTGACTATAAGAACTTACTACTGTTTCAGTAAGAACCTGTTTCCTATAGTAGACAACAACTTACTGCTCACGTTTTAAACAGTCAGATAATGCAGATGTTTATTCAACCCTCCCCTAAACCTGTACCACTTGGGACAAACACTTAGGAGTTGTATCACAGACTTAAACGAGAGGTTGATATGATTTATACATTCCACTCCTTAATCAGAGGGGATTCGATACACTTAGTGAAGCATCATAATAATAGAGCGGGTGGATTGAGATACACTTAGTTAAACCTTATAATAATAGAAATGAGTAAATTAGGATGACTACATTTGTTTGCATACGTTAGTTAAATTTGAAATCAATACTCTAGAATAAGCTTTATTCCTTTATTGAATTTGTAAATTGTCTTGATCTGCTGTTTTATTTTATTAATTTTGTTTACATAATCTGCTTTAGTTAATTAGGTAATCTACTTCTATTATAAAAGTTTGAGTTGTTTCTTACAAAATTTGATTCGTCTATTATATCCTTAATGAATTTTAAGTTCTAAGGTTAGTTTAGTAACTATATCTTCAAAGTTTTATTTATTTGGTAAGAGCACTATATAATTCAAATATCATCTATTAATTTATGGATACGATATCTAATTCATTTAATGTCGTAAATGAACCTAAGTATTGATAATATTTTATATTTTCCTTTCTTTTTAGTAATATACATAACATTATAATCTTTTCGTTTTTATTTTAAATTTCTTATCTCTTTTATAATGGGATTCTTTTATATAATTGTAGAAAAAAAAAACGATTTCTGCATTTTCTATGGCAAATTTAGTAATTTTATTTAAAGTGTTATTTATTAAGAGAGTCATTTTATAATTCTAATTCATCTCTCAAGCCTTAACTTATGACATTGTCTATCGCATTTCATATGATATTTAGTTAACTAATGAGGTAAGCTAAACCTAAATATTCATAAAATTTTATTATTATTATTATTATTATTATTATTATTATTATTATTATTATTATTATTATTATTATTATTATTATTATTATTATTATTATTATTATTATTATTATTATTATTATTATTATTATTATTATTATTATTATTATTATTATTATTATTATTATTATTATTATTATTATTATTATTATTTATTTATTTATTTATTTTTTAGTAAAATACATTATATTATTCTTTTTATTTATTTTTATTTTCTTTGATACTTCATATGATATTTTAAATAATTAATGACGTAAACTGAACCTAAATATTCATAATATCTTTTATTATTATTATTATTATTATTATTATTATTATTATTATTATTATTATTATTATTATTATTATTATTATTATTATTATTCATTTTTAATAAAATACATTATATTATTCATCTGTCAACCTCAACTTATGAAATTTTCTATTGCATTTTATATGATATTTAGTTCAGCTAATATCTTAAGCTGAGCTTAAATATTCATTTTATTTATTTTTATTTTCTCCGATTCTTCATAAATTTCTTATAGTTTTTCTAATTGGATTTCTTCTAGAGAAAGAAGAAAGACCAATTAGAAAAAATCTAAAAGAATAAACACACACACACACATATATATAGATTCAGAATATTAAATAGTTATAGTTTAGACAAATGGCATTCGTGTATCTATAAAAAAGATAGAAACTTAAACATCTTATTGGTTAATCGTAGGACTTTAATAACACCAAAGTTTGGCTTCTATATTAGGATAATGATTGCAAGACTTTGGATTTTGAATAGTGGTACAATATAGTTATTTAGATATTGAATATTTGAAAAGTTATTAAGTTTTGGTGTTTTTATGATGAAAAAATACAAATAAATTTTATGATTAGCAACAAAAAGAAAAAAATAAATCATATATATATATACATATATATATATGAACTATTATTTATATATATATATATATATATATATATATATATTAGAACAATGAATAATAGTGTAAGCTCTTGTTTACTTTATCATCTTTCTTTTTAAGAGATAATTATATATTTTAGTTTACTTTTTTAAATTTAGGTACATAGGTATAATATCTTTATATTGATTCCACTAACCACGACAAAAATATATTTGACAAGGCAACTATAGTGTATCATATTCCTTTTATTTAATATTATTTTTAAGTTTCTTTTAAAATTACTTATCTCTTTTATAATGAGATTCTTTTATAAAATTGTAGAAAAAGTAGAAAATACGATTAGGTGAAAATTTTAGAGCTAAATTAGTAACTTTAAAATAAAGTTTTATTTATTTGATAAGAGTCATTGTATACTTCGAATTCATCTTTCAACTTATGAAATTTTCTATTATATTTCATATGATATTTAGCTAAGCTAATACCATAAGTTGAACATAAATATTCATAATATCTTATATTCTTATTCCTTTTTAGGAAAAATACTTATATTCTTTTTTTGTTCGATTCTTCATAAATTTCTTATAGTTCTTCTAATGAATTCTTTTACAATTATGGAGAAAGGAGAAAGATCAATTAGAAAAAATCTAAGAGAATATATATGTGTGTGTATGCGTTTGTAAAAGTTCTTACAATAGGTAAAAATACGTTAGTTTATGATTCTCAAAATATTAATAATTGAAAATTACACAAAAGATATTTATGTATTTATAAAATATTATAGAAAATTAAACATCTTATAGTTTAATAGGAGTTAGTAACTCCAAAGTTTGACTTCTTTGTTATGATAATGACCAAGATTCTTAATTTCGAATAGTGGTACAATAAAGTTATTTAGGTATGAATGTTTCCAAAACTATTGAGTTTTGGTGTTTTCATGGTGAAAAAAATACTAAAAGATTTTAGGATTAGCAACAAAAAGATAAAAAATCATATACATAAAAATTAGAATAATGAATAGTAGTGAAAGCTCTTATTGATTTTATTTATCATCTTTTATTTTTTGGAGACAATTTTTTTTTTTTTTTAGTTTTTCTATTTAGGTATGAAGCTATAACATCTATACAATCATTCAAAAAACTGCAACAAAAAACATGTTGACAAAACAACTATAGTGTATCATATGATATTTAATTTACCACAATATATGAATGACTCAAGATTAGTGATAATTATTTGATAAAATTATGTAAATTGTTATAGTTTAATATAATTTTAATAGTTTTGTGTTTGAATTTAATAGTCGAATAATAGATACAAGAACCTTATTTTGGATTAAAAGTACAAGAAGGTTATTTAGCTACTGAATATTTGAAATATTGTTAAGTGTTGGTGTTAAAAGTCCTTATTAGTTTTTTTATTTCCATTTTCCATTCTCGAGAGACAAAAATAATGCTCGAGTCTATGTACAATGAGAAGTAAAGACTAACTAGATTCAAACTTTATATACATAATAGAAACTTTTGTAACGCTAAATATTCAACATTATATCAATGTATGCCGTTCTTATGTATCATTTAACATCAATTATTATAAAATGTTTCGTTAAGACTAAGATTATTTAACTTTAGGAAAATTAAAATACCCTGTTACTATTATATAATTATAAAACTAACCAGTAACTTTACCAATTTGTAAAAATGTCATGTAACTTACATGTTGTTTAGAAAAATGCCCCGAGATAAGATGTAGCAGATTGCACAACCGATCACTTATGAGTTGTCCCTCATTTATTGATGTGACATTAGTTTTTCTTTTTCTTTTTTCTGCTGACTCACTTATTTGGATGGTTAAAAAAATAAATTATTGCCCCCTACACCCACCCCCTTGGGGCGCTTCTGAGAGTCGGGACTTTTATCTTTCTCTTTTGTGATTCTTTTTAGTTTCTAACTGATTTAGAATTGTATTTGTTTAATGAATCAATTTTGTATTGCCTTAAATAATCTATGAAGTGTATTAATATTATAATAATAAATGATTATATTGGATTTTATCAAAACGATCGACTAATACCATCATACAAAGTAAAATTATTTTACATTCAAATTAATTTTTTTAATTAGATAATAGCAAAAAGTTGTAATCACGTGCAATGCACGTGCTTGTCTCTAGTTAGGTAAAATTATCAACTTCAACCGCCTAGATAAATCCGTACTATTACCACTGTAGTATTTTGGCTAGGAGTTTATACACTTTGTGGCACGACTTTGATCATCCTAACTATCAAATGCACCGTGCTCTTGCGGTATATGCTGGTAAAATAAATAGCGATAAATCTTAGCAGTACAACTTACTGATGTGTATCACATCTAACTTCTCAATGACTTTTTTATTTTTTTATTTTGAGGTTGCCTTCAGAAATAGGTATCAAATATTCATAATAGTCTCTATCTACTGTTACATTTACCTTTTTTCCTCATCAATTATAAATATTGTAGATTCAAATTCGACGCTTATCATCCTTATACCTGCTCATTCAGGAAACAATATTAAATTTTACTCGAGCAAAGTCTATAATATATGATCGGTACAATTGATTTAGGGGTGTGCACGGTACGGTGTGGATCGGATATTTGAAAATATCCATATTCATACCAAACTTCGGCTATTTAAAAAATGAGTATTCATTACCGATCCAAAAAATCGAGACGGTACGGTGCGGTTATTTATTTTTTCGGGACAGTTCGGTTCAGAATTTCGGATCTAACGGAACAATTCAATTCGGTTCGGTTCAGTTCGAATAATCGGAGATTTATTTTATCTTTTGAATAATAAATTCAATTGAATATAATATATTGACGTCTAACTAATATAAATAATTTTAGTACATCAAATTTGTTTCTAACTAACTAACTTGTGTTATGAAAATTATATGATAATTAAATATAATGTTTTTAAAAATCTATGTTACATAAAATAAACTACAAAATTATTAATAATTTAATTTTTAATTCTTATTGTAATTAATCTGTTAGGATAATATATTTTTAAATTTATAATTTGTTATTTTATTCGGTTATTCGGTTCAATACAGTTCGGTATGATTTGGTACAGTTCAATATGGTTTCGGTTCGGAAAATTGAGAAATATCCAAATCCGTACAAAAGAAATAATCGGTTTAGTTCGGTTCAGAAAAAGTCAAATGGTCAACGGATTTTTTCGATTCGGAACTTATTCGGTCCGGATTTCAGTGCGATTTCAATAATCTTCAAGCTCCGTGCACAGGCTCTAATTCATTTAACATATAAATTCTCGATATGTTAAATCACATTTAAAAATGCATTTGAGGTATTCGCACTAGCTCCATTGGTTATTTTTCCTCAACAAGAAATGCAGACCATTTTAGAATATATTAGCTATTAAAGTCGAGTGGACATGATCAGATCTAATTTTTTGAAGCCGCATTCACCAAGTTCGTTCCACACAAAGGATGAAGCGGGGTTGAGTGAAAATTATGCAAGAAAACGTACCAAATTAGGAACAATACAATAAACGCAAAGAATAAGACGAATGTCCCACCTGTGACCAAACGCTCTTAAAACCGGGGATGACAGATATAGAAGTTAAAAAAAGAGAGTAGAAAAACATCAGTGTGATGCATTGCATTGATGCATAAACAAGGGACAGGTGGTTGGCGTGAGGATTTTGGCAACCAGAGGGGAAAAAAAGTACCAAAATAAAAAGGGGGAAAAAGGAAAAAAGGGTTTTCATTTTCATTTCTTGATTTTGATTTATTATCCTCAAAATTTGCTCTCCATTCGGCGCCTTCTTGGAGCAAGAGTTGAAAACAGGCGCATTGACAAGAAAAGGGGACATTTTGGTGAGCCACCTCCCAACATGACCCATTTATGCTGCATTTTTCTTTTCCCTTTTTTCATGAAAAATGTAAAATAAAAATTAGTGGAAACTGCTTGGAGGAAAGAATCCCTTCAATTGCTTGACTTTCTTTTGGTGGGTATTAATGAAAATTCGTAACTTTTTCATTTATTATTGTTTTCTTGAAATTCTCTGTTCATAGAGGTGTGAAATGAAAATGAATAATGAATGTGGGCTTGTGCTTTACTGCTAAGGAGTTTTGAGTAAATTAAAGATTACTGTCCTCATTAATCGCCCCACCTTTCTCTTAATTTTGCAACCTCACCACCCACCAATTTCATTTCCATCTCATTTCATCTCTCCTCATCCCATTGAAAGTTCCTTTTTCTCTCTCTAGATTTTCTGTGACTCAGTAGGTTTGTTTTCATTTCTTCTCAAACAGAGGTGGGATGAAGGAGTTATTTTTTTTGTTAAGAGTTTTCCAATTTACCAGATAGTTTTCTCTCTCTTAAATGTCTTTTTGCTTTTCTTTTCCATTTTCAGGTCTTGACTTTAGATCTATTGCTGTATCTGCTGCTCTTTGGCTGGTAAAACTTCTCAGATTCTTTCATCTATATCTTGATGTTTGATTTTGACCATTATTTCAGCTGTTTTTTTGGTTTCTGCTTCAAGTTTGATATGTCTTGGTTGTTTTCTCCATTGGGGATTATCAGGTCTCATTTTTTTTATCTCTATTTGAGCCTTTGATTTGAGCTTTTAGCATTTCCATTTTGTGGGTGGGTTTATGATTTTTTACCCAATTTCTCGTTGCTCGATTAAGAAAGTTATCTGGGTTTAGAACTCACAAATGTTTTTTTTGTTTTAATTTTTTAAAATGATTTTATCCGAAGATGGTTTGATGTTTGCAAGCTTATTTATGGCTGAATTTCTTTCAGACTTTTTCTATCCCTTAAAATTTAATTCAAATTTAGAAAGACTTTCTAGCATTAGTTATCATTGTCATACTTCTAACAAAAAGATAATCTTTTGCTATACAGCATTTCTGGTGGACATATATGCATAATACTTCAGTTTTCGCTGCTTGTAAACCTTGAACCAATGGTTTTAAGTCAGAAATTTCTTCGAAAATATAGAGCCTGATTTTCGTATGTCATTCCTTAGTTGTTTATTCTATTGCTCAATGTACTTTCATGTACTTTTGAGGCATCAGATTCTTGAAATTTACTGTTAAATTTAGTTCTTGCAGATGTGCTGAAGGACAGAATTGCTGATTCCTGCCATCCATATATTGGGTTCATAATTTTTTCAGTAAATTTAATTCTAGCCCTAATGCAAGGGCCAGGAAGCTCTGCTAGTACTTTACCCAAAACTATAAATTTCGATCGTGGTTCGGCATCAAGTGAAACTAGCATAGAGTCACAAATGTCTGGGAATAACATGCCGACTTCTGTACAAAATCGGCTCCCGGAGTATAGGATGTCATCAAGTGAGACAAACATTCAATACCTACAACATGTAAGGCCCGATGGGCCTAATGCTGAATGGAGTCTGGGTGAAGCAAGTTCCAGTTCCGAGCAGCAGCACCAAGGCGATCAAAACGAGAGGAAGGAGCATACATGGGCTTTTCGGCCTCAAGCCACTCTTACCCTGGAAGAAGGGCAGTATGGACAATCTAATATTCTTTCATTGGATAATTCAAACGAAAATCCAAATGGCAATCAAACTACAAATGGGCCATTTGTTTTGCGTGGTTCTAGCTCCAGTGCACTTCCTCGGGATCTTAATATGATATCAGAATTTGATGATCAAGAGGATGATGATGAATGTCAGGTAGTTGAACCTCCCACCTCCTACGTGTCAATTGGACCATCCAATGAGCAGAGGCGATCTACTGGTAGTGCCTCTGATTCTTTTTTAATGGCTGAAAGAGAATACTGGCCAGGCTGTTCTCTGGACGGTCGGCGAATGTCGTGCAAGAGAAAAGCACTTGAAGGGCAGTCTTCCGGTGTAGGGAGTTCGACGTGTTTCCAAAATGATGAAAGGAGCCAATGGCATACTATGCCCTCAGCTCATGCTGCTGCAAGCAACACTTGTATGCAAATGCAGACAGAAAATGAATTTGTTGTTAATAATAGTTCGGAGCAGGATAATCCAAGGCTCCGGCTTGGTGTTGGAGGATCAGTTTCAGCGAGCCCTTTCTCCTTGAGTTCCCCTGGAAATGCAGAGAGTTCCAGAAGAAATTATCGCTTGCGTGTCAATGGTTTGTACCAGCAAGATCCTATACCCGAGAATCCATTTTCAGTTGAGAATGATGTGGGAAATGTAGATGCTTCATCTTCCCGGTTTTCTTCAAGACTGATTCGCAATCATATGTTTGACTTGAATCCAGCTCCTCCGGTGGAACATGGAAGCCTCCACGGGCAGTCGGTCCCGCACCTTCCTTCTGTGCGCCGACATCATCAATCTAGATGGGGTGGAGTATCGAGCGCAAGAAGTAGCCGGTCATCGGCTTCTGCTACATCTGAAGAGAGGAATTCTACGCCTTTTGGAGAACCCACATCAAGAAATATTGCTAGAAGCATTTCAGATCATCCTATGTTCGTTCCTGCTAGTGAGATTGGAAGTTCATCTCAGAATCCTCTAAACTGGAACTTGCCTGGTGGAAGTGGTAGCATTGCTGGAAACGGTGGGCCTACTACCCGGGGGGGCCCAAGTACGGGGCCCATTTCTTCTTCCCCTGGTTGGTCCCATCGGAATCATGCCCAATATCCTCGGAGACTATCGGAAATTGTGCGAAGATCTTTGTTGTCCTCTGCAGGGTCTGAGTCTAGAGGTGAGAGCAGTAACCACGGTGTACGAATACGATCGAGTTCTTCTGCTGTCCCTCAGGAAATGGTCCCTCCGTCTGGAACTGAGAGTCATGGTCATAGTGTTCTAAACTCAAGATCGGGACTTTTGGATAGGCACCTGGACGGTGCTTTTGGACTACCGTATTCGCTGAGGACTTTGGCTGCTGCAGGTGAAGGAAGGGGCAGTATAATGTCTGAGGTATATCATATTCTTTTATCCTGTGTACCTTCTTTATTTGAGACTGGAATGCGAGTTTTGAGGCTGATAGTTCATGAACTGAGTTTGTGTGAAGATTTTATTTTTGATGATATTACATGCAGTAGATTATATTAGATTTCATGTCAGATGGATCACTAATATCGTGTTTACTTCTGAATGTCATGTTGCCTAAACTTATGATAGGGAATTTGACAAAAACAATCTTTGAAAATGTCACTTTTCCTTAAATTCGAATCTTTACATGCTCTATTTGATTTACTTTCCATAATCAACTAGTGTTAATGATTCATGATTAAAATCCAAAAGGATTGACCAATATATAGTTAGGGGCTGCCACAGTTGACTCATGGATTTGTCTGAAATAAGCTAAAAATACCGAGAACTCTCAGTGCAGTTTCCATTTTTTCATGTATCAGTTTTTTTTTTTGTATTTGGTTTGATATAGGTTTTAAGCTCCGGAACAACCTTAAAACGGATACCTATTCTTTCTAAAACCAATTTTGATTTACTGTCCCCTCAAAGTTGATCCATCTTGCCACCACAACAAGTCCACTACAGTGTCACCGCCACCTCAAATGTGACTCCAACCCTCTTTTATAACTTCAAAGGGGCTTTGCTTAGAAGGATAAATAAACCCCATGAGCTGAAAAAATATTGATCGAAATTCGGGATGACTATAGACACTAATTTAAAGTCAATCCTTGAATATTTGGTGCTTGATAGTAATAGCTTATTACCTCTCACGTTTTCTAATAAATTAGGCCGTTATTGTCGACTTGCATAATTTATAAATAGTGCTGTGCACGTTTCAGGTTTCACTTGTACTCAAAGTATTATGTCTCGAGTTAAATGCTAAAAAATTTAGGACCAAAACTGTAAAATTTTTGAAGATGGCAAATTCTGTTGTTCTAATTGTTGAAATGGATTATACATGGGCAATAATATTGGAAACACACTATTGACTTTCAGGGCCACCCACATAGCCACATGTGCTGGGAGTTGTGACTGGGGAAACTTTATAGAGAATCACATCATAACTTAGTTTTCTTAGATGTCCATTTCCTTTCTCCCCCTATTAGCATGTGATGAAAATTGAAAAGTACAAGAAAACTCTAGCATGGAACCATTGCAAAAGCTTTATGTGCAATCCCACCCTTCTTTGTCGTTTTATGTTGAAGAAAATTATACATAAGACAGGATTTACCCAAAGTAAAAACACATGTTCTTTTTTGCATGAAATATGATATATTGAAGAGTTGCATTAGATGGACTAAAACTTAAAATCGGTGGTGGCAAATGAAGTTAGATAATTTGTGCTTTGATGTTTCTATATGCTCTAAGCACTTTGTAGAAAGAAATATATCTGGATTATTCTATTTGTCAGCAAGTGATGTATTGCTGCATCACAATCACAATTTTATGTGCTTTACTTTATGTACTTATTCTGCAATGTGCATTTTTATGTACTTCCATGCTGACTTCTATTTCTCATTTAATATGAGCATGCTTTTCCTTCATTTCTGGTTTGTGCTGGTTTTGCAAACATGACACCTCGATAAATTAAAGAATATTGTATCCTTTTGATTTGAAAAATGATTAAAAAAAATGCAACTAATTACATATTGTTTATAGCAGATTCGCCATGTCTTAGATCTCATGAGAAGAGGAGAGGGCCTGAGAGTTGAGGTTTGTTTTCTTCTCCTTTCTTTTCTTTTCACTGTCATAAATTGCATGCACTCATGGAGGTCTTCTACGTTTGTGCCTCTGCCTATATAAATGGGTCTGCATAACATCATCCTGGCTTTTTCTTCGCAATGTGAGATAGGACTTGAGTAAAGTTAATATAGTCCAATTTCTCATTTGAAGCTAATTTCTTGCTCTCAATTTTGGGAGCATGCTTTTTCCAAATTATACAACTGTTTCCTTGTAGGATGTGATGATCCTTGATCACTCAGTTTTGTTTGGGATGGCGGACATTCATGATCGGCATAGGGATATGCGGTTGGATGTCGATAACATGTCTTATGAGGTGGGGATGTAGAATTGCTTTTTATGTTCAATCCAATCTTTTTGCTTTCGCATAAACAGTTTGTTCGTTGACCTCTCTCTCTCCCCCTCCCCCTGCCCCCTCTTTCTCTCCCTCCCCCTCTTCTCTCTCTCTCCAGGAGTTGTTGGCGTTGGAGGAGCGCATTGGAAATGTATGCACTGGGTTGAGTGAAGAAATTATTGCAAGCCGTTTGAAACGAAATAAGTACTTGGAAAGCAAAGCAGTTGATTCCATTGAGACAGAACCTTGCAGTATTTGTAGGGTAAGGACATCTTCAGCTTGAAATATCAAAAAATTGCTAAACAAACTTTCGAAGCACAAACATATGAAAAATGGAATGTAGCCACTGGGTCATTTTGAAAAACAAAGGAATTTGGCGTATGAAAAGACTTAGGTACCCCTAAACAACCTATGCGTTTCAAAACTTGTAGAAGCCCAAAACAGTGGATGTCTCAAGTTTCCACGTCATGTGTTATATAAAATATTACCTCATTTGAGGCAGAGCAAAGAATGGCTAATTATATTATTTATTTATTTTGTCAAAAATGTTAGGAATCCACATTACTTGTGTTTTACTATACCTTTTGATTTGATGCAGGAGGAATATAATGTGGGAGAAGATCTTGGAATGCTAGAGTGCGGGCATGATTTTCACACAGATTGTATCAAGCAATGGCTCACACAGAAGAATTTGTGCCCGATTTGTAAAACTACGGGCCTGACTACTTGAGTTGAGCCCAACAGAGCGACGTGTTTCCATCGTAAGTGATTGAAGGCATCATTGCTCTTGAACTGGAACGAAGATTGGTGTTTTCTCTATGTTTTATTTTCTAAATTATGGTGCTGCTCGACTATAAATTGATTCTTAAAGCGAGAGTAGAACCTTTGTTCAACTACATATTTAGTCAAGATTCTTGAAATTCAACTTTTTTATTTTATTGTTATGCTACATTTGACAATTAATGAATATTTGGTCTTTATTTGTTTGGGGGTTTTCTGAATTACCATATGGTTGGGAAAACATATAAGATTGTGTAGAGATGTTACATCAATGTTGATTAAGTGGATTGTAATGTTAGGTCGGAAATTGTGGAACAGGGATTAATTACATATAATTATTACAATGATAAGCCAATATAGATCAAGATTATTGCCCAGTAGAATGCATTAGACAGGGATTAACTCCAGTTTCCCATATCAAATATTTTATTTCGTTCCAAGTTTCCCAAGATGATTTTCGATCAATTGAACTGAGCCTCAATGTAGCACAAAGCTTTCATGTTTATTGTTTATCATTACTAGATGTGAACCCGTCAAATTTTTCAACATAATACGCCAATATTTTAGCTTCTTGTCTCATGTTTTCCTAGATCTTATCATGTGTAAGTATGTTGCTTACAATCCATGATATATAAGTTAACTTTTGACAATAATATAGTACTACTATGTTACATCATGCAGGGTATTAGCTGTTGTCCTTAACAAATCATTTTCCTGCTGTTGTCCTTGACAAAACATTATAAATTTACTCTTTTTGCTGTGTAACATGTTGTCTTAGTTAAATTACTACATGTACCATTCAATTTTTAAGCCCTGCAGTTGTACAACTTTAAATTACCACATCACTTTATTCAGCATAGATAATAAACTAAAAAGATAAATTCATCTTTTAAAACTAGTCCCAGCATCCATTCAATCATTCAGTGTTCATAAAACCTTAAAACCTACCAACTGAAACACACAAACTTCCTAAAAAGTACAGAAACTTAGCACTACGTAATAAAAGCTTCAAACTTCCCTAACATACTCATTCTTCTTACTCCCTCCGTCCCGGCTTAAGTTTCCTACTTTGACCGGGCACGGAGGTTAAGAAAAAGCAGATTTTATGGAATCTTTGACTTTTTTAAAGGTAGAGATTGAGAGTGGAGATTTGGAGGGTGGAGATTGTGAGAGAAATTTACCATTTATGGACTGGAAAGTTAAGTTGGGACAAATCGAAAAGGAAAGTAGGAAAGTTAGAGTGGGACGGAGGTAGTAGTTCCTAAAAATCGGACCCCTGTAGAAAAGGAAAAGATTATCTATATAGTACACACAATACAAATACTATTATTTTCATATTTTATAAGCTTACTGTTGAAAAAAAAACGAATTTTGCACTGAATATCGGTGTTACCTTTATCCTCGTTTCATGTTCAATATTGTCAAGTTGCTTCATTATCCGCCATATACAATGTTGAAAAAGTGCAATACCTACAAACAGGGACGGACGCACGTAGGGGCCAAGGGGGGCACTGGGCCCCCCTGGCCCCGTTATAATGTGCTATTATATATGTTGGTCCCATCATAATGTGCTATTATATATATATTTTTTTCAATTTTAATACAACTTAATTAAATAAAATAAATAATAATATAGTTTAATTTAAATTAGATGGATGTATTATTCTCTATAAGCAACAACGGTAAAGATGTTAAAAAATATAATGAATATAGAGACATTATATAATTTTTCTTCTTTTCGTAATTAAAATAATTTATTTATCTTATCTAAATTGGTAGTAATTTTCTAGTTTTATTTATAAAGTTGACAATTGTTGAGGCTCATGGACATGTTTAGGGGTAGTCCTCCTTTTAAATTTTTTAAAATATTAATTTTTAATGTAATTTATCCAATATTTTAAGTTTAGAGCCAAATTTTAATTTGATTTTTAGCCTGCAAAATTTGTCTCCTATTTGGTAAAATATTGGCACATAACCTTATAGCATAGTAAAAAAAAAAAAAAAAAAATCACCCCGTAAAATGAACTCCTAGATCCGTCTATAAATGGGCCCCCCTCGACCGAATTCCTGGGTCCGTCACTGCCTACAAATAAAATAGTCCAAATAAATATCAAATTGTTATTGAAAGTATCTAGATCTTCTAACATTTTGATAAGCAAAATCATCAATTAAGTCTTTAAAATAAAGTGTTTTTTTTTTTTTTAATGCATACTATACCCAATTCATTTAATCTTTCTTGAGACATAGTCAAACGCAGATATGATTTTATCAATTTTAGTTTGGAAAAAGTTCCTTCAGTCGATGCTACCATAACTTGTAGAGTAAGCAAAATTCTATATGTAATGGTAATGTTAGGAAGAACTTCAACTATTAACTTTATTTCTACCGGAAAATACCATTATAGTACTTACAATTCAATAAAAAATCATCAGCATTAGTATTAGATTTGTTTTTATGTGTAAGAGCGTATTGAATGCAGTCTCTTATCATCAAGTGAAAGCAGTTTTCTTAGGATTAAACAAAAAATAATTTTTTCCCTACAATACATCCAATTGTTCAAATCTGCTCTTCAAAGATCAAATGGCCATATCTACTATAACAAAAAAAAAAAAAAAAAAAAAAATCTTAAATGATTACTCCGTCGATAGTGCAATCTCTTTCTGATAATTTTCATCAAATTCTTTTTTCCTAAAAAGATCACGTGTTGGGGGAGAACAGGTTTAATTTTCATCAATAAAGCAAGTTCTTCGGCTAATATTATGACATATTGAAATCATTCAACATTATATGTTTTAAAGTAAGAAATCAAATATTCCAAAGTCGTTATCGCAACTTCAACTTGCATATCTTCAAATTGTAGTTTTTACAAATCAAGTCAAATTCTTTTTCAGAATACTATGCGATGTAGCCATATCCAACAAAAAATCTCACAATTTTAAGGTCATCTGTTACTAAAGATTCAGTCTCACTCCTAGTTTTGACATCCTCACTAACTTTATATAATTCTAACAATGCATTTCTTATCTCATTCAGTAGAGTAATTATAGATGCAAAACTATTAACATGACTTAACCATCTCGTTGTTGACAAGCCTTTAGAGTTAAGTGATGAAAATGGTCTTGCAAAATTCTCCATGTTCTTGTAAACTAGCAAATAAAGTATCCGTACGTTGGACAACTCTAAAATAATGACAGTTTTAACATAGGAATGTGTTGTATCACGAATCTCAAATTAAGAGGATGACAAACACATGACATATAAAATGCTCTTGGATTTACTTCAAGTAATTTTGCCTGCACATCTTGATTTCTTCCTTACATATTAGAACCATTATCATGTCCTTGTCCTCTCACATCATTAATTTCAAGCCCATGAGTGTGTAAAAAAATTGTAATTTATTAAAAAATCCTAATCCAGAGGTATCATTGATCTTTAGAAACACTAGAAAATATTCATTTATCTTTACTTGACAACTTGACATATTCACACATTGGATTACCAAAGCCATTTTCTCATGGTGATTTACATCTGATGTACAATAAAGTATCACAAAAAAATATTTTGTCTCCTTAATTTATTCAACTACGCACTTCTTACTTAGAGGCTGACAAAGAGATCAACTCATTTGAATTTTATGACTAAAGTAATGATAGTGAATCTCCTTGTTTTGAATGTGTCAAAAATGGTCTTGCATAACCAACTCAAATTCTGAAATTAACTTAAGCAACACCAAAACCTTACCATTCGATTTTTACTAAATCGAACTGAAATCCTAAAAATTAAAAAATCGAATCCCAAACAGAATGTGTTTGGTTCGGTTCGGTTCAGTACATACTGAATTTTCGTTTTCTGCTCGGTCCGGTCGGTAAAACAAAAATGTGCCTACCCTTAAAGGTCAGCGTGGTAGATGTCTACTTCGTTGAAGTCTTATAATCCGATCTACTGAGCATAAGTCAGTTCTATGAATAAGGGACATCCGTAGAGTTCACTCAAGGGAATGCTTGATAAGAGATGCTAGGTCCAGCCAATTAAACTCCAATGAACTATCTATCTAGCTGACTGAAAATTTACTAGAGAACAGGTCTCCTGCTTCATAGGTAAAAGCACTCCTGAATTCAGTTGGCTATCTCACAAGAGGATTAGTCATCTAAATTTCAAGACTATCGACAAACTGACACACAAAGGGATAGTAAGAGGGTTACCAGATGTAACCTACAAAATGAGAGTGTGTATGATGCATGCTTAATGGGCAAGCAAATCAAGAAGTCTTTCAAAGACAAGCCCGTAAGATCATCTCACAAGCTCCTGAACCTATTACATGTGAATCTCTTTGGACCCATTGAACCAGAAGCTTGAGTGGGATGAAGTAACTCACTAGTAGTAGTATATGACTTCTGCAGATGCACTTGGACTATGTTCCTAGCCAAGAAATCTGATACTTAGAAGAAGCTCCCAGACCTTATGAAGAGAATTCAGAATGAAAAAGGTATCAACATTGCCAAGATCAGAACACATTGAGTTACTGAATTAGCTAACAAGTTCATAGAGAGTTTCTGCAGTAATAATGGAATTCATCATGAGTACTCAGTTGCAAGAACTCCTTAGCAAAACAAATAACCACAATCTTTTGAATAAATTAAAACATTCCCAGTTAAAAAAGGTTCGATATTTCAAATTCGACTAATTAAGAATAAGTAAGAGGGCCAATGGTGCCTTGAGTTTTGTCATTCTGTGTACATGGTATATGCAAGATTATCGTGGTAAGCAGTCCAAGCTGGAGAAGAATCGACCATGTCAATGTAATCACCCTTTTCATCATATTCCTCATGCTTTACCGGCTCATCACCTAGTTCGTCCACTAGTAAGTCTACATGTTGAAACTTTTGCTTGAAGTTACAGTTACCCACAAGCCATGATTATCATTTTTATTTTTTATTTTTATCTTAATTGGGTAGAAAGTTGCACTTCGATGACATACTAGCTTTTGAGTGATTCATATTATAGAACTCTTATGCATTTTGCGTAAAGTAGGACGCACCCCTAATCATCTAAATGGTATTGCACTGATTTGTAAGGTGTCAAGAAGCATCCCCCCTTAGTGCAACCATTATCGAAAAGGTAATATTATTCTACAAAATGAATGTTGTAATTAATAGAGCAACTTAATTCATCTATATATTGTGGGATCGCAGTAGAGTAATTTGCATACTAGTGCTTGTATTGTTACCTTGAGGAAACTTAAGTCCATTGGCTCTACTGACCACACAAGTATTAAAATATACAAACATATATGATGTCCAGCATCAAGAAACCACCATCATTCTACACATCAATCAACCTTGGTACCACTGGTACCAGCAATGTTTGTTATATACACACTTGCAACATTATTGTCATTCCCAGCAACATCCTCCTCCATGTCATCACCACCAGCCACATCAGCAGTCACTCCTTCATCCCTTTCTCCCCTTTTTTAGCCTGCAAACATGCTTCATAAGTCTCTCTCCACGCTCCCCCAGTAGGCTGTATCAATCTCGGCATTCCTTCTTCTTGATCTAGCCGTTTGTACCCAGCTCAAGAGTTACACGACTGGGACAGAGACTGCGTATGTTGCACCAGCAGCAGCAGAACCTCCACCAAACACCTCTTCTTCAACCTGCTCCACAAGCTGTACATCCCTTACATGTGGAGGGTTGAGAAGTTTCTGATCAATTGTGATGTCGTGGAAATCATGGGAATGTTGAGCATTGGCGGAAACTTTGATCCTTTGATTCCGAAGCATCTTCCAGATAAGGCAGGGGAATGGAAGATTTTATTTTTGTGACTGTCTTTATGCAAAGTTAGTAATGGTGTGGAAGACAAATTGGCCAAAATTGAGTTTGACACCATTTATCACACGATACAAGAATTTCATCTGAGTCTTAGTGGTAACATTGTGATTGGGGGTGGGGAACCAATTAAAGCATCCAACTTTGTGAAGGATGGCATACTTTGAGGTTCAAAGGGAGGCTGGAATTTTCTAGTTAATGGGCCAAGTATTCTTGTGACCACCCGTGGCTTGGGAAATCACATGATTTAGATCATGAAGTTCTTCATCTACATTATTTGGAGGGAAATGGAGAACATCATTGATGAGGGCAGGAGTAAACATCAAAATTTTTCTCCTAAGATACACTTGTCCAAATCGAGGATCATTTAGAGTTCTCATGCTTTTAGTCAAATTGCAATAAAATTCTCTAACAAGATCATTAGCAAACTGACAATTTAACTCTTGTGTCTTTCCTAGGTGTGTAGCTTCAATGATGGAAATGAGATCATATTTTTCAAAATCAAGGGTGTCAAGTTTTCGTTCAGATATTACCTCTCTATATTGAAAATACTCCCAGTGTTTGAGGGCTTTCTCTGTATAGAAGTAGTTGTTGTAGCCTATGCTAGTATTGAGTGTTGGAACATGTCTGGGCCTTATTGATGGTAAGGCCTCCTCCTCACTCGAACTTTCATCTCCTTGTGCACCTTCCTACATGACCACATCCTCATCACTAGAATCATCAAATTCCGACTCAGTCTCCTCTGAATCCTCCTTTTCTTTTTCTCCCTCTCCTTCTTCTCCAGAATCAGTATTTTCTTCAGACCGTTCTTCTTCTTCTTCTTCAAAATCCTCTTCTCCATCTTCCTCCGATTCAACATCTAATTCAGCATCAATTTCAATGGCGAATTTGGTGATTTCATTATCAGGTGTTTCAGCAGGTGCTGGAACACTGGATCCTTCTCCAACTTTCTCAGGGACTTTGTTCTTCCTTTTCATATTCCTCACCCATTCAGCCAATGTCTGTTCTCTGTCATAGCTTGGCACCTGTTCTTCTACCGGAGTTTCAGGTTGTAGAACACCTTCAGAGAAGGATGCCAGTGGTACTGAATCATCCTCAACAGCATATTCAGGACCCTTGCTTGAACTTTCGTTGATAGTTTCCCCTTTCTCTCTAGCTTCTTCAGTGAACATCCTCTAGGCACTTTTAGTGCGTACTAGAACCTCATAATCTGGATCCTCCTCATCATCATCCTCAAGATCAGAAGGCAACCTATACGCTGGAGGAGGTTGTACCTTGGGAGGACCCTTCTTCGTGGCTGGAGGTTTGTTCTCTCCCAGTGTTGGTGAATGCCCCCTTTGTCTCTTAGAAACCCCTTTGAGTGGCCCTGAAACGTCTTGAATGGTGTCTCGAATCAGATCGAAAGGTGGTACATTATCAACATCAACTAGATTTACATGATCCCCTGGCAGTTGCATGTTCAAAAAGGTATCTGGAGGCACAAATTATTCAATCGCCATATTAGGGTTTTCTTCAGAAATTCCAGATGGCTCACGAACAGAGGGTGTTGTAGCACTGGCGGGAACATAATCTCTTTGAAATCTGCCACTGATTGATATTGTGAAGTTTCTGCAGGAATGGAAGTCAAAGAGTGAGATTGAGAAGTAAGAATGTGAGTAAAGGGGATGTTTGTTTTTGTAAGCCCTCTTTAATTAAGGATAAAATACGGGCTATATCCTCTTCCGAATCTGACATATTGGTAACAATAAATCAGAATACAAATAAGGCACAAGCCCAGATTTTATATACACAAAAACCGTTATAAATATTTCGGAAAAAAATAACTTCCCTTTAGAAATAACTCCCCCTAAACGTGTTCCACCACTCTTTTTAACCACCTCCATTCTTCCATCAAAATAGGGATTAGGATAAGTTCAAGTGATATACCACTAATTTAACAACTGCAGATATTTTTAATAAAGATTTTTTAGAATAAAAAAAAAAACTGTAAATACGAATTTAAAATAAAAATAAAGAAATAAAAAGATATTTTTATGGATTTTTAATTTATTTTGAATTTTTATACATAAATTTTATTTTGTTTTTATAACAAATAAACATTACACCATTATAGAATTTTTAAGAGGAAGTAAGACATAAGATGATTTATAAAAGGCAACCAGAAATGGTGTTCTATACAGTGATCCAACACTTGAAGCAACACCTTAGTTCAAGTGTTTTCCTCCAAAGATAGAGAGAAATTGTTATTTAATTGCAAATTACCTATAGATCATCATCAGTAAAATCTGAACGTTGAAAATCAGAATTGGATGATGATTTTGGTAAAAAACATCAAATGAAAAAGGGAGTGAATAGGTTACCCATCGAGATCAAGCTTCTTTAAAATCATCTTTATTAGAATCTATCCTTCCATATATAATTCTGTAAAGTAACAAGAAACTAAATAAAGCAGAAAAAATAGAACACATATGTACATTAGGGTGTTAGAATATCCTATGAAACATTACATATTTAAATAATACACAAACCGAGACATTTCCTTAGGAAGGAGAATCTCTCAAAATCTAAAGCTTCAGTAAAAATATCTGCATGTTTTCTTTCAGTAGGTATATGTTCTATGTTCACAACTTTCTTCTCAACCGAATCTCTTATGAAATGATGACGGATGTCAATATGTTTTGTGCGAGAGTGTTGTACTGGATTTTTGGTGATATCTATAGCACTAACATTATCACAATACACCAAAAGACCATCACTATCAAGGCTATAATCATGTAGCATTTGTTGCATCCATAATAGTTGGGTACAACAACTCCCTAAGACTATATATTCTGACTCAACAGTGGATAAGGAAACACAATTTTGCTTTTTGCAGTGCCATGCACTAAGTTGTTTCCTAGGTAAAAACATCCTCATGAGGTACTCTTTCTGTCATCTACATCTCCAGCCCAATCAGTATCACAAAAACCAACCAAATTAGTGTTAGTATCCTTAGAATACCAAATACCTAAATCATGTGGTTCCACTTACATATTTTATGATACGTTTTATAGCATTTAAGTGGGCCACTTTAGGATCAGCTTGATATCTAGCACACATAGAAACACTATAACATAAATCTGGACGACTAGTAGTCAAGTATAACAAACTCCCAATCATACTCCGATACAAGGTGTTTTCAACACCTTGTGACACTGTCTTTGCAATTTTTTACAAGAACTCAAAGGAGTTTCCATTGATTTAGAGTTCATCAAATTAAACTTGTTGACCAGGTTCTTGGCATATTTTGATTGACTCAAAAAAGTTTCATTTTCATTTTTTTTATTTGCAAACCAAGGAAAAAACTCAATTCACCTACAAGACTCATTTCAAAAGATGTGGACATTTGATAAGTGAAATCTTTCAAATATTTTTCACAAGTAGATCCAAAAACAATGTCATCCACATAAATTTTGGGTAATAGTGATATGAGAAGACCATCTTTTTATAAACAAAGTTTTATCCACATTGCCCCTTTGAAAACCAACTGAAATGAGAAATTCAGTCAACCTATCATACCAAGCCCTAGGTGCTTGTTTTAATCCGTATAATGCCCTTTTAAGCTTAAACACGTGATCAGTTTTATATGGATCAACAAACCCCTTGGGTTGTTCAACATAAGCCTCTTCATTCAAAAAGACATTCAAGAATGCACTTTTAACATCCATTTGATATAGCTTGATATTGAGATAACATGAAACAACAATCAAGAATCAGATGGATTCTAGCCTGGAAACTGGAGCAAAAGTTTCATCATAGTCAAGGCCTTCAACTTGTGTGTACCCTTGTGCCACAAGTCAAGCCTTGTTACGAATCACTTGTCCATGCTCATTCGTCTTGTTTTTGAATATCCATTCGGTACCAATGACATTCACATCATGAGGTCTAGGAACTAAATCCCAAACATCATTTCTTGTGAATTGATGAAGCTCTTCATGTATAGCATTTATCCAATTTTCATCCCGTAGACCTTCATCAACATTCTTTGGTTCCAAATGGGATTCAAAGCATGTTTCATGCATTTGCATGTAAGTAGAAGAAAGGCAAGCAAGTTTTACCATTTTTGAGTAGTTAGTTCTTTCCTTATGATGAGTACGGACACGATCATTAACATTACCTATGATTTGAGAGACTGGATGAATCTTACGAACTCTACCAGGTGGATCACTTCTTACCATGACTTCATTTCCTACATCATTGATTGTAGGTTCATTTTCCCTTTGATCTTCATGAGAGGGAGTGTTTAGATTTGTGGGATTCTGATCATTGTCACCAGGAGGTGTTTCAACACTTACCGAAACACCTTCAGAGTTTTGAGATTGTTTTTCAACAAGATCCGATACATCATCTTCAACTCTATTTCCACAGAATTTTGGCAAACCTTTCACAGCCTCCATTGAAGCAAGCCTTTGCAGTTGACGATAGTTCACATGGCCCAGCTTTTGGTGCCACAAATCAACTTCATTAATTTGTGCCTTATGACATACTATTCCTTCCTCAATAGAATAACAATTATTGGAGGCTCTTGTTTTTGTCATAATACACTCATTTCCACCGTCAAATACACTGCATAAGCCTTTTTCAAATTTGACATGATGATTTTCATCACAAAGCTGACTTATGCTTATCAAGTTTGCCATAAGGTCTTTCAAATGCAAGACATTTTTCAAGTTGGGTAAACCTTTGACATCTAAAACACCCTTACCAACAATTCTACCTTTGGCTCCCCCACCAAAAGTAACACTGCCACCATCAAAATCTTCATAATCTTTTAAAAACTTTTTGGTGCCTGTCATATGCCTAGAGCATCCACTATCAAAGTACCATACCCTCCTAACATCAGTAATTAAAGAAGTGTAAATCATATTACATAAACTATCAGAAGATTGCTCAGGAGGATAAGTGGATTTAGGCATGGTGCAGTGTGAGGTAGAGTGTTGCAACACAGACTGTGACACTCTAGAAAGTTTTTTACGAAGTAACTTTCTTCGTCTCCTGAAACAATAAGGTCTTTTGTGTCCTGGGATTGTGCAATAGTCACAAACAACTTCTCTTTTTCCATCATCAAACCTAGACCTTTTTTATTTTGACATGACACTTTCTTCATAATTTTTGGAAATTTATAGACAAATTTCCAGTTTGTTCAGTTGAGCAAGCAATGTCATGATCAGATTTTATCAAATGTGGAGGAGTCTTCTAAAGACAAATTTTGAAACCTGTTCATTTCTCTAGTAAACACCGGAGTTTTGTAATCATCAAAGGATGAATTGAAAGAATTTTGAAATGAATTGTCATAACCTATGCCAAAAGAACCATGTTGTTGAGCTGAAAGAATTTCATTCAACTTTGAAGTTCCAGAATTAAAACGACTCAAACAATCAGATTTCTTTTTAAGATCCCTAGTCACAGCTTCTAAATCTTTATCTTTGTGAGATAATGATCTTTCCAAGAGAGAAATTTTGTGTTTGAGAGAATCGTTTTCTGATCTAGTCTCATTTAACTACCTAATAGAAACCACAAGTTCTTGATGCATTTCTCTAAAAGCCATAAGAAGGAGTTCATACTCAGAAGGTTCTGAGTTAATGTCAAGAGCACCAGGTGTTTCAAGGGGTGTTTCAACACTTTGGTCAACACTTAGATCCTCCAGTGTTACCATCTGTGCTACAACATCCTGTGAAGCACTACCTCCTTACTTCTTCATCATCAGACTCATTGTCACTCAATGTGACAAATTGTTCCACGTTTCATCAGTTAGTTAGCACATTGATTAGCATAATGACCATAACCAGAACAAGCACGACATTGAATCGTCTTAGCATATTTGGGAAAATATTCACTCTGATTTTGAAAGTTAAAACCAGGAGTTTGAGGAGAATCATTTTTACTAAAGGATCATTCAAAAGAATCTTTTCTTGAATTTGTATTTTCAAATCCTTTAGTGACAGGATTAAAAACACCTTTTGAACCACTCTTCTTTTTGTTTTTAGATAAAAAAACGTTGATACTTTCTAGTCAAATAAGCAATTGGGTCATCAATTTTTTCATCCAACAAAATGCTATCTCCTTTTGCATTTGAACTAGACTCACCCGAATGAGATGGAAAAGCAATTGTCATGTTAATTCCTCTCATTTGGTGTTGTTGATTTAAGTTTAGTTCAAAAGTTTGAAGGATGCCAATCAACTCATCCAAAGACATTTTGGATGTGTCTCTTAAATCCTCTAAGGGATACACTTTGATGTTAAAACGTTCGGGAAGAGTACCTAATACCTTGTTAACCAACCTTTCATTGCTAATGGGATCTCCAAGGGCATGAGACTCATTAGCAAGTTCACACAATCTGGAATTGTATGAAGAGATAGTTTCTGACTCTTCCATTCGGAGTGTTTCAAAGCGTGTTGCCATCATCCTTAATTTCCACTTGCGTACACTCTCCGAGCCTTCACATTGCCTTTAAAAAATCTCCCGTGCATCCTTAGCAATTACACAATTTTGGATCATTCGAAACAAAGCAGTATCTACCAATCCAAAAATGGCATTAATTACCTTAGAATTGTAGCATGAGAGAATAAATTCATCATTCGTCCACTCAGCCACCGACTTGAGAACCACATCACCATCTTCATCTTCTTTACGAGAAGGACTCCAGCCAACCACTATTGATCTCCATGCTCGTTCATCCAACAACTTGATGTAAGCCCTCATCTTTATCTTCCACATGGAGTAATTTGTTCCATCCAAAAACAGGAGGCCGCATCAAAGCTGTTCCAGGCACATCCATGATTCCTTTTTGCCGCAGAATCTCACTTAGTAGCTCAAGTGATTGTTTTTGTACCAATTGAAGGAATTTATGGACTAGTCATGAAGAGTGTTACTGAGAGTGTTGTAACACTTGGACGAACACACTCCTTGTTTAAAGTTAAATTGTGAATTATATAAAACCAAAAATGATAAACAGAGACAAGATAATTTAAACTCAGATAAAAACGAAGCCTGAGCAGTTTTATCTTAATCATAGCGGAATAAGTTTTATACAAAGCCTTCGAAAATCCTAAATTTGATCATACAAGAAATGATCAAATTTACACTCAAACTATATCCTGCATACTAAGCAATCCTCTTTTGAGAGAGGGATCGCACAAAGTCTCACAACAAAGAATGTGAGAAGTATGTTAGCCTTCAACTTTCTTGTGTGAAAATGTCTTGAAGAAATTCTGATCTCTACACTCGGTTTCTTTCTCCTATTTTTCACACACGATCTTCTCTTATCAGCCATATAAATATCCATCAGGAATGGTAGTTATCTCCTGCAAGATAAGATCAAAGAAAATAACTACCAATCTTCCAAAGAAAGATTTTCGATTTTGATAAGTTTCTCATGCAATTACATATGTAAAACCAAACTTATCCGAATTCACAAACATACTAAACATATTAAGCAAACGTATAAGGGCAGCAAGGTAAAATTGGAAGGAAGAGTAGAACGTGTTTCCCAGGGTATTTCAACACAAGGTGAAACACTTAACAAAACACTGAAGGAAACACATGTGCTAACAACCGGCTATATTTTTGAATATCGAATCTTTGACTTTTGACTTTGACTTTCACACTATTGACATAGTTAATGCTTGCTTACTGGTTGGATCATCCTTGCTGCAACACAATGTTGTATGCTACGAATAGGATAAACAACTTTATTGCAAGCTCACTGCAGTCTCTCTTTCCTTACTGCTACCTTGGACTTCCTTGCCGCATGTAACCTTGATGTCTTTGATGTGTGATTGCTATGTTTTTGCCTAAAGTACTAGCCTTTATCTATTACAACGATTACAGAAATCATGGGGGAACTAGTTCTTACCTTACATTAAGGTTTTGTCATCATCAAAACCAAACATAAATTTTCTAAAAAAATTCCCCTTTTGATGATGTCAGAAATGTAAGCAATTAAGCTACATAAAGTCATATAACAACAGATTGTTAGGTCAATACAGTTAAGCATCAAAACGTACATATATGCAGTAGGTGTGATGCAAAATTATGAGCTGTAATCACATGAAAATAGTGATAACTTTTTTCATTAGATATTCTATCTATTATAGTTAATAATTAGTCCATGCCAAACAAAAAAGAAATCTTATATCAAGAGCACTAAGAGGTGTACATAATTTTTACCTAGCAGCAGTTGTCCTCTTTTCCAGTGACGCTTCTTGGCTTGCAGCTTGGCATATCTTTTTCCACTTCGTCTTGCTCTATCTTCCTCTTTCAGATCCCTGCTCCTTCTGAATCTGTCAGGATCATTCTCAGTGTACCTCCACCATTCTTAGTACATTTGTATGTTCGAAGCTTATGTATCTATGCTGCACTTCTGGTGTTAGATCTTCCATCAACTACCACTCATGAGAAGGTGAGATTTTGAAATGTACCTACTTCGCTCCACTGAGCTCTATCTGAAATGGAAGTCTACCAGTATGTAGATCTTTTGAGTATGCTCACAACTTTTGTCTAGTACTTCCTTTGACATTGTTGTACTTCCCTTTGTCCATTAGGTACTCAAAAATTCTGAGGATTTCATCCATTCTCCATCTCTCAATCTACTTAGGTGTAGGATTTTTCCTTGTTAAGTTTTGATACATTCAAAGATCCTCTAAGTCCTGCTGAGAGAGACTTAGCAACCAATCTTCATGCTTCGAGAGTATTAAAAGATTTGGAGTGGCATCCAGTTGTCTTGAGGTGGAAGGCCCTGTGAGTAAGCAAGTTGTTCAGAGACCACTCCTGTAGCAAGGTAGATCTCATGTAGGTCAGCATTAAATTTTTCTAGTATGTCCTGCATTCTTATTGTTGAATCCTGGATGGATCTCTCAAAATCTTGTTGTTCATGATCTTTCCACTCTCTAATTCTTTCCTTGGCCTCCTGTTTCTATCTCTGTTGCTCAGCAAAGAACCATTCTTGTTATTCTCTTTGTTGTTGTTCAACATGCCTTATCCTCGCCTCTTCTCCCCCCTTTTTTACATCATTAATATTGATCCCAGTATGCACCTCCAGCATTCTTTGGATATTCTCCAATATTGTTCTGTCATCTGTTTTTGTTTCCGCAGTAGGGATAACTCTTCTTGTAAGGATAGTAGTCCTTTTTTGCTCTTTCAGCTTATCTTTTATTCCTGATACGAGGCCTGTTACTTGTCCATTCACATAACTGCTGAATTTGCGGATAAGTTCCTTCGTCCATTCCCTCTCAATTCGTGCTTTGTCCATGAATTAGGTTTTTACGTCTCTCATGCTCGTTGGAAGTAAGGTTAATGCTTTGCAAATAGATCCAAGAGCTTTGCTGACACCAGAAGCATTATTGCCCATTGTCTTGCGTAGATGTTGTACTGGCTACTTTGTAGCTGAAATCTTAGGCTCAAAATGGTCCATTACTTTCTGCATAGCAGCCGTTGTTTGCAGATTTAGGTCCACGTGAGATTGCCTAATCCCCACAATAACCTCATTTTCAATCTCAAGAGACCTCTTTTCTCGTCTCTTCTATCTTTTCTTTGCATTCTAGGCCACATTAGAAAGGTGCCTTAGGTGCTTCTGTGAGTGAAAATCCTCAAGGGAGTTTGGCTGATTTCTCCCTCAGAATTCAGTAACTTCTTGACTGTTTCAGTTGAGGTTATTAGGGAAGGAGCTTTCTTTCTTTGAATTTCCTCCACATTCTCATAGGCTCTAGCAGCGACATTTGTATTTTGGTCATGAGCTGAACCAACTGGTGCACCATCAATAGTGGTCTGCTCATGTTGCTGCATCTCTTCAGCTGGTTGTTGTTCCCCCTTAGCTGGTCCAATTTGATGTTCAGTAACTTGAGCTGGCATCTCAACTTCTATTATGACATCTTTATTGTATTGAGCCGCTGCTTAATTTGTGATGTTTGCATCAATACAAACAACATCTGCTGGCTTCTTAGACAAATCATCTTGTTCCTTCATTGGATGAACCACTGCTTCGTTTCTTGAGCCTGCTTCAGTAATGGTAGCATCAGCCTTTTCCTTAGCCGTTACTTCTTCCACTTCTTCATGTTCCATCAAGATTTTCATGGACTCTAGTCTCTCTTCAGTAATAGTCTTTACTTCTGATTGAGATTCTTCAAAACTGTATCAGTTCCTGGATAAGTTACAATGTACTCATATTCCATTAGATAGTCTTCCACTTCATCTGCTTTACTCTTGGAAGGAGCATGTACTGGGGTATCTTCATAATCAAGACGTTGTTCTTTGATAAATGTGATTTTTACATGTATTTTAGGTCAATTAAAGATTGTAGTTTGTGACATATGCATGTATATTTGAGTGAAAAGTGATTAAAATCTATATTTTGAGTTAGATGACGTGTTTCTGCTTGTTTTAGTGATATTCAGGTATAAAAAGGTCAAAAACTCCGTTAGGGCAATGTTCGGATGAAAAACAAGCAAGAAAAGTCGAAAATAGCAAAGAGGAGTTGAAGTATGGGCAGAATATTTCACTCGGTCGAGTTTGTTTGTAACTCGGTTGAGTGAATGTGAAGAGAAAAATCGAGAGTCAAGTCAGAAATTTTGACTCGGTCGAGTGAGTTCTCCGAGTCCAAATCTGATTCCGTGTGTTTTATGATTTTTAAGACCGTCTTGACCCCAATTCAGCCTTAACTATATAAGGAGGTCCCCAAACTCAAAATTGGAGAATCAGAGACCATCACTTACCACATTGAAGAGGACGAGATACAAGAAAGAAGAAAAAGGGATCCAAAGATCAAGATCAAGACAAAGATTGGGTTCTTATTACTTTCTTATTCTTGTTATTTCTGATAATGTTTGTCTATGAACATCTTTATGTTATGAACATGAATATGAATGAGTAGTTCTTTATTATTCTAGAGTTTTGAAAGTAGGTTTTGACGATGTTTGATTAAATGAAGTTTTCTATTCTAGTTAATGGTTACTTATTGTTGTCTATGTGTTGTGATTTATTTTTATGAAGAGTTAATGATACACGTTAATTATGCATGTACTTAGGTTGATTTAGGATCATATTTTATATCATTTACGTGCATATTTGACCGGTATTTATTTATATTAATAATATTTGGGTCATTTGACGTGTTTCGGCTTGTTTTGAAGTTAATTAGGTAATTTTATTCCATTTGGATGAAGTTCGAAGAAGAAACAAGTCAACTAGGGTTAAAACGGATGAAAAGGGAGTTAAAGGAGTCAAATGCGGCCGTGTCAAAAGTGGCCTAGAACATGTAAAAACACACTGCCAACCAACACGGTCGCGTCAATAACCAACACGGCCGCGTCAGAATGTGTCCCGAAAGTGAAGTTTTCTGTCAGCTTGACACACCTCTAGTATTTTGGCCATATCTTGAGATCTACAACTTTGATTGAGGTGAAATTGGTGGCGTTAGAAAGCTGATTCAAAGGGCTACAACTTTGCCTGAAATAGACAAATCCCAAAAATGACCGGAAGACCCTAAAAAATGGCTTGGAGGCCATACTTGAAAATCTGCCTGAGCGAAACGGACGCGGCCGCGTCACAAGGCCAACACGGCCGTGTCAGAAAGGCTTTCCTACGAGAATTTCCTAATTTCAATAGGATTTTGGTCCTATCTTCTCAAGGATTCGTTTCCAACTCTATAAAAAGGACCCCAAGCTCTAGAAATCAGGGGAATAAAAAAGAAAACATCAGAGAACATCAATTACATCATCATTCTACCTAGAAGAAGTTTTGGAGGACAAAGAAGACGAAGATCATTGAGACGGATTCATCCGGGTTTAGTCGTTCTTTCCTAGTTTAATCTTTTACAATGTTTTTCGTAGAATTTTGTATTGGATTATTGCTAGGCATGAGTAGCTAAGCTATTCGTGTCCTAGGGTTAGAAAGTAGGGATTATTATGACAATATTTTGATTTATGGTTTGATTTATTGATTCCGTTCTTTACGTGTTTATCTCTATGTTTGTGCTTATAACTGAATTTAGCTTGATCACCTAGATTTAGTAATTTAGTTTAGCAATTTCGCTTCAAGAGGAGGGAATCGTTATCAGACTTAGAACATAGAGCGCAGTTGTCTATGACTGTGTAGGCCGTGGCTTAGGATCGTTTGGGAGTTATTAGGTTTAATTGACTCGAGAGGGTAATTAGCTTAATTAATCAACAGTTTAATCGCTTCGAGAGAAGGGTTAGATTATTGTCGTGCCGCCTAATAAACACTAGAATTGGTAAATCTATAGGTTAATCATATTCAACATTGAAGTAATATCCTGAAATCGAGGCCCTAGGATACCCTTTCTCATTGATTGTTAGTTCTTTTTGTTTGCCAAGTCATAAGTAACATAGTTATCGTTAAATTCCTCAGTTTTTATTAAAATCAACCTTTTTACAACCTAGTATCTAGTTAGGACATTCCTAGAGTATTGAGGTATCGAACTACCTAAAACTATTCCTTGTGGGATCGACCTTGATAATCCTTACTACACCTACATCCGACACTTTGCAGAACACTAGGTTAGAAACCGACGTGTCAGTTAACTTGATCACTTGACTAATTCTATATAATTCATAAGTTTGTTTTGAAAGGAGGAATTTGTGAATGGAAAGACAACATGTAGCGTATTTGTTGAGCGCTCTGAAAGGAGGTGAGATGAGTGCGTAGTCATTGACTTAAGATCAATTGGGAGTTGGTTAGGTCTAGTCGACTTGAAAGGGTGGCTAGGGATAACGAATCTACAAGTTAATTGCTTTGAAAGGAGAATTGATGTATATGAGTGCTGTCTAATAACAATAATGATCATTGCTAGTTTAGAATAATTTGGTTGTCATACTTAGTTAATTCTGAAATCAATTCTTGAGAATTGGTCTTCTAATCTTGATTATTTGATAAAGTGTTTTCTTGTTTCTTGAGACTCGAGTGTTAATTAATAGTTTAGGAAAATTAGGTTAATAGTAAAACCAATCCAATTGAGAGCCCAGTTAGGAGTGTTTTAGGATATTTAGAATATCAAACTAGTTGTTAAGTCAGTCCCCTTGGAATCAACCTTACTTTCCGTTATATACACTTGCACCCGTACACATGCGGAACTTTAGGTTATAAAATAGGCGAACAAGTTTTTGGCGCAGTTGCCAGGGACTGATTTTAGTGTTTTAGTTTTTATTCTAATAACTAGAACAAGACTAGACTAGGCAACAATTTATTTTTGCACATTTAATTTCTCTCTCTTTTTTTTTTTTTTTTATCTATTTCGATTTTACGTGGGTATTTTCTTGTTAGTGTTTTCAGGGATTGTGCATGCATACCAGGTCTAAGGGAAAAGAACATCTTGTTCCTTGTGATCCGGAAATTGAAGCTACAGCCCGATGACATAGAGCAAGGAGAAATCAAACGGTTGAGATGCAAAATCCGCCGAATCGAGAAGAGGTTATGAACCGCATTCTGTTGGTGGTGGCTAATTTGGATGACAGAGTCACATGTATCCAACAACAGTAACCTCCACAGCATCCAGTACATCAAGTAGGAAATCAAAATAATAATGAGAATGATGATGAGGACACTTCTCCAATAAGTGACTGTCTTCGTCCTCTGCCTAATCAGAATCCTGGAGGAGTACAACCGCCACCACTTAATGCACACAGTTTTGAGCTCAAACTAACATTTATTAATATTGTGCAACAAAATCAGTATGGCGGTACTGCGTTGGAAGATCCAAACACTCATCTAACTAAGTTTCGGAGACTGACTGATACGATAAAAATCAACCATGTACTGCACGAGAAAGTGAAGATGAGGCTCTTTCCTTTTTCCTTAAAGGATAGGGCATTGCAGTGGTGTAATTTGTTAGAGGAGATCACTGAGTGGGATGAGTTGAGTGCAAGGTTTCTGTTGAAGTACTTCCCACCCAGCAAGATGTTGGAGCTGCAGAATAAAATCACACAGTTCAGACAGTTGGATCAGGAGCCACTGGGTGAAGCATGGGAAAGATTCAGAGATATACTCTGATGCTGTCCTCAACATGGGTTCACCAGGAAACAACAAATCTGTAAGTTTTACAATGGCTTACTTGCACCAACTAGAGATCATGTAGACGCTGCAGCAGGAGGGAGTCTGATGGAGAAGACTGTGAATTCTGCCTTCGCTATTCTAGATGCTATGTCTAGAATCAGTTATCAGTGGCCGAATGAGCGAAATCAGCCAAGAAGAGTGGCTAATGTAGTTGAAGTGGAATTACATCAGAATTTGGTTGCTCATATATCAACTTTGACTACCCAAATGAACTTACTAACTAATCTGACATTAGCACAACATTCTGAGCCATCACAGCCGTAGATAATCCAAGAAGAGATGGAAGATGTGAACTTTGTGAATCAGCGTAATTTCAATAATAACCAAGGTAATCAGCCGAGGTATAATCAATATTCACATGGCAACCAATATCCACAAGGGAATCGGAATTACTCCAATTTGTCTTATGGAAATTCGAAATACGCCCTTACTCCTCCACCAGGGTTCACAATCACAAACGGGATCATACATGATGGAAGAAACCCAACTCCAGAAGAGTTAATAGAAGCACAAGCAGCAAAGTTTGAGGAGAAATTAGCTCAGTTGGAGAAGAAAATGGAAGGAAAACATAATGAGCCAAGTAAAAACATAGCGTGTATGGGCGCAGAATTGAAAAGTGTGGCATCGGATATCCATCACCTGATTAAAGCATCGGCAGCCCAACATAAGCAAGGATAGTTTCCCAGTGATACAGTGATTAATCCAAGAGAACACTGTCAAGCCATTAAATTAAGAAGTGGGACCGAATATGAAGGTCCGAAGAAGCCTGTGGTGGAAGGAAAAGTCATTTAGAAAGAGCACTTGGAAGAACAAGCTAAACTGAAAAGAAAAGGCAAAGAAGCTGAGAAACCGAAAGAGAGTGGGATTACATTTGAAGGTGGCCCAAAATATGTTCCTCCCATTCCATACCCTCAAGCACTGAGAAGAAAGAAAGTGGACGACCAATTTGCTAAGTTCTTAGATATCTTCAAAAAGATTCAAATCAATATCCCATTCGTAGATGCACTTCAACAAATGCCCAATTATCCAAAATTTCTCAAGGAAGTGATAGCGAAGAAAAGAAAGCTTGAAGATTATGAGACTGTTAACTTGACCGAGGAGTGTAGCGCAGTGATTCAAAGGAAGTTACCACTGAAGCGGAAAGATCCAGGTAGCTTTACAATTGCTTGCAAAATAGCTATTGACACGTTTGATAGAGCACTTTGTGATTTAGGAGCTAGCATTAATCTTATGCCCTTTTCTATTTTTGAAAAACTAGGAATAGGCACAATTAAACCTACCACAATTTCACTTCAAATGGTTGATAGATCTTAACTTATCCTAGGGGGATAGTAGAAAATATTTTTGTGCAAGTAGATAAATTCATATTTCCTGCAGATTTTGTCGTCTTAGATATGATGGAGGATAGGGATGTTACTTTAATTCTAGGTCACCCGTTTTTAGTAATGGGTAGTGCCTTAATTGATGTCCAAAAAAGGAGAACTCACACTTAGAGTAAATAAGGAAAAAAATGATATTCTCTATTTATAAGGCCATGAAAATGCATGATGATGAAGAGGTTAATCAAGTTGAAACATGTAGTGCTATAGATAGTTTAGATAATATATTTCATGGAGAAATTCTTGCACTAAGTGATTCTGATGCATTAAAGAGTTCTATTACAAACTCAATTTTTTCTGTGAAAGACATTGATGCTACTAATCTTGATCGCATGGATGGGGTTAGTGCTTTGAATGCTTTGCAGGATAAGAAGACGGAAGATGCAGAGAATGAGGAAATCACTGAGAAAGTCGTGAAAGAAGTATCTGAGGAGAAGGTAAGTGGACCTGAGCTAAAACCATTACCGGAGCATTGGAGATATGAATTACTTGATCTTGAGAAAAAACCCCCGGAGCGCACAAAAAGGATCCACGATCAAATGATAAAGAATCGACACTTTGAACCCAGTGAACAAGTTCTCTTGTTCAGTTCGCGGCTGCGATTGTTTCTAGGAAATTTGAAGTCAAGATGGACGGGACCTTTCATAATCAAGCATGTTCGAAAGTCAGGCGTAGTGGAATTGATGGATACACAAGGAAGCACATTCCTTGTAAATGGTCAAAGGATCAAGAAATACTACAACCCGAGTCAAGTTACAATCGTAGATGATCTACGGTTGACCGAGCTGAACTAAATCCAAAAGGTCGTCAAGCTAAAGGCGATAAAAGTAGCACTTGTCGGGAGATAACCTGATGTTTTTATTTTATTTTAAATTTTCGTATTTTAAATTTTATGTTTCGAATTTTTTAATTTGTTTGTTAGTGAGTATAGGAAATTCGACGTAATCAAAGAAGCAAGGAAAGAAGTGAAAAGATGAGAGAAAAAGGAGTAAAAATGGAGTTAGAAGGCTAAAACAAGGGATATTTAGCGACTTCAACTTGCCCAGGAAAAAAACAAACTCGTCCGAGGCGAATTTGAGAAAAAAATGGAGCTGGTCCAGCGAGTTTAACTCGGTCGAGGCCCCTAAAACTCGATTGAGTCACAGCCATAAACTCGATTGAGGCACTGTTAACTCGGTCGAGGTGTAGTTCAGGCCAAAAACAAACCCGTTTTGAGAAATGCCAAACTCGATCGAGGCAGGGTAACTTGGTCGAGTCACAGGTCGCAGGTACTATTTCTTTCCCTCTTCTTTCAATCTTTTTCACTTCCTCCCTCTTCATGGGTCAACAACAAGAAGAAAGATGGATTATGGAGATAGAGTGGCGCCAACAATAAGACGCACGGTGGGCCCAACAAGAAGAAGCAGCAAGCATATCAACAACAACAGTTGGATGCTATGGCTCAATTCTGGTAGGCCTGGGGATTTAAACCTCCCCCACAACCACCGACTCAGCAGCACTGTAAGTTTGCACCAAGATGTTCCCTCATTTCCCACACACTTGACTTCCACCAAGTTTGGGGGAGGGGGTGGATATTGATACATCTTGGCGGCAGTTATGATTATTGCATTTTATTTAGTGTTATTGTTTTGGAGTAGTGTTTTGTGTTGGTTTTTACTTTACTGTTACGTCTTCTTGTTGAAGGGTCTGTGAGCTCGGTTAAGTATGTCTGAACTATTGGGTTTGTGTGCCCAATAGCCGATTTGATTGATCCGTCATATTAGTTAGTGTTATTTTATTTTTTGCATTTTGATTGTGTTTTTTTAGGTGATAGGTATGGCCCAGTAGCTTCGGGTCGAAGTGACATCCCGGGCTAGATCACCCCGACCCGGGCAACTAAGCCCAGGAGGATAAGCCCAACAACAAACGGCCCAGAAGTGTGCGATCAAAATAGCGTGGCCCAATTGCAGCGTTCCCCACGTTCTTGGCCCATGATCTACTCCCAACTTCCATGCAACGGTAATAGGCACAATTGTAGGGAGTTAGTTAGGGTTCTGAGTTGAGTAGTATAAGTAGGAGAATTGTTCTCAGAATTAGGGTTCGCGTTTTATATTCTAAAACTATTACGTGTAAACTCAAAGAGGAGAGTGAAAGAAACACCTCGGCAGGTGCCATTTTCAGCCCGTGGACGTAGATCTCCGGATCGAACCACGTACATCTTGTGTTTTTTCATATTTCTTGCATTGATTTTCGTTGAGTTTCTTGGATACCGGATTGCGCTTTATCAATTGGCGCCGTCTGTGGGAATCGTAACTGGTTTTAACATTGATACTGTTCTTGCTATACCATGGTAACCACTCGTTTAAATCAATCTCGCCAAGGTGATCATCAAGATCCACCCGTGGATCAAACTTTGCCGCCGAGGCAATCGCCGATGCGGGACACATCTCATCATCAGGGCAACCAAGGTCCGGCTATGAATCCGGGCGACCAATTCTTACCTCTACCACCACAAGATGTGCAACATCCTAACCCTGCTGCTACCCAGCCGCAGGTTAATATTCAGGTGACTCTGGAACTGCTCCAGGCTTTCCTACAAGAACATGCTCATGTTCTCCAAGATTGGGCAGCCAATCGCCTAAATCCTGACGGACCTGCTGGACACGATACCAACCCCGCAGTGCATCCACCTCGTCGGAACCCGCCCAATCAACAAGATCCAGTGTACCATGGGCGTCAGGACCGACGACGAGAACGACCCGGTTCTCCCGATGACCATGGGAGTTCTAATGGGTCAAGACAGCACAATGACGAACCTGCCGACGCTAATCGTCGCCGTCCACTTAATGCGACTAAAAGAGTTCGTTATGCCAATCCCCACACTCTAGATCTTCAGGAGTATGAGCGAGTACAACGCAATGTTGAACTAGATAGAATCCTAGGCCTTGACGCCAATGGAGACATTATCACACCATTTTCCCAAGAAATTCTGGCTACGCCCCTTCCCGAAGGGTTCAAGAGACCTGCCATACCACCTTACGACGGCACTGGAGATCCAACCAATTTTCTTGGAGCTTTCAGGCACAACATGCTAAGTCGAGATCATCCCACATCCCTTCACTATTGTAAGATCTTTCCCGAGTACCTTCAGGACGAGGCTCGAGTTTGGTTCGACTCTCTCCCCCGTAATAGCATATCCTCTTTTAGAGAACTTGCTGAACACTTTTGGGCACGTTTCGAAGCACGTGCAAAGCCCATGTCCACTTTGGCCGATCTGATGAATATGGAACAACGGGATGGTGAAACCATTACCCAATTTCTTGACCGCTTCACCGCGGAGAGTCTTAAAGTAGGAAGCTGCTCGGATGATGTTATCATCAATGCCTTCATGAATGGCCTTCGTCCCGGACCGCTCTACACCGAGTTGGTTCGTAATCCTCCGGTTACAACCCGAGCTCTGTTTAATATTGTGTGCAGATATGCTAAGGCCGAGGAGTGTTAGTGATTTCAACTCCTAAACACACAGCTAAACAGAATCTGGAAATCGAACAAAGATCAATCTGAAAACACACACTTAGTTCGACCAAAGTTATGACCGAATACTACTTGCGCAGAACAGGAAATATAAATGAATCACACACAAGTTTTGCGTGGTTCGTTCAAGATGAACTACATCCACGGAGGCAAGGCACACCTCAATCCACTAAGAAATCCAATCAATTACAGAGAATACACTCAGAAACCAAAATGCCCAATTCTGGAACAAATTAGGGCAGAAACCGTTCCCTCTCAAAATATTCTCTCTAATCTAAAAAACAGGAAAATTGCTCGACGTAGTGTTGTTCTCCTTGATGAGAGCTTTACAATGATATATTAATTGAAGCTCGAATGTAACCGTACAAAAAGTTCTAACTGAATCAAGTTGAGCTCAGCTACCGGACAAAAGTGACGGTTTTTCTTCGTCACAAATCCTGAACTAACTCGTCACAATCAGCGGTTATTCACAACTGCCACGAACCCGGCTCATCCTGACCAGCTTTGCTTCTTGATGCTCAAACCCGGTCCAAACCTCCGGTTCTTCACCTCTTGAACCCGGTTCCACATTCCCAACACACCATATTACCAAGTATAGCTCACTTGATGAGATTGAACACTACCTCACAAATCTCCACCTCAATGAATCAAGTGTTCCTCTTAATGCCTCACCACTGCCTGTCTGTTATTGCTCTTCATGACATTGCTCAAGCTGCAGCAAGCTCGAGCAATGCTCCACTTTGTTTCCAGGTACACCCTTTGTAAGAAAATCAGCAGGATTATGCAATGTGTGTACCTTCTTCACCTCCACAGAACCAGAATCAATGATATCTCTAGCAAAATGTAACCTAACATCAATGTGTTTTGACCTTTCATGAAATGCTTGATGTTTCACAAGGTGTAAAGCACTTTGATTATCACAGTAGATTGCCACACACTTCTGCTTGATATCCAAATCTCTCAGAACCCCTTTCAACCAGATTGCCTCTTTGATAGCTTCAGTTAGAGAGATATATTTTGCTTCTGTTGTTGATAGTGCCACAACAGATTGTTGTACACTTCTCTAGCTGATGGCTGTTCCAAATAAGGTAAACACAAATCCAGAAATGGATTTCCTTGTGTCTATGTTTGCTGCAAAATCAGAATCAGCAAACCCCTCCAATGCAGCAGTACTTCCATCCACTCTTTTTTCAAACTTCAGTGACAAATTCACTGATCCTTTCAAATACCTCATCACATGTTTCAAAGCTTCCCAATGCTCAACTCCTGGATTTGACATGAACCTGCTTACTAAAGACACAGCATATGCCAAGTCAGGCCTGCTACAAATCATTCCATACATAAGACTTCCAACTCCACTTGCATAAGGAATATTGTTCATATGTATGATTTCCTCTTCAGTCTTTGGGCATTGTTCTTTGGAAAGTTTCTTCTGTAGATTAACTGGAGTGGAGAGAGTTTTGGCTTCATGCATATGAAACCTCTCCAATACTTTCTGTAGATATTGCCTCTGAGATAACCAAAGCACTCCAGCTTCTCTGTTTCTTAGAATGTTCATGCCCAATATCTTCTTGGCTTCTCCCAGATCTTTCATGTCAAATTCAGCATTAAGTCTATCCTTCAACCATTGTACCCTCTTCTTGTTCCTGCTAGCAATTAGCATGTCATCCACATACAATAGAAGGAAAACTTTATCTTGCTTTGAACATTTGTTGAAGTAAACACAACTGTCATAAAGACTTCTTACAAAGCCAACACTGATCATGAAGTCATTGAACCTCTTATTCCACTGTCTTGGACTTTGTTTAAGTCCATATAGTGACTTCTTCAGTAAACATACTTTGTCTTCTTTCCCAGGAACAACAAAGCCTTCTGGCTGTTTCATATATATCTCCTCATTGAGTTCTCCATGTAAGAATGCTGTCTTTACATCCAGTTGTTGTAATTCCATGTCCTCTTGTGTGACTTTTGATAAAAGCAACCTGATTGAGCAATGCTTTACTACTGGAGAGAAAACTTCATTAAAATCAATCCCTTCTCTTTGTGTAAAGCCCCTAGCCACCAATCTTGCTTTAAACCTCACCTGTTTGGATCCTGCTGTCTCTAGTTTCTTCTTGTATATCCATTTAGAGCTTACAAGTTTCTGACCTTTTGGTTTATTCATAAATCCAGGTCTTATTCTTCTCCAGGGACTCCATCTCTTCAGTCATTGCCTGTATCCAGTGTTCACCTTCTTCACAGTCTAGTGCTTCTTTAAAACTACTAGGCTCTTGTGATTCCAGGTCTTCAGCAACACTCAAGGCATAATAAACACTCCCTGCTTGACCATGGAAATCAGGTTTGTTGATTGTTCTTCTAGGCCTGTCCCTTCCAATGCTGTATTCTCTGACATTTTGTGAAGGTCCAGTTTGTTCTTCTTCTTCAGATGATGAATCACTATCTTGTAGATTTTCTTGTGGTTGAGGTGTGTGATTATCTTCAGCAGGATGCTCCACCTGAATTGATATCTCCTCTGTCTCTGTAGCACCATCAAATTCTTCCTTAGAGCCTGTAGAAGAGTAAGCCATCACATTCTCATTAAACTTTACATCTCTACTTGTGATTATCTTCTGATTTCCCTTCTCTAAGCACCACAATCTGTAGCCCTTTATTCCATCCGGATATCCAAGAAATACACATCTTAGAGCCGTTGCATCTAGCTTGTCTTGCTTGACATGGACAAAAGCAAGACACCCAAACACCCTTAACCCTTCATAACTTGGTTTCTGTCCACTCCACACCTCTTCAGGTGTTTTGAACCCAATCACTGATGAGGGTGACCTGTTAATGAGATAACATGCTGTAGCAATGGTTTCTCCCCAAAATACCTTTGGTAACCCAGCATCCAACAGCATACACCTCACTCTTTCAAGAAGGGTCCTGTTAAGTCTCTCAGCAACTCCATTCTGTTGAGGATTCATTGGAACAGTCTTGTGTCTCTTGATTCCTCTTTCTTCACAGAAGTTTGTAAACTCATTAGAGAGATATTCCAGTCCATTATCAGTCCTAAGGTGCTTCAGCTTCTTCCCTTTGACATTTTCCAGTTGAATCAACCATGTTTTGAACTTGTGAAAAGCATCACTCTTGTTCTTCATCAGCATGATCCACACCTTTCTGCTGTAATCATCAATCAAGGACATGAAATACCTTGCACCACCATGAGATTCTGTTCTTGCAGGACCCCATATGTCAGAGTGAACATAATCTAATGGCTCTTGAGTTGTGTGAACACCCTTTCCATAGGGCAGCTTCTTGGATTTGCCCAAAGCACACTGATCACAGAACTCCAGTTCTTGATTTCCCATATTTCCAATTACTCCACTTCTTGACAGTTCCTTCAACCCTTTCTCTCCTATGTGTCCAAGTCTCTTGTGCCATTTAGCAAGCTCTGAACTGCTCAAGACCATATCCACACTTCCAACAACAGGTGAACCAATCAAGATAAACAATCCATTATGTTGTCTACCTTTTATCACCAATTTCCCATGTTTTGTGATATGCAAGAATCCATCTATTGAGCTAAACTGACATCCACTGGTTACTAAAGAACCGAGAGATAAAAGATTTCTTTTAAGGCCAGGAACATATCTTACATTTGAGATGACTCTGACCACACCATCAAACATCCTTATGCTCACTGATCCAACTCCTTTGACCTTGCATGATTGGTCATTTCCCAGGAGAACATTTCCACCATCTTCTCTCTTCAGTTCAACAAACCATGACTGGTGTGGACACATATGAAAAGAACAGCCTGTGTCCAAGACCCATTCCTTTACCATTCTTGATTCAGTAACATTTAATACCTCTGGAGGATCTTCTTGATGATCAATAGCAGCAGCTTCTGCCCCTTGATTTCCACCTTTCTTATTTCTCTTAGGACAGTCCTTCTTCAAGTGACCTGGCTGCTTGCACTTGAAGCATTTCCTCTTCTCAACCCAGTCATTTCCCTTCTTAGGATTAGAATCCCTTGACTTTGGATCCTTAGCATTCTGTCCCTTCTTGTCTTGCCAAGGTTTCTTGAATTTGACATTCAAACCTTCTCCAGATTGCACCATGCCTTTATCCCCTTGAGTCTGGAAGCATTTAGACCTCAGAGCCTTCACTATTCCATCATAAGATAGCTACTCATCTCTCCCATACATCAAGGCATCCTTAAAGCTTTCCATGGATTTTGGAAGAATGTTTAACACCATCAATGCCTTGTCATCCTCCTCCAATTTCACATCCAGATCTTCCAATTCTTCAATCATCTTAATGAACTCATCAAGTTGATCAGAAATTACCTTGTCTTCAGTGATCTTGAAGGCCAACATCTTCTGCTTCAAGAACAGCTTGTTGGAAACTGACTTTGATTGATACAGTTCTTCCAATCTCCTCCATGCTTCTGAGGAACTTTTGCATCTTGAGACCTCCCTCAACGGTTTATCACCCAAACATAGGAAGATAAGACTTAGGGCCTTCTTATCCACTGATGCAAACTTGGATTTCTCAGTTTCTTCCCATGAATCCAGAGGTATCAATGCAAGATCAAGGCTATTGTGTACCAATACTGCATTCATCTTGATCTTCCACAATGTGAAATCATTCCTTCCTGTGAACTTCTCAAAATCCATCTTCATACCAGCCATTCCTTCCCTTCTTCAAGTTGTGAGAGTTGATTTCCCACAGACGGCGCCACTTGTTAGTGATTTCAACTCCTAAACACACAGCTAAACAGAATCTGGAAATCGAACAAAGATCAATCTGAAAACACACACTTAGTTCGACCAAAGTTATGACCGAATACTACTTGCGCAGAACAGGAAATATAAATGAATCACACACAAGTTTTGCGTGGTTCGTTCAAGATGAACTACATCCACGGAGGCAAGGCACACCTCAATCCACTAAGAAATCCAATCAATTACAGAGAATACACTCAGAAACCAAAATGCCCAATTCTGGAACAAATTAGGGCAGAAACCGTTCCCTCTCAAAATATTCTCTCTAATCTAAAAAACAGGAAAATTGCTCGACGTAGTGTTGTTCTCCTTGATGAGAGCTTTACAATGATATATGAATTGAAGCTCGAATGTAACCGTACAAAATGTTCTAACTGAATCAAGTTGAGCTCAGCTACCGGACAAAAGTGACGGTTTTTCTTCGTCACAAATCCTGAACTAACTCGTCACAATCAGCGGTTATTCACAACTGCCACGAACCCGGCTCATCCTGACCAGCTTTGCTTCTTGATGCTCAAACCCGGTCCAAACCTCCGGTTCTTCACCTCTTGAACCCGGTTCCACATTCCCAACACACCATATTACCAAGTATAGCTCACTTGATGAGATTGAACACTACCTCACAAGGAGCAGATTCGTCGGAAGCGTGAGAAGCATGCTAGTAAACGGCAGTCCGATAGGGCACAGGTTGGGCCCAGCGCACGACCCAGTGCCTTTTCTCGTCTGAACCGAGGACGTTCAGAATCTCGGGAGGATATTCCACGATTCACCCCGCTTACAAAATCGCGAGCCGAAATTCTTTCCGTTCACAAGAATGATTTACGGCCATGTCCGCGGATGACTGCTCCAGCTGAAAAGAGAAACCGCGAGAAGTGGTGCGCGTACCACCATGATCATGGACATCAGACGGAGGAGTGCCGAGAGCTTGGAAAGGAAATTGAAGATTGTCTGAAGAAAGGTTTCTTGCGACAATACATTGCTCGGACCGATGACAAGCCTCGGTCCAGCCAGCATGGGAATTCATCCCAAAACCGTGGAGGTTATCGTGACCATGGTTCGCGTCAAAACAGGCTGCAATGGCAGAACAATAGGCCGGGGTCTAACAATTATGCAAGGCAAGACCATGGAAATCGTCAACAACCTCGTTTTTTGCCACCACCACCTCCTCCGGGAGGACCCGGAGACAATGCACCTACTCATGTCATAAACGTGATTCACGGGGCCCTCCCTACTGGGGCTTCGCGAAATGCTTTGAATGCAGAGGCCCGCCGTCCTCCTCCCGAGGAGCCGCGTCATAAGCGCCTCCATCAATCTGAAACTGTCAGTTTTACGGATAGAGATCCAGTTCCAGAGATTACACCCCATACCGACGCCATCGTCATTGACATGGCTGTAGCTAATGTTACAGTAAAGCGAGTCTTCGTAGACAACGGAGCCGCAGTGAGTGTTATATTCGCTGACTGTTTCCAGAAAATGGGGATTCCTCGTGAGCAACTTCGGCCGGCCCCCGGGCCGTTACAGACCTTCACCCAAGGTGAAGTTCAGCCAGATGGCGTTATTAATCTCCCGGCATCTCTGGGAACTTATCCGGCGATAAAAATCATTTTTGTGGATTTTTACGTGGTTAGCTCTCCGTCCCCGTATAATATGATTTTGGGTCGGGATTGGCTTACTCCCGCCAGAGCTATATGCTCCACATACCATCTCGCACTAAAATTCCCCACATCACATGGCGAAGTGGCTATCCGCGGCAGTCAGCGGGTTTCTAAGGAGTGCATGTACGTCGCACTCAAAAAGGCAACAAAGGTTCCTCCTAAGCAGCAGCTTCAGGTGGCATCCTCGTCTCTCGAACCTAAGTTATGTACATCACTGGGGGACACCACTTTCCAGGTGCCGCTTGATCCATCCAAGCCCGAGCAAACAGTAATTGTTAGCGCCGTGGACGTACCGTGGTTACATCATGCCATCATCCAGACCTTGCGAGAGTACTCCGATGTCTTCGCTTGGTCTCCCTTGGATATGCCCGGGGTCTCTCCTGATGTCATCACTCACAAATTGAACATTGATCCCAATGTCAAACCTATACAGTAGAAGCAAAGGAAATTCGCCCCGGAGTGGAGCGCGGCCATTCGAATTGAGGTACAACAGCTCTTGGATGCAGATATCTTATTTGAAGTCTATTACCCTTCTTGGCTGTCTAATCCTGTGATGGTAATAAAGTCCAGCGGGGCATGGCGAATGTGTGTCGATTTTTCCGATCTCAATAAACATTGTCCAAAGGATTGTTATCCTCTGCCCTCTATCGACCAAAAGGCCGAAGCTATTACAGGGCATGTGGCTCTTTGTTTCTTAGACTTATACAAGGGGTACCACCAAATCCACATGGACCGTCAGGATGCCCTCAAAACGGCATTCATCACTGATTTTGGATGTTTTGCCTTTAAGAAAATGCCATTCGGGCTCAAGAACGCGGGGGCCACATACCAACGTCTTATGGACCGTGTTTTCCGAGGTCAAATTGGTCGAAATGTTGAGGTTTACGTTGATGATCTAGTCATAAAAAGTACTTCCCAGTCCTCATGTGTACAAGATATTGTTGAAACATTACGTACTTTGCGGCGTTATAATTTGCGTCTCAATCCAGCAAAATGCACCTTTGGAGTTGGCTCCAGAAAGTTTCTCGGTTATATGGTTTCGCAACGCGGCCTCCAAGCCAATCCGGCCAAGCTTCGGGATGTGTTAGACCTGCAACCACCAAGGACGGTCAAAGACGTTCAGCGCCTCATTGGCGGTTTAGCGGCCTTAAACCGTTTTCTGTCTAAAGCTGCGGAGCGTCAACTTCCATTTTTCAAAATTTTACGGCAGGCGAAGTCATTTGAGTGGACCCCACAGTGCACTGAAGCTTTTGAGGCTTTAAAGCATCATATTAAGCAACTGCCTACTCTGTCGGTCCCTCTCTACGGAGAGCCGCTTTACATTTATTTGGCTTCCGCCGAAGAAGCTATTAGCGCGGCTCTGGTGCGCGAAGTAAACGGTGTACAACACCCGGTGTATTTTGCAAGCCGAGTACTTCACGGGGCAGAAACTCGGTACTCCACGGTGGAAAAAACAGTGCTCGCTCTCGTCATGGCGGCTCGGCGTTTGCGGCCATATTTTCAAGGACGTGAGATACGGGTTCTAACTAATCACCCCATTCGTCAAATACTCGTCAAGCCCAAGGTGTCAGGGCGCCTCGCTAAGTGGGCTGTCGAGCTGGGAGAGTATGATATTCAATTTCTTCCACGCCGAGCTATCAAGGGTCAAGCACTAGCAGACTTTTTGGCCGAGACCCCAGCGGATAATCATGAATCCTCCGCGGATAATGATAGTCATCACCCTGCTGCCCTTGAACCCACACCTCGCAAGTGGCAATTATATGTGGATGGTGCTTCCACAGCTCGTGGGAGTGGTGCTGGGGTGCTTCTCATTGACCCCGAGGGAGTTAAAGTTAAGTATGTTATTCGATTCAAATTTAAGGTGACCAATAATGAAGCAGAATACGAGGCAGTTCTCGCTGGGCTCCGGCTCGCTCAATCCTTAGCCATCCCCCATCTTGAGCTCTTCACGGACTCCGAGGTTGTTTCCAATCAGATCCAGGGCACTTATATCGCTAAGGATGGAACGATGATCAGGTATCTCGCTTTAACACTCAAACTTATGTCAACTTTTGATTCGGTTGTTATCCAGAAGGTACCACGTACACAGAACGTTAAAGCTGACGCTCTCAGTAAATTGGCCTCCGCGGTCCGCACTAATGTATCTCCGGATATTATAGTCGAAGATTTATTTCATGCGGCGATTCATGAGGCAACGGTCTCAGTATTGACCGACAATGGTCCAAATTGGATGACTCCCATCGTTCAGTATCTCCGAGATGGAACTTTGCCGAATGACAAGCTGCAGGCTCGGCAGATAGTTCTCAAGGCACCCAAGTACTCATTCCATGATGGAATCTTATACCGACGGTCGTACTTACAACCAAATCTCCGGTGTCTTGCTCCTGCCCAGGCCAATCAGGTTCTTCGGGAGGTTCACGAAGGGGCCTGCGCCAGTCATATCGGCTCACGGACGTTGGCCAAAAAAATTCTTCGGTGGGGGTACTATTGGCCAACCTTGTTTAACGATGCCCATGATTTAGTGACCAAGTGCAGCAAGTGTCAACTGCACTCCCATGTGAAACACCTGCCACAAACCGAGCTCACTGGAATTCAGAGTGCGTGGCCATTTATCCAATGGGGAATTGATATTGTCGGCCCGTTTCCAGTCGCTCCGGGTGGACTGAAATTTCTTGTGGTCGCCGTTGATTACTTCACCAAGTGGGTAGAAGCTGAACCTCTTAGTGCCATCACTGGTCAGAACGTTTTGAAGTTCGTCTGGCGAAATATTATATGTCGCTTCGGCATCCGGAGCACTATTATTTCGGATAACGGCAAACAGTTCGCCAATGATCCCTTCCGGTCGTGGTTTGAGGAGCTCCACATTAAATAAATTTTCACCTCGGTAGCTCACCCGCAAGCCAATGGTCAAGTTGAAGTCACTAATCGTACACTCCTTATGGGTATAAAGAAACGTTTGGATCATGCTAAAGGTCTTTGGGCCGAGAATCTTCCGCAGGTTCTTTGGGCCTATCGCACTGCGCCACATACCTCTACTGGGGAGACCCCCTACAGTCTTACTTACGGCTCCGAAGCTGTTATTCCGGCGGAAATCAGCGTACCTAGCCCCCGCCTTGTAACTTTGACTCCCTAGGATAATGACGAAGCTCTCCGTACAAACTTGGATGAGCTTGAATATCGTCGTGATCAATCTTTCATCCAGCAAGCCAAGTGTAAGCAACGTGCAGCTGAGTATCACCACCTCCGGGTCCGGGGTACTCAGTTCAATGTCGGGGACTTAGTACTCCGACTCAATTCAGCCAGCAAGGCTACCCCCGAGGGGAAATTACACGCTACCTGGAAAGGTCCTTATCGCGTTGTTACTGCACACGATTCCGGGTCCTACCAGTTGGAGCATCCTGATGGAACCCCGATTCTCCGAAGCTGGCATGTTACCAACTTACGACGTTTCTATCTATGAACACCGAATGACAAGTATCATTCCTATCTTTACGTTCATTGTACATTTCTTTTTCGATACAATTTATCTTTGTATTTTTTAAGTTGCTCCGGCACTCACCTTAAATAAAAGTTCTTTATTTGTGCATCTTACTGTACTTTCTTCTACGTTACAGGGACGCCCTAGCGTAGTCGTATTATTATTATTAGTCTCCGGACAATTGGATCTCTCACCCGGTCCATCCGAGGAGATTCACGTTTGGTCCCCGGACTTGTATTCCCTCTCGCCTGTTTAGCGGAGAGGTGTTTTACTCCCGCCCGATCCGTCCGGGGAGATTCTACTTGGCGTCGTCCATATAGTGTTCCCGAGCACCCATTAAGGCAATTATTATTTCTGGTTAGTGTTCCCGAGCACCCATTAAGGCAATTATTATTTCTGGTTAACAACTCATTGTTTGCCTTTCAAAGTACACAACTTTGCAAATTAAAACGGTTTTTTACATTTTTTCGATTAAAGGCCAAAAGGTTCTTTACACATTACTTCCAAATAAGAAAAAAAAAAAAAAACAAGTGGGGGGGGGGGGGTCTTTAACACAACTATCTATGGCCTCCGAGCCAGTACTCGGCGCTCCAGCGTTGAGATCTATTCCTGGACCTACTTCGTGTCCTCCGGGATTCTGAGGCTTCCCTACGTTGAGCCCCGGCTCTTTCCCCTCCTCGGCCCCCTCGGCGCCGCGGACTCGTCCTTGGTACTTGTCAGGGAGTTTCGCCTCTTGTGCGGCCTCGAAGACTCGGCTGTGGTGTAGACCTCCGTGTTTGGGCCCATTTCACGGGATCCCACTCCGCGGGGTCCATCACTTCGATTTCTTCGGCCAGCTTCTCGACTTCTTCTTCGGCAACGACTACGGGCCTTTCTTCGACTGCAGTCACAGGTGCCGGTTCTTGGATTATAATTCCTCGGCTTTTTCCCGCTGGATTCTTTTTGCCCTTCCGGGGGACTCTTGAAGAACTTCGGCTCCGGCTAGGGCCTGCGATGTATTCCTCAGTTGTGTGCTGCCACCTGCCGCGGCCTTTCAGTCCCTCATACATGCCGAGCAATAATTTCAGCACCTCTCGCTTTCTTATAAGCTCCGAGGATTCACCCGGACCCTTCGCCATCAGTGCTGAAATTTCACTTTGAATCTCTACGACCTGTTCCTCAACTTCCTCAAATGTCAGCAAGCCGTACTCTGTCAGTATCCGGTCATACTCCCTTTGATGGATGAGGACACGATCAAGTTCAGCAACTTTCGCCAAGTACTTTAATTCCTAGTCCCTAGCCCTCTCCTCGGCTTCCTTCGCCCTTCTCTCCGCAACGGCCGCCCGCCTCTCTAACCTCGGCACCACTTGCATTTGCAAGTTATTCTTCTCTCCGCGGAACCAATCTAATGATTGCATGAGCTTCTTTATAGTGTTATGCAGCTCCGCGGTGTCCTGAGCGGGCAACAGAATCAGTGGGAAAGATGAATTTCAAAAAATACGTTGCACAGCTACTCATATAATCAACAATCACTTATATTCATCAAAACCGGAGTACATTATCAGTAGTGTGGTACAAAGGATTTACAAAATTCCTATCATCTACTATATCAAATTTGAGGGGAACGACTGACCTCCTCCTCCTCGGTCCCCTCGGCGTCTCCGGGCTCCACTTCCTGCCGGTCTTTAGCCGTTCCTGCCTCCTCTTCTACGGCAACTGCAGCATCTTCTATGCGGGGGGGAGGGGGGGTGGTTCTTTATTTCGGGGCTCGTTGACAAAATCACCCCGGCGGAATGCCAGGAATTCCTGATCTTGGTCAGCCTCACAGCTTGCAACCTCCTCGGCCCTCAAAATCTCTTTCTTCTCTGCTAGAGCCTTCACGAGGGGCCACTCTGGGAGGTGCGTTAAAGCTTGATAGTAGGCCTTCTCCACCCCGGCCACGGCATTATAGTCATACCCGAACTCTGGACGATATACGTCCACGTTCGGGTAGACTTCTTTGATCTGCTCCAACAACAGTGATCGCGTGGCCGTGTCCCTGATAGCAACAAAGTTGGTCTGAAAGTCGAGAAATGTGCTCGTCTGGAACAACTTCTCGGCAAACGCTTTCAGCATTGCCTCCTGGCCTTCGACAATCGCCGCTTCTTGGGCCTTCATCTCTGCCCGCAGCTGAGCCGTTTCCCCGCAGAGGGCCCCGGCTTCCGCCTCCACCTCGCGCAGTCGCGTAACTTCATTCTCTACCAAAGCCGCCCTCTTGCGCGCTTCGGCCAGATCATGTGTTAGCCTGTCGTTGCGCGCGCGCAGATCCCTTGCCACCGCGGCCAGCTCTTCTTTGGCCTCCTTCTCGCTTTTCCGACCAAGCTCCATAATCCCCCGCGCCAAGTGCAAAAGCTCCTCGGCGTCTGCCCCCTCCAACCACAGCAGACTTGGGGGCCCTTGCTCCTTCAAACATCACAAAAGACAAAACACAGAAATTAATACTGGTCGCGTACACTTCATTTACACATACAACAACTCACAGGGAATGTCAGATTTACCTCTACACTTTCCCCTGTGCGGAGTCTTTTGGCTGATGCCGGAGATGTCTCGGATGGTTCCGACCTCCTCTTTGCTCCGGGGGTTGACCCCGCCGCCACCACTCGCTCCTCCGGCCCAACGGAGGGTCTTGGACTGGGTGACATCTTCCCCCGGGGAGACACCTCAGCAGTTTTTCCCTTCTTCTTGGCTTCCGCAGCCACTGTGGAGCTTCCAGCCGGCTCCTTTCCGAAGCGTCCCACTGCATACAGAAATCGGAGTTAGTCCTGCACAAGGCAACAATTTTTATACAGATATAAGAACTCCTACCCTCCTCGGCAACCCCGGCTCCCGACTCTTGACCCCGGGCGGACATCCCCGCCGCATCGCCCCGAATAGTATGGGCTCAGCCCCGCCTCCTCCAGCTCCGCCTCAGTGCAATGGGTCTTGAAAGTCCCCACTGCACGGAATGGATCCACAACCTCGGCCTCCGGATCCCCCACCGGGGCAGTATCTAGCACCTCCTCCCTTCTCCACCTCGGGAGGGCCACTCCGATCTTCACAAAGATGAACTTCTCCTTCCACCCCTCCACCTTACTGGGGTTTTGTACTTTGAAACCACCTCGTGCTCGAGGACTGAAGGAGTACCACCCTTTGGATTTCCCAAATGCTTTTAGTTGGTAAAAATACCTAAACAGCTCTACGGTCAGTTCCACCCCGGAATTCTTGCATACTACGGTGAACCCGACTACTTGCCTAATCGCGTTTGGCGCTAATTGGCTCAAGGCGATGTTATAATATCTCAATAGCCGGATGACTATGTCCCAAAGGGGGAATCTCAAACCTATTTTTAAGGGGTCTATATATACACCAATGAAACCCTGCGGCGGGCAACAGGCCCTATCACCGGGTTCCGGTAAGGTCTCTATCTGCACCCGCGTCATCCGCGGCGCTATAGTGGACACTTCAAAGTCATTCTCCGTACATTCATAAAAACCGACGACCCTAATGTTGGTTTCCATGCCGTCGGCCCTTTCCACTGTCCTAATCTCACTCCTCTCTGGAATAACAAAGCGAAGGGGTGGCACATCTAACGGAGAGCTCTGGGTCCCTACTTCCTTAATAGAAGAAGAAGATGATGAAGAAGGCATACTTACTTGGTTTGTATTTGAGATGAATCACAGGCGCACATAATTCTCCTTTTTTCCCGCTTTCTAAACTTGCAAATCGCAATGAAGAAGATGAAGTATACTGTGCCATTATTCCAAATATATACTCAAGGAAATAACGGTCTAGATATGGTCTATTCAAATTCTGTGTTTCAGATTTGATCGTGCTAAACACGCGCCTTACAGTTCCCAAGGCGCGTGGGGAACAGGTTCATTGGAAATTACAAAGCGTGTCACTTCACATCCCTCTCTCTCATGATGGCGCCGCCAGTCACATCAACCTCATTCTTGGCCAGGAAGATTTGGACGACTCTCCGGTGCCTCCTTCACCTCGGCCAGATTACTATCTTCTTTCGCTACACTTTATTGCCTTCGGGTTGCTCGGGCCCTCGCCGTCACCTCGGGGACGTTCAGTCCAGTTCATCTTGGTCCCCGCGGACCCCACCACGGATTCTCTCAGTCTCAGCAAATTCTCGGCTTCACCAAAACACTTCGGCTCACAAGTGATCACAGCTCATCTTGCTTACAGCTCCACCCTGATCATAACCGTAGCTCCTTCCTCGCTCCGGCTGGGGGGGGGGCATCTGATAGGTATGGCCCAGTAGCTTCGGGTCGAAGTGACATCCCGGGCTAGATCACCCCGACCCGGGCAACTAAGCCCAGGAGGATAAGCCCAACAACAAACGGCCCAAAAGTGTGCAATCAAAATAGCGTGGCCCAATTGCAGCGTTCCCCACGTTCTTGGCCCATGATCTACTCCCAACTTCCATGCAACGGTAATAGGCGCAATTGTAGGGAGTTAGTTAGGGTTCTGTTCTCAGAATTAGGGTTCGTTTTGTATTCTAAAACTATTACGTGTAAACTCAAAGAGGAGAGTGAAAGAAACACCTCGGCAGGTGCCATTTTCAGCCCGTGGACGTAGATCTCCGGATCGAACCACGTACATCTTGTGTTTTTTCATATTTCTTGCATTGATTTTCGCTGAGTTTCTTGGATACCGGATTGCGCTTTATCATTAGGTTAATTTAAATTTTGTTGATTAGGAGTCACAAATCTTGGTTCTTAATAAGCATAAAATGGGTGATGGATGATAATTTGTCAATGATGAAATTGATTGCTAGAAGTAAATGAGGGTAGGACACATAACAAAGCATGATAGGCAGTTGGAGACGAAATTGAGCTTAAACTTGAACAATGATCACATATTAGCCTGTGAGGTTTTGAGCTTTGTATGTACTCTTATGTATAGAGTAATTTTATCATTTTTTCGGTGTGAAGTGATTGATCACATAGTATTTAGTCTCTAGAATTTGTCTTGCATCTTTATAGGAATGTGTCGGGTACATGTTGTGGCATAGAAAATGATATTAGACATTCTTTTGCTAAAAGTCCTATTTTTTAGCCTTTAAAGATAATCTTTTGTATCCAAAATTTTGAAAAATCCCTAGACAGCCATTTTGAGCCTTAAGCCTTATTTTTCATAGTCATACATTACAAGTTTAAACCTCTCTTTTAGCCTTTTGTCCGAGTAATTGGACTAATTGAGTAAGAGGGAGATGGATTGGAAGGTAGAAGGGTAAAAGTATCAAGGTGGAATGGATGTTTGGGATGATGTGGTGAGGAGAATCGGGGAGGCGAAACAAAAGAAGAGAAGAAAAAATAAGAGAAAATTTCCCTCCTAGTTCTATTATAGTTAAAAAACAAAAAGGAAAAGAGAAAGTTTGGAGGGGAAATTAACGATGAGAATATAGATATGCCTAAGTGTGCTTAAGTTGAAAGAAGAACGAGTAGTCCCAATGTGGTACTCGATCGGGTAGTCCCAAAGTGGTAACTGAGTGAAAGTGGGCATAAATAATCTTGGTTGATGCATAAATGCTTTGGTAAGGTGAAGAAGCCATATTAATTGGTTTTCTGAGAATTGAAGGTTGAAATTGAGTGAGCAACATTGAGGGGTATTCGGGTTAGGAATAGCTTGATTAGTCCAACGCATAGTTACTTATATCTAAATGTATCTCACCTAACTATAAGCCAAAATTACAACAAAAAATAAAGACCTATTAATTCTTTATCACACATGTCAAGTATGAGGTCTAATTTAGACAATAGGCAAGCATATGATAGACAGTACATGTGATTCAATGTGCGTGTAAATACTTCCTTATCATACACTTGAGAGATGAGCGATACACTTATCCGATGAGGATTTTTGTTTTAAGTTTAATGTCTCGAAAGTAGGTGAAACTTGTCATGTCACTAATGCTCGAATGTTATGTTGTTGGTGTTGGAAAGAAAAAATAATTTCTGAGACATGAATTGTCATCTAATAGCCCTGAAAGTTTGTGTTCATTGTGGTATATGCTTTGTGTTATTGTTCGGGACGAACAATGGTTAAGTTTGGGGGTTTTGATAAATGCTATTTTTACATGTATTTTAGGTCAATTAAAGGTTGTAATTTGTGACATATGCATATATATTTGAGTGAAAAGTGATTAAAATCCATATTTTGAGCTAGATGACGTGTTTTCACTTGTTTTAGTGATATTTAGGTATAAAAAGGTCAAAAAGTCCGTTTGGGCAATGTTCGAATGAAAAACGAGCAAGAAAAGTCGGAAATAGTAAAGAGGAGTTGAAGCATGGGTATAATATTTCACTCGGTCGAGTTTATTTGTAACTCGATCGAGTGAATGTGAAGAGAAAAATCAAGAGTCAAGTCAGAAATTCTGACTCGGTCGAGTGGGAATCTGACTCGGTCGAGTGAGTTCTTCGAGTCCAAATCTGATTCTGCGCGTTTTATGATTTTTAAGCCCATCTTGACCCCACAATTTAGCCTTAACTATATAAGGAGGTCCCCAAACTCGAAATTGGAGAATCAGAGACCATCACTTACTACATTGAAGAGGACGAGATACAAGAAAGAAGGAAAAGGGATCCAAAGATCAAGATCAAGACAAAGATTAGGGTTCTTATTCACTTTCTTATTCTTGTTATTTCTAATAATGTTTGTCTATGAACATGTTTATGTTATGAACATGAATATGCATGAGTAGTTCTTTATTATTCTAGAGTTCTGATAGTAGGTTTTGACGATGTTTGATTAATTGAAGTTTTCTATTCTAGTTAATGGTTACTTATCATTATCTATATGTTGTGATTTACTTTAATGAATAGTTAACTTGATCACTTGACTAATTCTATATAATTCATAATTTTGAATGAGAGGACAACACGTAGCATATTTGTCGAGTGCTTTGAAAGGAGGTGAGATGAGTGTGTAGTCATTGGCTAAAGATCAATTGGGAGTTGGTTAGGTCTAGTCGACTTGAAAGGGTGGCTAGGGATAACAAATCTACAAGTTCATTACTTTGAAAGGAGAATTATCGTATATGAGTGCCGTCTAATAATGATAATGATCATTGCTAGTTTAAAATAATTTGGTTGTCATACTTAGTTAATTCTGAAATCAATTCTCTAGAATTTGTCTCCAATCTTGATTATTTGATAAAGTGTTTTCTTGTTTCTTGAGACCCGAGTGTTAATTAATAGTTTAGGAAAATTAGGTTAATAGTAAAATCAATCCAATTGAGAGCCTAGTTAGGAGTGTTTTAGGATATTTCGAGTATCAAACTAGTTATTAAGTCAATCCTTGTGGGATCGACCTTGCTTGCCGTTATATACACTTGCACACGTACACTTGCGGAACGTTAGGTTATAAAATAGGCGAACATTCTTCTGTCTTCAGTTTGTTCAACTGACCAAGGCTCTGGAGTTTCTTGAGTTTTAATTTGGTTACTGCATCAGTAGTTTGAACTGGGTCTCCAACAGAATGAGTTGCAACTTCAGTAGGTTTGGTTAGATGTATAGGTTTATTGCTTAAATTATAAAGGGTGTTTGGGAATTCTATTTTATAAAAAGAATCATCTCTCAAAAGTATAAACATGTGTAAGAGGACTTGCTTCGCTAGTCATTTCTAACAGTTACCAAAATATTCATTTGTGTACATGCATTATAAAAATAAATTGTCCTATATATGTCACTATAAGCATCTCCTAATAGAATTATAAAGATTTTTCCTAACTCATCCCTATAATTTTTTTCGAAGCTATTGACAAGTTAGCATATTGATGTTTTAAATATCCCTCATATATGTTTTAATAAAATTCCTATAAAATTCTAATAAAATTCTACACGTTAATATGGTTGATAGTAACCTTAGTTGTCCTTTTTTTAATTTATTTATTAGGTTACAAGAATTAAAATGATACAACCATGCTTAATAAAATGCAAAAATGCAAAAATATCTAACACTTAAAAAAGAAGAAATTCGAAATCAAAATTGAAATGATAACACCTAAAATGGACATGTATATGGAAGAAAGTAGGCACATTGGTTAGTCCTTATTCACTTAGAATCTTAATCTTAAAAGTATAAAAAGTTTACAAGTCCTGCATGTAATACTCATGTCCATTATTTGTTTCTATTTTCCCCTTTTCAATTTCTAAGTTATTAATGCATATAAATATTTAAATATTGTTTTCACGTAAGTGTGCTCACATATATGTTTAGATGTTCAAGAAATTCCACTTTGATCACTAAAAGTATCGAAATCTAACAAGCATAATCAAATAAGGTTATATTCGTCTTACTATGTTATCCACATCAATTTATTTAATCTAAGTTTCCTTTATTTCTTAAGCAATACCTAACCAGCTTTCATCTTATAAGGTCAAATTGATTATTTTCCGTTGTTATTAGTCATTCATGTCTCAGTCGTTACCACACTGTTAATTAGGATTGTGTGGGTATCTTTGCAGTTTTAAGGAGTTCGGTACTTATACCAATTAAAGATGAATATCATATATAATTGCAAAAACAAACTTTAGGTGGCATGCAATGACATAGTATATACACTACAACAAATAAGGGAATTAGAGACGATTTATTCAAAATCGTCTCAAATAGGTTGCTTTTTGGGACGTTTTGCACATATTGTCCCAAATAAATTATTGTGTGACATTTTTTTTAAAATGTCTCTAAATGGTATACTATTTGTAACCTTTTTTTAGAAACGTCTCAAAATGAGACATTATTTTGTGACCTTTTTGTAAATACGTCCCAAAATAGTATATATTAGTGACGTTTTTCTTAAATGTCTCAAAATGTTACATTATTTTGTAACGTTTCTCAAGAACGTCTCAAAAGGATATATATTAGTGACCTTTTTTTAGAAACGTCTCAAAATGAGACATTATTTTGTGACCTTTTTGTAAATACGTCCCAAAATAATGTATATTAGTGGCGTTTTTCTTAAATGTCTCAAAATATTACATTATTTTGTGACATTTCTCAAGAATATCTCAAAAGGATATATATTAGTGACCTTTTTTTAGAAACGTCTCAAAATGAGACATTATTTTGTGACGTTTTTCTTAATTTTCTTTTAATTTTAGAATTACTTATAATACATTTTGTGATGTTTTACCCTAAAACGTCACAATATCACTTTCTTTTAATTTAAAAATTACTTTATTACATTATGTGACGTTGTCCCCTAAAACGTCACAATATCATTTTTTTTTAAATTATTTTATTACATTATGTGACATTTTTCCCTAAAGGTCACAATATCATTTTCTTTTAATTTTAAAATTACTTTATTACATTATGTGACGTTGTCCCTTAAAACGTCACAATATCATTTTTTTTTAATTTTAAAATTATTTTATTACATTATGTGACGTTTTCCCCTAAATCGTCACAACATCATTTTCTTTTTTATTTTAAAATTATTTTATTACATTATGTGACATTTTCCCCTAAAAGGTCACAATATCATTTTCTTTTAATTTTAGAATTACTTATAATACATTATGTGACGTTGTGCCCTAAAACGTCACAATATCATTTTTTTTTTAATTTTAAAATTATTTTATTACATTATGTGACGTTTTCCTCTAAAATGTCACAATATCATTTTCTTTTTAATTATACAATTACTTTATTACATTATGTGACGTTTTCCCCTAAAACGTCACAATATCATTTTCTTTTAATTTTAAAATTACTTTATTACATTATGTGACGTTTTCCCCCAAAACGTCACAATATCATTTTCTTTTAATTTTAAAATTACTTTATTACATTATGTGACGTTTTCCCCCAAAACGTCACAATATCATTTTCTTTTAATTTCAAAATTACTTTATTACATTTTGTGATGTTTTTCCCTAAAATGTCACAATATCATTTTCTTGATTAATTTCAAAATTACTTTATTACATTATGTGACATTTTCCCTAAAACGTCACAATATCATTTTCTTTTAATTTTAAAATTACTTTATTTACATTATGTGACGTTGTCCCCTGAAACGTCACAATATCATTTTTCTTTTTAATTTTAAAATTACTTATAACATATTTGTGATGTTATTGTATAATATAAAATTAATAAATAAAAAATTGTATAAATTATAAGCAAAAAAATTTATTTTTATTTTTGTTTGTGAAATACGTCTTTTTTTTTTTTTTTGTTTTATTACCCAAGTAACATTTTATCTCTTTTAGTTAATACAACATGTTTCTTTTGTACTTAAAAAAAAAAACAAAAAAACAAAATAAATAAAACATACAGGTTTCATCTGTAACGTTTCCGAAAACGTCACCAAAACCATTTTAATTTACTTTTTAGAAATCAAAACATAACAATTTTTTATGTTTTCTTATTCTTTCCATTTATTCTGAAATAATTTCAGATTCTCTCAAATTAACCTCCCCCACCACTGACCTTCACGCGAGCTCCCCCAGCTTAGCTCTCCGTTCACACTCCCTTTACCACTTCAAAAGATATAACAATTTCAGGATCTCCCCAAATTTACACTCCCAGCTATCAGCTCCCAGCTCGTTCACACTCCCTGCAGCTCATTCATCTCCTCCGCGCGAGCTTTCCCGGCAGCTCGACGACGATCGCGCCCGAGCTCCGTTCTCTCTCTTCTTCGATCGCGAGCCGTCATTCATCGTCGTACAGCAGGAGCTTTCTCTCTCTCTCCCCCTCCCCTCTCGTAGATCTTTTAATCTTATGTATTAGAGATTTGCTTGATTCATTTTCTAAATCTACAAATTTCTCAAATAGATTCAGTATAGATTGATGTTTGATTTTTATTTTGGTTTCTCGTTGGGTAGAGATTTGGACCAGCAGTAGAACCACCAACTCCACACCGACGCCAATCATCGTTCTACGCCTCTCTCTCCTACGGATGAATTAATCTGGTTTTTCGTGGAAAGTGAAACTTGTGAGCTTCAATAACCTACGGATGGGGTATAGTATAGGTATCCCCTCAATTAGGCAGGTTTGATATTTGCTAGCCATCTTTCTGAAGATAATTGTTTTCTGATTATTGTTTAATTTGATATTTATTGTTCAATTTTTGTTCACATACTTCATTAATTTGAAGCCATTACAATCTCTTGTAGTAGTTGCCTTTCGCTTCAAAGAAATCTATTTAACTGATCTGGCGGCTGCGAAATAGTTTTTTTCTTTCTTCTTTTTGTTATGAGTAGTAAAATGACAAATTGAAATTACTTTTGCAAGCTTTTAGGTGTGCTATGTATTAGGGGTGTAGAAAGAATTGTTGAAATGTAGGGAAAAAAATCAAAATAATTCCATAACTTTTTACTTTTTCGGATTTAGTCCCATAAGTTATTGCTTTTTCGATTTAGTCCCACATCTCTGGTAATTGCTCAATTTTGGTTCAATTTTGACCAAATGTTGACCAACCGACCGGAAAAGGTCACGTGACCTTCACGTGCCGGCGCGGTTTTGAAAATTTCAGCTAAAATGGTCCCATAACTTTTTACCTTTTCGAATTTAGTCCCATAAGTTATTGTTCTTTCGATTTAGTCTCATATCTCTAGTAATTGCTCAATTTTGGTCCAATTTTGACCTAATGTTGACCAGTTGACCGAAAAAGGTCATGTGACCTTCACGTGCCGACGCGATTTTGAAAATTCCGCCGACTTTTATGTTTTATCAACTCATTGTTGATGGACTCCAACTCCTTGTTCTTTAACTCCACCTGTTTTTTTTTTCTTTAACGAGTAGCTCATTCTCTCATTATCTATCTCGGTTACGAAAACAATTTCTTTGAGATATGGCTTATCAACTCAGGATTAAGTGTAAATTGATTGAAGAGGATTTCATAACAACTAAATTCTGTTTCAGGAAACTAATTCTGTTATTTCTGTTATTCAGCTTCTACAACGGTTTTTATTCAAACCGTGGTCTTTCAACTGTTGTTGTTTGCAGAAAGCAGTTAGTTTGTTACTTGAGGAGTTGTGATCCGGTTTCTTGATTTAATCTCATCCGTTGTTCTCTAAGGCGGTTTTTTTTTTCCATCTCTGATACATATATATTTCTTGTCATTCCATATAGAGGGGGCAACAAGTGTATTGAAGGGAGAACCACGTAACTCTCTTTGTTGATTTTATATTTTCTTCTTTGTTAAACTTTCTTGCATACAAGTGTGTTCTTGAAACAAGTTGATTGCTTGTTTTGATTGTTTGATTGTTGCTGTAATCAATTGTGTTGAGCTAAGAGAGCTAGGGCTACGAATTCGCACACACAATACTATTTCGCAAGCTATTCCTAGATTGGGACATGGTTCTTTGTCTTCGTGTGTTCTCCAATTTTGGGGGACTTGAAGCCGCGACTTTCTAATAGAAAAGATTGGAAGAGAAAAGTTAGAGCTTTTTCTTGTAGAAGGACGCGAACTGAAGAAGAAGAAGAAGAAGAAGAAGAAGAAGGGATGCTAATTCTGATTTAAGGGTTAGATCGATAAAATATTACATTTTCTTATTTTCCATTTGTATTTTTTGGAGTTTAATTTAATTCAGGTAAAAGAAAAATATAAGCTGACAAGGTAAATAATTTGCTGATGTAGTCTCCTAATAAAAAAATTAAAATTCCACCTCGGAAGTCCGACGACACGTGTCATAAGTCGTCAGAATTCCCAAAATCGCGCCGGCACGTGAAGATCACGTGACCTTTTCCGGTTAGCTGGTCAACATTAGGTCAAAATTGGACAAAAATTGAGCAATTAGTAGAGATGTGGGACTAAATCGAAAAAGCAATAACTTATGGGACTAAATTCGGAAAAAGTAAAAAGTTATGGGACCATTTTAGCCGGAATTTCCAAAACCGCGCCGGCACGTGAAAGTCACGTGACCTTTTCCGGTCAGTTGGTCAATATTGGGTCAAAATTGGACTAAAATTGAGCAATTACTAGAGTTGTGGGACTAAATCGAAAAAGCAATAACTTATGGGACTAAATCCGAAAAAGTAAAAAGTTATGGGACCATTTGTACTTTTTTCCCTTGAAATGTATGTTATCGCTTGAAGAAAACTCTTACATGATAAGGGCTTTATGATTTAAACTATGCAAGTTAACTGCAATTGTGTGTGAATTCTTATATTTATTATTTCCATGTTTGTTCATCTATATGGAACTGACTTTATGATAGATGTAGTTCTCTTGAATCATTTGTTTATTTCCAATGATATTTAGTTCTCTTCTTGTACTTGTGGAGGGATTCCTCATCCCTGCAAATTTTGTATGCACCTCGGAATTCCATGGATCTGCACTTATTTGGTTCGTATTCACCTCGGAATTATTTGATGTTAGTAGCAGTAGCAGGCAATTACTGATTTTGTTTTATTTGACTAATTCATGTTAATATTGTGCATCATAATTTGTCTTAATCTCCAAACATCTTTCTCAGTTTGTTGTTAGATTATGACATTTGCTTTTTCTAGACGATCATACTCCAGATTTTGGGGTCCTTAATATACTCCAGATTTGTAATGCATGGAGGAGAATACATCATGCTGTACTTTAGCTCGGTTCTTTGCTGTAGTTGGTTTTGTGATGTAATTGTTTTACTTGAATGCAGTTGTAAAGGACTAGAGGAGCACCAACGCAAACCCAAACAAAACGGGCTTTGCTTAAATACTCTCTCTCTTCCTCGCTTCAACACAAACAAAACAGGTTGCACAGCTCCTCTCTCTCTCTCTCTCTGTTTTCTTTTTTCTTTCTTGGAATTAAGCATAGTTGAGACAAATGATAAGAATTTGTACTTCTAGACGCACATCTTTGCTTTTAAAGATAATAATTCAACATCCTACTGAGCTCCTTTTCTTTCTTGTAACATTTGATCACAAACAGTGAGATGTACTACATATTAGCCTTTCATTTTGACTCTTCAAATGAAAATTTATACAAAGATCTATTTCGATGTGTTTGTTATCGTGTGTGTCAGTATTCGAGTTCACGAAGAGCCACGTCATTTGTGCAGTTCATGTACTTTTACTGTCATTGATGATTCAATACATTGAGGCTATGTTTGGTTGGGGCTGGGAATGGCTGGGGCACTGTTGACTGGGGAAAGTGGCTGGAGTAGGTGGCTGGGATTGTGAAAAAGTGATGTTTGTTTAGGGGGTTGGGGATAGTGGTTGTAGTATTGGATATATTAATTAATTGTAAAAGGTGATGTGAAGTGTGTAAGAGGTTGTTATTAATGATTGGTTTAATGATTAAAGTAGTATTGGGAATTGTAATTGAATGATGTTGTGTATGATTGTTGATGGGTGATGTTTAGTTGTTAGTAGGTTATTGTTATTTATATTTGATATTTTTTAATATGTTAAATGGTTATTATATAATAAATATTAATGTGAGGGAAAATAATTGTTGTGATAAATAATTTATGTAATATAGTAAAAACATGCAATTAAAATAAATTGACTTATTTAAAAAAAAATCGTCCTTTTTTTTAAATTTTTTTTTATTTGAAGTTCTAATATTTACTAAAATTGAATTTGAAGTTTGGGTTCTAGATATAATATTTTAATTAATATTTTGTACTTTCTTTGGAAAATTTTAGTGGGAGGGAAAATAAATTTGTGGTAATTAAATTATTAAATATATAAAAACGTATATAAAAAATAAAATAACTAAATTTTATTTTTTTGGGTTTTTTTTTTCGTTTTATTTTTGTGGATAAATTATTATTTGTGTTTTTCTAAAACATTTGTGTTAAATGGGTTATTGAGATAATTTTTTATTTAATATTATTCACTTCCTTGGAAAAAAATTAATTTGAGGGAAATTATATTTTGTTAGAATTAATTTATTAAATATATAAAAATGTGTAGACAAAATAAAATAACTTATTTTAAATGTTTTCGGTAATTATTTAGTTTTTATTTTTGTATTTTTATGCCAAATAATTATTATATATGTTTGTTGTAATATTTACTAAAATTAAATTAGAAGAATGGGTTATCCAGCAATGTTTGGGCAGATACCTAATATTATTTTGTACACTTTCGGTTGCATGCGAATATCATCTTTGTTCTCCTTTGATGTTATATAATAAACGTGAATATTAAACACAAAAATTAATACAAGTTGTGGACACTCAAACAAAATAATAATGGCGTTTGTAGTGGTAATTCCACGCTTAATATTCTCAATCCTTTAAACGTCAAAATCAAGCAAATAGGAGTTCTTCAGGGTGTCCGGGGAAGGTCCATGACCCACTTCATTTAACATAATCGAAAACAAATATGTCTTTTAAGGCTGCATAAGGGATCGAAAGTTGTGCTACTCATTCGCAAATACCCAATTTTGTCTTTCCGCCGGAGTCAGCACCAGGAACATCTCGGTATTTGGATACATCTTTAGACGACGAATCGCCGCTATCTTCAAGATAACCTCCACTCCTACCATCGCCCGTACCACATTCACGCAATGTAGGAAGTCTGGGTCCATTGCTGGGTGTTCCCACGCCATGAACATGTCTGTGCACATATCGAAGCATGGCTGGCCTCGATGAATTATTTGACGCCCATCAGGGTGAGACTGGCATCCCAAAAATTTAGGGTTTTAAAGATGTAGGTGTTCAAAACAAAAGTGTATAAGTGTAATCAGTCTAATAATTGTTTCGGCTTTTTTACCTGAACGATGTGGTCCAACATATCGCTTTGCCCTAACACAGTCTCAAGATTTGTGTCCCAACTCAATCCACTAAAATGTCTCAAATCGTACAGGAGCCGCCATGCACGTCTTATGGATTTGAGCTTGTTTTGCATATGTCTCAGTCGGTAGACAAATGGCTCAGGGGTCAAGGCGTTTAGGCGGGCCCCAACATTGATCAGTGCTTGATCCCCTAGGTGTATCCTCAGTGGAAGCTCATCCAAGAAGTCACAATACAGTAGGTATATGAAGATTGCCTCGTTCTCCAACGTCCACGTAGCCCTGTCGACAAGTCGTGGCCTGTTCATATTTTCTAAACAGTGTAATAAAACGATCAATATAATAGAGTAGATATTTGTTAAGTGCATTATATGAACCAAACTGATCCTCAATTTTAACTGTATATATTAATATAACCCATGTCAATTTAAGTATCGCTGTATAATTTTTGTCTAATACCACTTCTAAAACGCAAAAAAATAAATATATCGGGATAAGCATTAAATAGTGACCACGAATCATCAAAGCACAATAAATTTAAAATCTCAAAGAGCCAGTCATTGTTTCAAATAACATCATGCGGGGGCTACGCGGACATAATCATTCCGATAACAGAAAAGAAAAAAAAACAAGTTGAATGTTCAGAGTCATGAAATGGAAAAGAATGCCCCTACGTCATAGTGTCGGTTAAAACATAGTACCATACTACAAAAAACTAAAATAAAGGTAGAGGACACCCATTAATTCCCTCCTTCATTGTGATCTTCCCACATTGCATTCGCGATCGCGTCGCGTAATCCTCCTTGGGCCGCTACAGCCTGGGGAGTAGGGAGGCGACGCTCGGAAAATAAGAGGGTGTCCGCCTCAAAATGCGCAGCACCTCCTTGAAAAAGATCATCAGGATGGCCGGATATCTTGATCCAATTATGCAGTGCACAACAGGCCATGACAATCTTTTTTTGGTCTCTGATTTTGAAGCTGGGCATACCATGACGAAGGATGAGAAAGCGACTCTTGAGGATTCCAAATGCACGCTCGACACAATTTCGGAGCTGCGAATGTCGATGGTTAAACAATTCTTTTGGATCGGATGGTTGGAGCCCAGTGTTGTTGAATTCCGGCAGATTGTACCGAGTTCCTCTATATGGGGCCAGAAACTTGTCGTAGTTGGTATACCCAGCGTCAACCAGGAAATATCGACCTGCATTGAGTATTTGATCATAAGCTGTAGATGGAACACCAATTTTCCAACATTAGCTTTTTATATCCTAAAATTAGATAAGTGTTTTAAATTACCATCGGGTGGATAAGGAAAGTAGTCATCATTGATCACTGCATGCATTAGTACGCGGGCGTCATGGGCACTGCCCTCCCAACCAGCACACACATATGTGAACTTCATATCAAAGTCAACAACAGCTAGCACATTTTGTACAGTTGTCCCCTTACGTGAGCGGTACGCTGTCTGATCACTTACCGGAACAAAAGCCGGAATCAGAGTACCATCGAGTGCCCCAACACAGTGCTGTAATCGAGGTTACATTGTAATTAGATCCGACGTATTTTGCGGGAAGCTCGTCAAAAAATTAATTTGACATATTATTAAATAGAGTGTTTTGAGGTTACCTCAAAATACGGAAACACTTTTGTATCATTTAGTATACGTTCTGGAATTCTTGTGTAGTCCGGTCCCACGATAAGTTCGGCCGCTAGCACTTGCAGTGCATTACGAACACGGTGGAAGTGCGTGCTTATAGTGTGAGTCGAGTGCTGGAAGCGCTCCTCTGTGTCACGCATACGGAGATGCATACAAGCCGTTCGTATAAAAATAAGAACAGACTCCGCACAACTTACTCGGGTTCTGTGATCTTCCCAGATGAATCCACGTTCTCGTAGCATATTCACCAACCCTCGGAAACATGGCCTTGACATCCTTACATTGTAATAGAACCTGGCATGGTTTTCAGTCAGACGGATCTCAGCCATCCAATCCCTGCCCTGTAACGCTGAATTGTTCTTTGTTCGTGACCCAGTCCGTCTGTGAGACGTGAGCAACACATTATAGAAGTAATCGGCCATCAAATCATCCTCAGCATTCCTTTCGTCCTCACTGTCCTCAAAGTGCAGTTCAGCCTCAGAAGAACTAGACATGACGCCTACTAATTGTAGAACATTGATGAAAATGTACCAACATACTGGGAAATAAATATTATAATTCGAAAAATGCAATGGTTCAAAACACAGGGCACACAAATAGTACTGAAATACAAATATTAAATGTCAACATTATCCGTGAATGGGGTGGGTGAAAGACAGTGCTAACAGAAATACCAAACAGATAAATACCAAACACAAGGCACTAAAATAGGGTATACAGACCCTACACTAGACCTATCAGCCACGCCCGCTTGAGGGCCGGGGTGAAAGCCTGAAACATCCGGCGCGTCATAGGATCTTTGAGGGCCTCACAGCCTACCAACTTAACTCTCTCTGGAAGGTCCATTTGAATCACCTCTTCGAAAAAAGGGGTGGCTGCATCAAGTTGGGCTATAGGAAGACCAGCATCCCGACGACGCACGTATGCGTCCCAACTTTGCACAGAGGCAATCCTAGCATCCCGCTCGTCATTAGCTGTAGAACGGCGACTCTTCTGGCGACCCCCCCCCCCCCTTCGGCACTACCACCCGCTGCGTCACCCAAAAAAGCGAACGTGTCATAGCTCCTACGCTGGCCCGAGCTGTTTGAGCCGCCGCTCCCGCCGGCTAAGCCGGCACCTGAAGAAAGAGCTTCTGACCCGCTGGCCTGACTGTTGTGCCACATGACATCGCACAAATCGTAGTTGGGACAGCCATGGGTGATAAGTGTGCGATAGTCGAGTGCTTGCTACAATTATTAGGTGATGGGTTACTAAAAAGTATTCAATATTATGAAACGATTAAGATAACTTATGATTATTATGGGAGAGAACCTACAGCATAAATATCCTCCATGAAATCTTCGGAGCCGGTGATAGTTTCTCTCGTTTCGTCCCAACCGGCGCCAGATCGGTTCTTATTATCGCGAAGTACCCTATACACACGCTTATAGTTTTTCAGCTTGCTTCGTAGCTGATCGACTCGGTAGAGTGACGTACCTTCTCGATTTTCATTCAGTCCATCACAAATTTTTTTCAGGGAAGCTGTCCCAAAAGTTTGCGCCATGTACCCTCCCGCCTGATACTCGATATGACAAAGAGTAATGAAATGGTGCTCAGTCTGACGGGTCCAACTTGCTCGTTCCACAGTCGATTGAGTACGCCTCTGACCGCTACGACCACCAGCTCTAGACATCTACGAAAGGTAGCTCGCCGCTTATAATTCTAATATTTAGGTATATATAAATTATTTCTCCTAATTAATTGATAAATAGAGCCATGGAAAATTAATCTACCGGGATTCATTCGACGGCATATAACCAAAATATTAGGGCGATATGGTTACATTCTACAAAAAAATGGGCCTTATATAAAGTTATAAATATGGCTTCTAATGTATCTATGCCCGTTTCCCATAATAATTTATTAATCTTATTAAAAGATCAAGTGTGGACCCAATTTTTACCAAAAAGGAATGGTTTAGAACCTGTAATTAATATATGAAACTAAGTTTTGTGACTATAAAGTTAACATATTGATGAGTGTCATTTTTATTTTAATTTGAATTCGTGCTACTGTAGGGTATGAATTGAAAAATCGTCAAAAACTTCAAATATGAGCATCTTTGGTTCGTATCTGTTTTAATTGAAAAATCGACAAAAAAATTCAAATAAAATGTTTGAAAAAGGTAGTTGTAATCTAATTGGCCTATCCGTGATATAATCAAGTATTTGTATAAAAGTCATTGATATTTTTTTTCCAACACAAACAATTTTATTCCAACATAATTTTACTTGGTTAATATTCCAACACAATTTTATTCCAATTTTTAACAGCCTTCGCACTTTGACAAAACCAATGTTTTAGGCAACATCTTCTATATTTGCTAGAAAGCTCATCTTAATTCATATTCCATATAGTTTGCACTTAAGCCTGGGTAACATGTATTATTTAATTTTATTGTCAAAGCACTCCTGAATTAAGGGGTGATAATATTGTGCAAGATGCCAAACAAGTCTTCAAAAAATGCACGCTGGTAATTGTGGATTCAAACCATAAAATATCTTTTGGATCCCGATTTAAACTGATTTCTTAGATATTGTGTCATATTTAATTTTCAAAATTTTTATTGGACATCACCACCCGAAATCCACATTATTAATTCTGCAATTTATTATTATTAATAATAAGGTATGAACTAATCGGGCCGTTTTTTTAAAGGGACAGATTCAAAATTAAAGACAAAAGATTGTCATATATAGCTTCGTACAAATTTCATTGATGAAGGATTATTTAAATTACAATGTTTAATAAAAAATAATAAACATCCCAACAAATTTACTATGAAGATTCCAGTCACAATACAAATTTTTCTTTGCTTCCACAGTCACAATACAGTGACCCTATAAAAGAAAAAGAGATAAACGATTACATTCCTCGCTTGGATTGTTTTTTCCTAACTCATGTTGGGTTGCTCGTTTTTTTCTTTATAACAATTAATCTGCTATAAAGAGTAATAAGGAGCAACCCATTTGTTGTTAGACTCCACAATATGCAATCTTACGACCTAAATTACAAGAACCGAACCGAACCAAACTTAAGACGATACATCAATACACAGAAGCACATTTACAACAGCTTGCACCAGTCATAACAGGAATATCAAAACACAACAAATAAAACAAATTAGACCCGAAAGATTGACTTTGTTGTGGAGCCTTTTTACAATATCCCGAACACCGACTATTCCTAAGTTCAAACATAACCAATGGACGGACCTCAGGAAAAAGTTTTACTCTGTACACTCACGGGGTGTAAGAAACCCATTTATGGTGGACCATTGGTTATGCTTTTACTAAAATCGCCTAATAACATAATCGGATCACGAAGGGAATACACAAGCACACGCCTGATAACATAATCGGATCGCGAAGGGAATACACAAGCACACTGGAATCCAGAAATTGCAGTTAATTATACAGTCAACATAACAAGAAATTTAATCCATATCCAACAGGTTTATCAAATCGTCCAGAAATTCAAAACAACACAAATAAGCATACAACAAACTTTCAAATCTGGACGCGGTTCTTGAGAGGAGAACAGAGGAAATTTCAGAAAACAAGCAATATCACCACGTTTAAACAACACAAATGAGCATACAACCAACGCTAAAATCTGGACGCGGTTCTTGAGAGGATAACAGAGGAAATTTCAGAAAATATGTATTATCACACATTTCAGGAAGAAGCATGCAATATCACCACATTTCAGAAAACAGAGGAAATTTAGGATTGAAATCTGGGCACCTTTTTTTGGGGAAGGGGGGCAATTTCGGAACTCGAATCCGATTCTAGCGGGACACAGCAGGAGGAGGTGCAGTCCTTCCGCTTCCTGATTCGAAGCGAGTATGGCCAAACTAAAGGGACTGTGCAAAGTGTGTGCGAAGTGTGGGGGGGGTTCGGTTTTTTCGCTCTTTTACGGAGATTATACAAATCAGAGGCACATGAAGATTCAGCATCAGACATGCTTATATATATACCAGAAACTACACAGTAAACCCTAAAACTACCAGCTACGAAATTTACAAAACTCAGCAGTACAATATATAGAGATACACAGAGCTAGTCAATCTGAAAATCAAAGAGCAGGGCGAAATAGTTTTAAAAGCAGAGAATCTCTGCAAAGCAAAGCAGAGCATTCAAGCAGAGAAAGGGGGTCGGTCAAGATGCCCGTTGGGGCCTTAAATTTCCCCCAAAAACATCGATAACAGGACCCTTCACAGGCCTACGAAATTCAAACAACGATTAAAGGAAAGCTACTCTTGATTTGCTGTACAAGAGAAGTAAATTCATGGAGAAGAAACGCAGAAGAGAGAGAATCAGAAAAGAGGGGTGAAGCGGTGGGAGAGGAAGGGGCAGTCACATCCCCTTTCTCTCTCATCAAGTGGTGGCGTGTGAAAATAGAGGGAGGGTGGCAGGCTTTTATGTCCCCTCCCCAACCCTAAATAGTGACCGGATTTACACAACAGGCCATACAAACATTGGGTTGGGTTGGCCCAATCGATTTTGGATTGGGCCAAACCCAACCAAACATCACCTGATTGAAAGATATCATTACTTTTCTGCCTACAGTAGTGAAGACAAATTTGTTTGGCTAAATCAGTTGTTTTGTAAATCTATAAGCTATGAATTCTTGCACCTTATCTAGCTATTCATAGGAAATGGGCATGAATGGACATGTGTATGATACTTTTTGGTTATTGGTTTTGAATTTCCATGTACACCCACATATTCATACACTTATACATTATGAGTGTAAGCTACCTAGTGCCTCGGAAAACAGAATCGGATTGTAAAGAATTGATAGAGTTCCCTCAAAACCAAGAAGAGAATGATTATTTCTACTGATCCTCTTCCCAACTTCTGTTTCAACGTTGTCACCTTTTCAATTTCTCCAACACATTGGTTGATTGATAAACAATAATTAAGTAAAAAGTATGTCTAATAATCTTGTTTGTCTGTTGTTGAATTTCAAATTCCGTGGTTAATTTTAATATTTATTCATCATGATTAATAGCTAAAGGAGTAATAGAGAGGAATTTTCTGGTGTCTACATTGGTTCCAGTTTGTATATTATGCATTTGTTGAAATATTAAGATTTGTAGAGCATGTTGTAGCTTAACTGTACTAATTGGTTGTCCTTAGAAGAACCAAGATCTTTTGTCTTAAGTGCAATGCTAGGCCTATCCTTGCCCAAATGAAACATATATACTTTACAATAGTCGAGCCGTAAGAGAAAAGGAGCTTTAGCTTGGCTCTACAGGTTTCTAAGAAGTATGGGAAAAGTTATGATCACTGTAATAGCATGTAGGGATGACTCATCCCTTTGAAACTATCTTTCTTTATTAACTAAATTTTGTTTCTATAAGAAAATATATGTATACATTAATCTTCAAATATGTTACAATAGTATCTAACAAATTTTAGCAACCAATGGTTTACTGCTTATCTCTTCAAAATCTTGTTACTACTTTTTACTTATTATCAAAACTTGGGGCCGTGCTTGTTTTGTACAGCTTTGGGTGGAGAAACGGGAGAGGACAAATTTCCAAGATGTTAATAGATGTTAATCTTGTCCTACACAATGTGAGCAATAAATACGAATTTATGATCCATTAAAAGTTGAATTTAATTTTCTGATTGATATTTTAATCATATTCTCCCAGGCGACACAGCGGCACTGACGTGGAGACGCCTAAGCATGAGAAGCGCTTTTTGCGTGAACTTGTTGATCCAGACATTTATAATTGAGTTTCTCATAACATTTCAACCCCCCATCATTAATTCTAATAACCCCCAATATTAACCCGAATTCTGAATGCAATCTCAGTTGGAAACAGGAAGTTTTCGCAGTTGGAGATTGAAAAAGCTTAGTACCAGTGGCTAAACTATAAGCATTATGTTCGCAGGAGGTATGCTTCTCTCATCTCGTAAATGTTTTGATTCATCAATTTCCTTTTCTATTCCTCTGATTCTTTGCTTCTTTCGATTCATGTCCATATGTTTTTATTCTTGTAATAAAACAGCTATGCAAATGATGACATTTGCATGCGATTGATTAGTATTTTCTATGAACAAATGTGGCTAGCATTATGGATGTAATTAACTGATAGAATCAACGGAGCAAATAACCGTTATTTGTTCGAAGATGGCAGTTAATATAGCTGGTTGTTCCACGTTGAATACGATGATATAAAGTAGTAGAAAATGCCGTCGATTTGAAATAGGGAGTGCGTAATACCTTTGTTGCCTTGATTTTTTTTTTAAAAAAATTCTAATAGATAAATGCATTAGGACATTTATATCTCTTATTAGTTCGCTCTTACTGCATATAAAGTTGGTAGTAGATTGACAATATCTGAATTACTTGGCCAATTTTGTGATAATCGTCATGATTTTCTTTGTCAATAATTTACAATGTCCCATTGTCCTCTTCGATATCCTTTCATCGAGCATCAGCTGAAATTCATTGTCTTTATAGTTAGCTTCCTTCATAATCCCTAAGCTTACATATATCTTCTTTGTTCTTTGACAAAATTGTTTGTTTAAAACATGCAGGGGCTTTTCATAGGTCAATCATGAACAATACTTTAAGGAACGACCAAAGTTGAAGATGAAGTCAAAGGCACACAGCCCACCTTTGCCGTCAACACCTACTGGTCGACCTCGTCAGCGTAAACGTTCCAAGTCACTAGAGGTGAGTAGCACACCACACTCCTCTCTGGAATATGAACTTCTGTATTTCCTTCATAACTGGAACGGAACTTCATTAATAATTAGTTAATTACATCTTTCTTGGGTGCATCTGTTATAAATAGAACATGTTTATTTGTGTAGCTGTTGCTTTATAAATAGTACTGTACATTCGTTTATCTTATGGCACTCACAAGTGCTGAGCAATAATCGTTATTAAATGTTATCGTATTAGTTTGATATTCTTCTGCTCAATTAGTTGTTATCTCATTTGAGTGACATGGTGTATGAAGTGGACTAAGTTCAACGAAGTTTTTTCGAAGGCAATGTAGCTCTCGTCTTTGTTTTCAGGCTTTTCCTGAAGTAGGCAAATTAAATGGGGCCCAGTTACTTATCAACGATCAAAACAAATATAGATCCATGTGGATTCGAACATATTCATCTTTATGGATGCTCGGGGGCGTCATACTCATTCTGTATCTGGGCCATCTTTACATTTGTGCGATGGTTATTGTTATTCAAATATTAATGGCCGCAGAGTTTTTTCATTTACGTAGAAGAATTCACGAAGATAAGCGCCTTCCTGGATTCTGGCTTATTAATTGGTAAAAATAACTCAACCATTATTTGCTTCTTCTCACGTGCTAGAACTATATATATATATATATAATATAAAACTTATTTCTTTTAATCTTATACTTAGAATTCTTTATGCAGGTATTTTTTCTTCACTGCGATGCTTTATGTGTATGGCCGTATTCTTCGTCAGCATCTCATGAATACCGTTACGTCGGATAAATTCTTCTATGCACTTGTGAATGGCCTTATCAAGTATCACATGGTCATTTGTTATTTTTTGTACATAGCAGGTCTGTTAAATCTTTTGAAAACTAGCAAGCCAATTATTTAAGTGTTTTTTACTGCATAGCCAAACTTCATGTTCACTTTATCACAATTTGGTTGATATATATATATCTATACCCTATTATAAAAGTATGAATGTTTTGTTTCGTCTAATTTATGTTATGTCTAATATATCCCTAATAATATTATAATTTAAGGATAAGTAATTTAAAATTTAAAATTATTTATTTATTTAATTATAAATACATATATATATATATTATTACTAATTAATACTAATATAAAAGTATGGATTGTTTCGTCCTATTATTTTATTTCGTCTTTTGCCTGTAATATCCTTACTAAATATTAAATTTGTGGATAGTTAAAGTAATTTGAAATAAATTATGTTTTCCCATACTTCATTATAAAAAACAAGAGTTCCTTTATATTTCAAAATCCTCCTTAAAAACTACATGCTTAAATTATTATTTTTCTACACTTTTAATACTTTGAATTTTAAAATAAAATTTGTTTCATATTAAAATAGATCTAAAAGGTATTTTAAGAAGAGTATATAACTGCGATTGGATTATTCTTTTTTAAAAAATAAGTCTAATTAATTAATTGATTATTTTAGAATCATCAGTTTTCAGACACTATATCTACAAACATGAATATTACAATGAATTAGTTGAAGCTCTCGATCGAGATTTCAATAATTTAATTCACATTGTTGCTAAAATTTATCATAGTGTCGTTCTCAAATATCTTTCGTGCCCAGACTGAAAATCTTTTTCATAAATCATATTATGAATTCTTCTTTTTAAACAAAATTTAAGGATTCTTAACCATAATAGAACATATATGTAGTATACTAAAAAAAATTACGTTCCTAATCATAGTTGAATTCTAAAAACACATACTTTGGTCATACACTATAAATAAATATATTTCGTACAAAGCATTAGTAGTATAAAGTAATTTAAAATATACTATTATTTAATTACTTGAATATAAAAATAAGAGTTTTTATTTAATTCAAACTCATAAAAATAACATATTTAAATTATTCTTCTTCTACACTTTCAATGCTTTGAAGTTTGGAATAAAAAATTAGTTTCATATAAAACTACGAATTTTTTTGTTTTATTTTATGTTTTGTCTTTTCTTGTGACGCCTATGATATATTTACTAAGTATTAAATTTAATGGTAGTTAAGTAATTTAAAATAATTTATGCTTCCTTACTTGATTAACAAAAATAATCATTTTATATTTCAAACTCCTCCTAACCACATAATTAAATTATTCTTCTTCTATACTTTCAATAAATTGAATTTTGAAATGAAATTAGTTTCATATTAAAATTTTTTTATAGAGTTTTCCAGTGATATGTTCTTTGCATTTATTTTAAGCAATTGTACTAGATAATATTACATTATGGTATTATAAATTAAAAATCAAATTTAATATATTTTTTAATCTTATCTATAACTACCATATTTTAATATTTACACTGTCAATTATTTTTGAAAATTAAAGATAAATTTTATATAATCTCAAAACTTTATAATATATGCATTTTTACTATTCATGGTTAATTTGTACTACATTTTTTATTTTTACATGTTAAATTTATCTAATTGACCTTTAACAAGTAAACATAATTTAAGCTCTTATGCTTGCATATAATGTGATTATATATTAAAATTATTTTAATATAATAAGAAGATGAAAAGGTGTATAGATAACACTATTCATTTAAGTTAGTTCAATTAGAAGAATGAAAAGCCTAAAATATTTGAAATAAAACAGAAATAGTGAGCAAATTCGTTGTGATAAATCTATCTTATACAAACCTTAACATAGGAATAATCGCGATAACAACTACGTTCTTATCAAACTGAATCTTATATAAGCAAGAAGACACATGCACAAACACATGTGTAGCTTGTCATACAACAAATTTAACGTCATTTTCAAAACTAATACTCCATCCGTCCCAAGCTAATTGTCCTACTTTGGCCTGACACAGAGACTAAGAAAAAATAGATTTTGTGGAATCTTTGACTTTTTCAAAGGTGGAGATTGAATGTGGAGATTTTGATGGTGGAGATTGTGGGAGAATTTGCCATTTATGGGGTATGACAATTAGCTTGGGACAAACAAATAAGGCAAGTAGGACAATTAGGCCGGGACGGAGGGAGTATTTGCTTTACACAAAAAAAAAAAAAAGTAATATCTCATTTACACCTCTAATTACAAAGTAGAACGTAATACCTTACTAAAATTAAATCTTTGAGGAAAACACACACGCACACACAAAAGGTAGGCAGCTAGCTTTCTGATATTAATTCAAAATCGAATAAACCTAGAATAATCAAACAAATAGGAACTTACCAAAATAAAATGATTTTTTTATCTTTTTATTAAATAATAAAAATATCATTAAATATTTTTTATCCAACATAAATCCAACAATCTAAACTACCTAATATCTAATCCTATTTAATATCAATATATTCAACAGAATTCCACTTATCCAAACTATCTAATTCCTAATCCTATTTAATCATTAAATTGACTAATTTATAAGCCTATTTAATACATTTAGCATAACAATCATTGATCTAAGCTCGCATAAGCCGAAGTTGGAAAAATTAACGGAGGCCCAAAGTTAGAGAAATTAGTAAAAAATGTAGAGAAACATAATCCAAGGTCGACGAGATTAGTGAAGAACCGAAGTTAAAGAAATTAGCAGAGAATATAGATCAGGTGTACTATTTTTTTTTTTTTTCACTCAATTCGATACAAGTTCACTTTTACAATTAAATCCTAGAAACTGAACTTATATAATGTGTAGTTTTTCAACGAAAAAGGGGCTGAGTCAACCGCACTAACTAATAAGTTATTATGATGTCCTCTTACATATATGTTTTATATATTTTTTTTTCTTTTTGTTACTAATTATATTGATTTATTTCATTCTAGATGGTATATCAATCGACAATTGTGCAACGGACTTCAGGTAATTTTAATTTAAAGCATATTTAATAGTGCCGAATTTAAATACTTCAATTATTACATAATCAAATTGCCCACAGATAAAAAACACGAAGGAAGCTTGATATCCAGAAGACAAAAAATGCAATTGAATTTCGCAGAGAAAAAACAATAAAAAGTATTTTCGAAGAACAAAAGAAAGAGGCAGCTTACAAGTAGTATAAAAGCATTATTGAATCCATCTGAGTCGAATGATGTGTAATTATATTTTATAAATTAAAGTAGTTTAGTAAGCTGAAAAATCCTATTGTAATTTTGTCATATTTTATAAAGGATCAATATTCCATGAACCGATAATCTACAAGCTATGAGAGCTGAATAAAGTAAGTACCTGGATGCATTGATTGTTGTACTAGAAGATTAATTTCAGTACGAACCTCATAATTTTATTTGTGATAATGAAAAAATGAAACTTGCTCATGTTAAAAACACCAGAAGAATTATATGATTTATTAACCTCTAACACGGAAGAGGCTATTAAGTTTTGATTAAACATCCGTTCTTGTAATTCTATGTCTTTTACTTCATTTGGTATCGAATTGGATAAGGAGCTAGCCTTTACAAGAAAAGACGTTTTTACTATTCGTGTACAAGGAATGATACATCACAATCTTCCAACAATAAAGACTGGCGATATTCATTCTCCTTTCCAACTGTATTATGTGAAAACTTAGAATAAAGTTGAGAATAGAATGAGACAGAACTTGCATGTTTTAGAAGTTATTTTCCGAAAACTAATCAACATTTTGGAGGAAATCCGTATGCTAGAGATTTTTGAAGATTAAAGGAGTATTCTTCTTTAAAAGATGTTGAACTTTACATTTCAAAAGATGAAAGCATGGATCAATGAGTCGATAATTCTCCAACATCATATCAAGCTGCAGCTATATGGAGGGAGGGTAACAATGGTAACATACCATTTTCTCGAGACATAAGAGTTAATGCTCATTCGGGGAATCAATAGAGAATAATGTATTATTATGGATGTTATGACCCATGACAATATCCATTGCTTTTTCAAGAGGCGGGACTGGTTGACATCAAAATATTTGAAAGAGCAATGGTAAAGAAATTATCTTAAAAAGATATTAAGGTCTACATATTTTAATATAAATTTATAGTATTCAAATTTAAACTCTATCTCCAACAATTCTCTTTGTTTTGCACCAAGCTATGCTTTACATTTTTAAAAAAAAAATCGAATGAATATACTACGACATCGAATAAATTATCCAGTTTTCACCTTATAAAATTATTCAACACAACATTGACACTTCCTCATACATATCATGTACGACAGTTAATCCAACAAATGTAGATGACACTTCTTGAATCATGTCATCCTCTACTCCAGATGATATTATATCTCAAGAGTAAGAGGGTAAATATATTCCAAAAGGTTAATATGTCAATAACAAGTAATTTGTATATCAATATCAATCACAAAATTAACTATATATAATGTTATTTATGTTGCACAGTCTATTTGCCATATTACTTCTTTTTTTATTTTATCTCTGTTATTTTTGAAAACAGTTTTTGATAAAGGAAGTGATAAGAAAGTCTCCTGGTGAGAATATAGTTGTTATAAGCTTCATATTTGAAATAAAAGGTGGTCCATGCATTTATTACCTGGAAGATTGTTGCAAATATATACAGTTGATAACTATATAAAGTTGGAGACAAAGATATTTTTTTTTTTCCTGAAATAATTAAACAAATTTGAGAGCATAATTTTATCAAAGAATCATGGACATTATCTTCAAAGTAGAAATTGGAGGCAGTGAAGTTGGAAAGAGAATCAGTCTTCCACAATCATTTATGTGTGGTCCAAGAGATATGCGAGCCAGATATCTAGGCGCATTGACATTAGTTCATAAATTTGAAAAACTAGGTATGTTTATCACAATGACTTGCAATAATGATTGGAAGGAATTCAAGAAAATTTATATGATGGCCAGCGACCACAAGATCGTCCAGATTTAATTGTAAGAGTTTTTCGGACAAATTGCATGATTTGAAAGATCAACTATTTAAAAAAAAAAAAAAAAAAAAAAGATATGTGAAAAAGTAGTACCACATGTTCATATTGTCGAATTTTAGAAAAAATGATTGTCACATGCTCACATGCTTATTATTTTAAAGCTAGAATATAAGATAAATAATGTTGATTAGTATGATAAGTATATTTTTGTGCAGAAATTCCTGATCTAGAAAAGGTAACCTGAACTATATGAGTTGGTAAAGAAACATATGGTGCACGGACGATGTGGAGGAAAAAATCTAAAAAATTCAGCCATGGTTAAAGATAAGTGCAAATGTCACTACCCAAGACCGTATTATGAAATAACAATACAAGGAAAAGATGGTTACCCGAGTTATTGAAGAAGGGAAAATTGACCGTTAGTTCAAGTTCGCAATGCACAATTAGATAACCAGTGGGTAGTTCCTTACAACCTTATTTATTATAGATATAATAGTCATATCAATGTAGAAATATATTCTGGAACAAAAGCTGTAAAGTATTTGCACAAGTACATCTATAAAGGTCATGATAAAGTGACGGTTAATGTGGCACAAAATGATGACAATACCACCATTGACGAAATTAAAGAATATCCAGGTGCACGGTGGGTTTATGCTCAAGAACCTATGTGAAGAATTTTTGAATTTAATTCAAATGAAATACTCCCTCCGCCCCGCTTTAATTTGCCTACTTTCCTTTTTGGTTTGTCCTAATCTAATTTGCCAACCCATAAATGACAAATTTCTCTCACAATCTCTACCCTCAAAATCTCCACATTCAATCTCCAGCTTTGAAAAAGTTAAAGATTCCACAAAATCTGATTTTTCTTAACCTCCGTGCTCGACCAAGGTAGGCAAATTGGGCCGGGATGGAGGAAGTACACCCCAGTAGTTGTACTATTGTAGCTTCATCTACCTAACCGATAATATATCACCTACCGGAATAATCAAAATTTGTAGAAAATGGTGGATGTTCATTATTATTTAAAAACAATGCTCACAAAGTTCTTTTCCTTGTGTGCTAAAGATAAAGATATAAGAAAATATCGTTACAAGGAATTTCCAGAGCATTATGCCTGTGAAAAAAAAGATAGTGTTGGAAACAACGGAACAACGGAGAAGTGATTGGATGTATATATGCTCAAATTCAATCTGAAGGAGAAAGTGTAACGACCCGCTTCTAAATTTGACAGATTGTCCCCACAAATCAACACAAGTCTTTTCCAGCGCGCTTTATCATCACTCAGCGCACCTTGAGAAACTTCCCAGTGTGTCACCCATCTTGAAATTGCTCCAGGCCAAGCATGCTTAACCTCAGAGTTTTCTTAGAATGAGCACCAAAAAAGAAGATGCACCTTGGTAGTAGTAGCACTAATTAATTCTTTAACCTCTCTTCAACTTATGCAGTCTCATACCTACATAGTCTTGAAATGGACCACATAGCCGACTATACGATCCCATACCCGCACAGTCTCAGGATACCCTCTTTTTCGGGTGTGGTGTCGGTTCGTTCATGTCTCCCTTCATCTAGAAGCCTGCCAAGAGTCGCTCATTGTCCGTGCCTTCTTCTTATTGCACCAGCGAGCACTCCCCGCCCTCGTCGGTCCCGGGCGTCACATGCCCACCAGCTTCCGCCTGGTTCGTCCCCGAACCACACCGTACTAGGAGAGGTCCTGCTTTGATACCATTTGTAACGATCCGCTTCTAAATTTGACGGACTGTTCCCACAAACCAACATAAGTCTTTTCCAGCGAGCTTTGTCCTCACTCACGCGCACCCTGAGAAACTTTCCAGGGGTCACCCATCTTGAAATTGCTCCAAGCCAAGCACGCTTAACCTCAGAGTTTTCTCAAAATGGGTACCAGAAAAGAAGAGGCACCTTGGTGGTATGAGTAGCACTAATCAATTCTTTAAGCTTTCTTCAACTTATGCAGTCCCATACCTACATAGTCTCGGAATGGCCCACATAGCCTACTATACGGACCCATACCTTCACAGTCTCAGGATACCCTCTTTTCCGGGTGTGGTGTCGATTCGTTCATGTCTCCCTTCACCTAGAAGCCTGCTAGGAGTCGCTCATTGTCTGTGCCTTCTTCTTATAGCACCGGCGATCACTCTCCGCCCTCGTCGGTCCCGGACGTCACAAAAAAGTACTATTTAAGGTTATTCTTGACGACAAAAAAATGTGCTAAATTTTATATTTTTTTTATTTTTTTATTTTTTTGCTTTGAGACAAAACTTGACGACAGAAAAGGATTTGGTAAAATACTGAAACCCTAAGTTTCTATATAAATATGACTTAATTTGACAAAAAATAACAAATATATATTTTGAATGTACCAAATATTTGCGGAATGCTTGGAAATGTGGATTACAAAATAGTAAAAAATAATAAGGGACAAGAATTAACCTTGAGAGAAATAACCTTGACACATAATACTCGAAACTCTTTCTAAGTAATCTTTGTCATTCTTATATAGCAAAATTCTTGAACAAATATAATATTATATGTATACATAAATATTTTGTATGTCATCAAACAAGAAAATAAGCATAAAACTTTTCTTGTGGAAAGTGTTAAAGGAAAGCGCAAAACGGAATGCAATAATTGCAGTTAAGAACGATACGACATCTAAGTACTTAAGAAAGATTTAGATAAAAAGAAATAGTTTTAACTTATATATTAAAAGTAACTAGCTACACTCTATTTTTCTTAGCAGCTGGATTAAAGTTACAAACTACAGAAGCAAGCATCCTACAAATAAACCCAAATTCTGAATAGTTGGAGCACATTCGCCAATGTTAAGGAATAAACTAGAAGACCCAAGTAAGATGATGGAAAATTAATTTTCTGACACATTAAAAATAATATATGCAAGTCAAACACAATACAAGATCCAATTAAAATATCTGAGATAACTACGAATCAAAGAATGGTAAATGCTCATAAGTGACTCTTAAAGATATCATAGAAAATAGAAAGACATTGATAGGGTAAGTTCAATATGCAAATAAATTAGAGCATATATTATATTATATTTCGATTAAAAGATATATGTTCTCAATGAAATAGGAAATCTATTATTGTTTTACCGGAATAGTAGACAATATGGAGAATATTGTAAACACATGATAAGAAGAGTGACAGACGTAATAGAGGAACCTACATGGACGATGGAAAAGTTGTTTGTAGAAAGTGTATCGGAAAATCCATTGAAGCTAATCCAAGGTAATACATTCTAAATTTTGCAAAAAATAAAATAATAAAAATACAGAACTCAAGATATATATATATAGAGAGGAAATCATTTGTTTAACCTTATCAATATGCACTCTTTTATTTTCAGAGTAGCTCATATAAAATATGGAAGTTACCACAATGGGTAAACTGATCGCTTACCTTACCTATTATGAAATTGGACAGGTACTGAGTGAATCAAAAAGTCACTCAAGGAGATTACAGTGTTTGGCGACATAACAGCTATGCATGTCGAAAGCTCGATCCAAGAATATATTGTATCATTAGCATGCTAAGAAAAAAATACATTATAAGTAACTTACAAATTCCGGATGCATGATCACAAACCCAGGAGTCCGAACTAAAAAATATTTAAATTATAAATGATTTTTAGGGACATAATGATTTCAACTACTACAAACTGACTAACATCACAAGCACATAAAGATATTCATTTTCTCATACCATTGAACGAGAAAAGATGAACAAGGATGATTGTGTACAACTGTGAGGAAATAGAAATAATGAAACCGAAGAACAAGAAGATACACAATCAAGAGCAGACAACCGTCACAATCACGAAAAAAGAACTAATGAAGAAAAAGAGTGGAGAAAAGAAGATAGACGAAGAGATATCACATAAGCAAGAAGAGGAACAAAAGCTAATGCAATTCATCAACGAATAAAGAAATAATGAGAGAATGAGAACAAAACAACATGATTGAAAGACAATAAAAGATTTCAAATAACAAAACACTACAAAAGAAACTAGATAAACAAAAGAGTAGGAAAACAAAAGTCAAAGACAGTCAACCGCTGAAAAAAGAAAAAGAAAAAAAGCAACAAGAGAACAAGGAAGAGACAAAGCAAAAATTAAAAAGAAGATTTATAAAGACTGAATTTCGGATAAATGTGATGGTGAAGTGACAATTACCCAATACATTACCAAAACAAAAACGAAAACGAATACTGAGACAGTTCCCAAAAAGATTAAGAAAGAGAAGGTCTAAGTTCTTCACCAAATCCTATCATTTTTTCATACCCTTCTATCTTGACTTTTTAGTTTATTATTTTAATTTATTTTAATTTAGTTCATGACTTTTAAGTTTTAAATTTAGATCTATCTTAGTTTGTTTTTGCTTATGTTTTGCGTCAAACACAATTGTGAAAACATTACTTAATTATATTCCTTTCTTCAAAATTAATTATTTTTTAAATTATATTAAAATCTACAATTTAGAACTAAATTACCAATACAAAAGACGGTTTATCACAACAAACAACCGATCTACAAATAACTTTATTATGTAATATATATATTTTCTATAAAGTAAGAAGTTTTATTGAAATAAAAATTTAAAAACCAAATAAACAATAATTTTGAAAATGATACAAATAAGTACTCCAACTATCAAATTTTCTTTTGTATTTATTATTTATTTTCGACGGTTAATCTTATCATGTTTTACATTTTTCTTAGTTCTTTCTAAAAAAACTTAAACTTATGTAGTTATCAACTTTCTTCACATATTATCTTATGACATTTAACAAACAAATGAAATTTCATACTTAAGTTTGAACTCTAATTATCGTAGTGTACAAATAATAAAACAATGAATCAAAGATAATAATATGCATGTTTCCCCATATAAAGTTCATGTTTATACTCACAAATTAAGGGACTAAAAGGAAGTGAAAATGAGTGAGATGTTTAGAGTGTGATTTAACATTTTAAAATATTAATAATTATAAAAAATAAGGCTCACGTGCAACGCATGTGCTCATTGCTAGTATATATATATATATATATATATATATATATATATATATATATTATATAGAAATCAAAATTTATGTACTCCCTTTTGTATCAATTACAGGAGTCATGTGATTCATTTTTTTGTGTTATTAATAAAACATTTCTTCATATATAGGGATGATATTGAGGCTTAGGCAAGTAACTGGATATGCAAATGGGTAATTGTATTGTATTCTGAATGAAATTGCTTTGTTTTTAGATGGATTAAGTTCAGAACAATCGTCATTTACATGCAAATTGTTATTGAAGGTTCACTTGTGTGTTGGTTATTGTTCTCTCTCTTATTATATTGTTCTGCTATTAAAGGTACTATCAGGTATTGTAATATATAATATTGAGGCAATATAATTTATGCGTTACCACAAAAGATCTTTTGAGACAAATAAAGAAAACGTCACTAAAAAAGATCTTTTAAACTATTAAAAAAAACGTCGCAGAAGATATTTTTTTAAGACAATTACAAAAAAAAGTCACTAAAAGTGATCTTTTGTGACAATAAAAGAATGTCACTAAAAGAATTCTTTTTGAGACAATTAAAAAAATCGTCACTAAAAGAACTCTATTGAGACAATAAAAAAAATGTCGCTAAATGAACTATTTTGAGACAATTAATAAAAACGTCACTAAAAAAACTATTTTGAGACAATTAAAAAAACGTCACTAAAAAAATTTTTCTTGAGACAATTAAAAAAACGTCCCTAAAGAAATCTTTTGAGACAAATATAAAACGTCACTAAACAAAATCTTTTGAGACAATTAGAAAAACGCCACTAAAAATAATCTTTTGAGACAATTAAGAAACGTCACTAAAAAATGTTTTTGAGACGTTTTGAAAAATTCGTCTCTAAATACTATTAGCGACTAGGATATTGTGACGTTTGATGTGACGAAATAATTTCGTCCCACATAACTATTAGTGACATTTTCATCACTTTTAGTGACGTTTTCCATTCGTCCCTAATTCACTTATTTGTTGTAGTGTATGTGCGTAACATAAATGTGACATGCATATGTAAAAATTGGGGTGTTACACAGAATTACATGAAGACATGACACATGTATTTCGAACGATTAAAAAAGAAATATGGTGGAAAGTACAATATGTCGGCACAAGTTTTTCCCCTGATTATCACGACTCTTCTTTAATATTTCGTAGGAATTATTATTATTATTATTATTATTATTATTATTATTATTATTATTATTATTATTATTATTGGCATACATTCTAATTTTATATTTTCGTAGTCCATAATGCGAGTTATATTTTTGTAAACCAAAATAGTCTTACTTTAGAAACAATGTCACATTTTATTATCAGTTCAAGTTTTAAATTTTTAGTTTTGCAAATTAGTTTATACAAGATTAAATAGCCAAGTTAAATAAGTAGTGTCATTGAGAATGAGTTCTTTTCTGACATCAAATTAAAAGTATTATATATATCCTACAGTTGAAACTCAACTCTTGGAACGGAAGGTACAAGCTTATTAGCCAACCAATTTTGAGTGAGGGTGCAAGTAGGGGTAGCAATCTCCAATTCGACTAGAAAAATCTAACGAATCGGACGAAATCCGTAATGAACCCGAATCGATCGCCCGCCTCATGGGATCCAAGTTGAGAGAGATACGAAATCAAACATAAACCGGACATGATGAACCGAATTGGGACCCCTAGATTCAAGCCGTTCTCTCTCTCACTCCCCACGTCATTATCTCTCTGGCACACAGAAAACTTATGTAATTTGCTAAATCAGGACAATTCTGTTATTTGGTGAATTTGAGTTCCTCCTATTTACGTAGGTGCTGAATGCTTGTCATAACGTCCTAATTCATTGGCTACTTTTATCAAAATTGACACTATGGTTACACTACTAATATGGAAAGATAAAGATGCAAAAGCATTAATCTTTGGGAGAAAAAAAGGAGAAGCGGTCAATTATAGAAGCAGTTGTAGACAGTTGGAGATAACACTAGTAGTATCGTTATCTCTTTTACCAACCAATGAGGAGTGGGTTACCATAAGCAGTAGCAGTCTAGCTCTTAAATGATCTCTCACTCTCTTGGGACTACAAAACTTTGCTCCTTCCCAGAAAATCAGTCCAAAATCGCAGGCACTCACCACCCCACCCTCATTCATTGTCCTACATTTAATGCCTCATCAATATTGTTCCAGAAAAAGGGAGATTCTATGATATTGCTCTTAAACAATACCATATGCCTGCTCTCCTTTGCTACCTACATACACCTATTTCATTTTCCCTAAAATTAACAACATATCTTTAACATGCTTTTAACCACTAAATCATATACTATTTTAACCTTCTTGAAAATTGGTGAGGGGGTTGGAGAAAATTGATTAATCCCAACAAGAAGTAGGGATGTTTCAGTTATTTTTTTGAATAAAATTTTAGTAAAGGTTTGAGTTGCACAAAAATAGATTCCTCGATAACTTTTTGAGATGGAGAGAGTATTTAATAATATTGAATCAGTTTGGATTCTTCCAAACACTTTTACAGTGTTCCAATTCAAAATCATAAATTTTAAATCATGAATCATAGGATATCGTAAATTGCGAACCATGAACCCAAATTCATAATAGGAGTAAGTAGAAAATATGAAAATAAACCAAAAAATAAGTAAGCGGGCAATAATTGGGACAAGTATATAAAAGATATGGTGCTTGACTGTTATAATTGAAAACTAAACTAATGAGTTTATTAAATAGGACTAAGAATCCCAACCCTTTTGTTTTAAATCTGACGTGAGAAGTCATCTTCTTTGATTTGTGACATCAAGCACAACAGAGCCATTAAACGTAAACATGAATTGTGAATTGTGAAGTTGAATGATTAAATCTGTAACTTATTTACCCACCCACATAAAACTAATCAATATTTGTAGTGGGCGACGATTGGGACAAGTAACAGGGTCCAATCAATGTGTGTCCTTTGTTTTGAATACGATGAGCTGAAGTGAGAAAGTAACTAAAAAGAAATAATATTAGGTGATTAAAGTGTACGTTGGAGTTAAATAGCAAGGGTGGGTCTATATAAGTAGTAGGGTTGTTGTTTATATGTGAGTGTACTTTGTGTGTACAGTGTGGGTAGCAGTAAGTGAAAATGAGTTATGTTGGTGTGGGTGTGAGTCCAGGCAATGTTGCTGTGTACCACGGGAGCAGTGTGAGTGTGATTGATAGGAGAGTGAGAGTTGCAGAAGTTGTATTGAGATGTCTCATCTGTGGGTTAGCCATTGTTTCTGCTACTCTTGTCGGGACTGACACTCAGGTTAAGGAGATTTTCACTATTCGGAAAGAGGCCAAGTTTACTGACATGAAAGCCCTCATGTAAGTGCTCTTTCTCTCTCTCTCTCTCTCTCTGGGCCGGGGTTAATTCTTTGATAATTAATTTGCAGATTGATGGTAATAGCCAACGGGTTAGCTGCAGTATACTCACTGGGTCAGATTTTGAGATGTGTTATGACTATGATTAGAGGAAATGTGGTCTTCAACAAGCCTCTGGCTTGGGCCATTTTCTCTGCTGATCAGGTATGCCCTCAATCTGTATACAGAGGGAGTGACCAAAACTCTCAATACCTTATTGCATTGATACACCCATAACTTGACCAATGTATAATACAATAAATACACGCTATCACTAGAATTAGGTGGTAGAAAATGCGGTCAATATTTTATTGGAAAATTGTGATAGTTGATGAACAATGTTGAAATATGATGATGTCAGGTAATGGCATATTTGATGGTGGCAGCAACGGCGGCAGCAGCACAGTCGGCGGCGCTAGCAAAGTTAGGGCAAACGGAGCTGCAATGGATGAAGATATGCGATATGTACACCAAATTCTGCAACCAAATAGGAGCGGGAATAGCCACTGCACTACTTGTTAGCCTATCCATGATTCTCCTCTCAGCTTTTTCAGCATTCACTCTCTTCCGTTTGTATGGACAAAACCCTAAAATAAAGGCCAACACAACATGGTAAAATGCTTCTGTGCCCATCTATGGTATAAGAAACAATAAAAATTGTGGCTTTATTATGTAGTATGAAGGATACAAACACAAAAAAACTCATGTATGTGAATGATATATGGTCACTTTGTTTCATATCTACTCAAAGCTACTGGACAATCTTTTATCATTGTTGAAACACTCTTGGATAAGCAAATCGAGGATAGATATACTTTCTAATAAAACTCACAACTTAAATTATGAATGAGGTCAGCCACTATTTTTATTTTTATCTAGACAGTAGGACACCATATTCACGTTTCAAGAAACCAATAAGTTTTAATGATTCAAGTATGCGCAATCCTTAAATGGGCCAGCTAAGCTATTTCAGAGAGCCCAATTCATATTTGTGGGACAAAGCCTAAAACTCAAAAAGATGGCCCATGCAGAATGGTACATTATTGAATGATAATTTAAGAAATAATGAAGATCTTACGAAAAAAGTTCACTTTTTCGGTAGATTTTAGAAAAAAATTATTGGGTTCTAGCCTTGCAGGGCTAATTTCTTATTGATCCACGTGGGTACTACTCTACTTGAATAATCTACCTTACATTCTAACGAGTGTGTTGAGATTAAAAGTGTTCGTTATCATAGTATATCTAAGTGAATAGTATAGAAAAAAATGTTTCGGAGAATGTATAACGTTAAAGGTTCTGGCATTGAAAGAAAGTGGGCACTTATTTTCATATAAAATCATTAAAGGTAATAATAACATTACTACATAAATAATTTTAATCAGCTGAACATAAAAATAAGATGTAATTCTTCATTTCAAGTTAAAATTATTTTTTGTCCCGTAACTTTTTACCGACACAATTTTGATCCTAAGAAAGTTAAAAATTCAATTTGGTCCTGCAACTTTAGAATTGGTCCAAATTTAGTCAATTTCTCGTTAGTAGTGGATAATTTGGCTGCAAAATGGTACGGGCCGCTCACGTGACTCATTTTTCTCGCTGATTTTTAAATACGTGGCATTGGTGAATGACAAGGAATTAAAAGAATAAAAATAAATCTCTCTTTCTTTTTAAATTTTTTTTTTTACTTCACCGTCACTCGCAAGCAAGGGATTAAATTTGGCTAGAAAAATGAGTCAAATGACGGGCACATGCGATTTTTCGACTAAATTGGTCACCGACGCGAAAAAAGGACAAAATTTGGACCAATTCCAAAGTTACGGAACTAAATTGAATTTTTAACTTTTTTGGGACCAAAATTACACGAGCAAAAAGGTACGAGTCCAAAAATAATTTCAGCCCCTCCATTTCATACAAAAGTCTTGATTGAAAAGGTACAACTTTTTTTATTTTAAAGTGCTCGTCGTTTTATAGGAAAGACGTTGTTGGTTTTCTTTGTTGAATTCACGCAAGAGTATTAGATGTAAAATTAATAAAATGGAAACAAAATAACTCAATATTATCAAATTAAATTGGGAAAATTATTATTACATTGTCAAACTATTAGTCTGTTTAGAGGTGTACACGATACGATGTGAATTAGATATCTAAAAATATCCAAATTCACACTCAACTTAGGTTATTTAAAAAATGAGTATCCAAAATCAATTCAAAAAAAAAGGGGACGGTGCGTCACGATTATTTTTTTTTGGGACAATTAAGTTCAGAATATCGGGTCTAATGGAACAGTGATTCGGTTCGGTTCATTTCAGATAACTGGAGATTTTTTATATTTTGTAAAATAGATTTAATTTGAACAAATATATTGACGTCTAACTAATATAAATAATTTTATTATAAATTTATTTCCAACTCACTAACTTGTGCTTTAAAATTGAGTAGGTCTCTTCTGGACCAATTGCATTGATCTTAGATTCGTGCAATCGGGTCGTGGGCGAAAATGTATTAGTATTTATGCCTAAAGATATTACATGTTCTGGGAGAAACGATCCGCTTCTAGATTTGACGGATTGTCCCCACAAACTAACACAAATCTTTTTCAACGCGCTTTGTCCTTACTCACGCGCACCCTGAGAAACTTCCTAGAACTTCCTAGTGGGTCACTCATCCTGAAGTTTCTCCAGGCCAAACACACTTAACCTTAAAGTTTCCTCATACTGAGTACCAGAAAAAAAGATGCACCTTGTTGGTATGAGTAACACTAATCAATTCTTTAAGTCCTCTTCAACTTATGCAGTCCCATACCTGCATAGTCTCAAAATGCTCCTCAAAGCCGATTATATGGTCTCATACCCACATAGTCTCAAGATACCCTCTTTTCGGGTGCATGATCGGTTCGTTCATGTCTCCCTTCACTTAGAAGTCTGCCAGGAGCCGCTCATTGTCCGTGCCTTCTTCTCTTATAGCACCGGCGATCACTCCCTACCCTCGTCAGACCCGAGCATCACATGTAAATGTTAATTGTGGGGGTAAGCTACCACTAGCCTCTTACAAGTCCATATCAAGAATATATGGTTAAAACATAAACGTGAATAACAATTAACTTACAACATAATATATTGTGCACAGGTTGCCCCGGATCACACCAACGTATAGGGCTTGGTCAATCAAACTTATAATAATGCAACTTATGTCTTGCATTTCATAAACATATTGAAGAGTGAGATTAATGAACACTTGATTTCTTTTTTCTAGAATATGAATAGAATTGAGAATTGATCAAACAACTCGTTTTTTTGGTTTTTTAAATTGTGTTTGAAATATGATAAGCTCAGATGTTTCAATTTAACATTTTGAAGCTGGGCAGAAATCATATATAAGCTCTAGCAAAAATCATCAACTTGAAACTGATATCAAGGTTAGAATGAGTTAACTATGAAAATTTAATTTTAAAATCCTATAGTAGTAGAAATGATTCAAACATCAAATGAGTCGTACTTAATGTTCAAATTAAAAATTGTAAGACAACAACTATAAATATATAGAATTTTATTTTATTCAAATGTATCATGCATGTATTTTCCAAAAACAATGTGATGTCATAAAGATACTCTTCATGTTTCTTCGCGGTGCTATATATGGAAATGAAATAAAATCATATTTTTTCTCTAGAAGATTCGTTGGTCAAGTTTTAATAAAATTAAACGATTTAAACGAATGATATACTTTTAACTTTTGGACAAGTGAAGTAGATCTAAAATTATAAGTCGTTAGACAAATATAAAAATAAAATACTTTTACTAGCAAAACATTCAATATAGTTTTAATTTCAAATAATATTCCACTAATTAACAACATCTAACAATTACTTTGATAAATCATGGCCGCTCATCAAATAGAAACAATGTGTATAATGTCATGGTAATATATTTTTCTTAAAAAAAACTTCATAACTAAGATCTTAATATATATATATATATAGCTGGAAACAAGTTGTTATACATATTGCTTCTGAATTAATCGTAAGTATATATTTTTTTTAAAATAAAATCTAAACTACTTTAATACCATTTTCAAGTATGCATCACAATAAATATGTAGTTCTTACTGATATACCATCATCACCCTCTCTCGCATTCACACGCAACTCCAACAACATGAAAGTGGGGTTTTAATAAAGAGGGTGAACAACATCCAACTTGTGGGGTTCAATTTGTCGCAATTGAATAAAAATAAGATAGAGCATATAATGAACATATAAAGCATAACATTCGTAACATGCGTAACATTCGTAATATTCGTATCAATCAACTTGCCAAGATAACATAGTTGGAACAAATTAATGTTCTTGTATCAATAATTCACATAACATACACATATACAATATCGAACTAAATATCTAATCAAAACAAACTTGCAAGAGAACCCCACCTTAATAGTTGAATAAATATAATGACGTGCGCAAAGGCCTAATCATTGTGTTCTTGACCAGAGATTCCTACATTATATATATATATATAATGTTTTAATTAATAAACTAGTTAAAACTTATTATAAATATAAAAGAACAGAAATAAATGATTTATAAATTAATAGACAAAGATGGATAGGGAAAGACTAATTTGATCTTGGGCATATGTGCTAATAAAAGTGTCTATTAGGAAATTGAATATATGGACAACCAAAGATGAAGTTGGAATGAAAGTTAGAAAACTATAAAGGGTATGTGAATAAAGGATAAAAAGTTTGAGCTTAATTAATTGATTTTTGAAAATCCGAGGACAAATTTAGGTAACTGTGTAATAAGAAGTGGGATCAATATCCCTTTTCCACTTCAAAAGACGTCCCCCTTCTCTTCTTTATTTGTTTTTTCTCTCCTCTCTCTCTACTTCACCCTCTGACTTCACGCCCCCTCCCCTTCTCTCTCTCTCACACTGATCAACACCCACAACTCAGACACACCACTACATAGTATATATACATGACGCACACACCTCTATCTTTGAAACAAACACACTGATATATTTAATTATATACGCACAACACGCACTGCTTACACACACATACATATAATATTTATTTATATCTCCCTCTCCAAACATAAAACAAACACACTACTAACAAACCAACACACATACATATATATATATATATATATATATATATATATATATATTCCTTCCTCCAGCCCCCTCTTCATGGATGTACTAGCACCGGTCCAATAAATAAAAGAATAATCGCGTGAAATAAAACAACGATTTCAAAAAATTGAAGATATTGGCCGACGATCGTGGGTGCAGAGGCAATAATAAATTATGAACAACAAACCGGAATAATTAAAAGAAAGAACATATTTATTATTTGTTGTTGGTACGAGAGGAGGAAGAGCAAAACTGATAGATGGAGGAGAAAGGGTGGCGGCTGCTACAGGGAAAGAGAGGGCGTGATTATTTTTTTTTTTTTTGCTTTAGGTTTATGCTTCTACTTATCTATATTTATAGCTAGGGTAATCTCGTACTGGGTATTAATAAGAATTTCCATAGGATAAGTACTTATTATCAGTTATCAACCAGATATCGAAAAGTATATAATTGATATCTAAAAATATATGTTTGCTACTCTATAGAATCTGGTCAAGATCAACGTGATATACAACATTTTACGGGTATGCAGTGAAAATAATAATTATGATTCGGGCTCAAACTAGGCCCAAACAACTTGGTCTAACAATTGAAATTATAATGCCTATTGAGCTTGAAAAATATTTAACTTGGTAATTACTTAAATAAATTATTTCCTAGCATATAAATAATAAGCTAAAAGTATGAGGTGTTACACTGAGTAACTATATCATGGTTTAAAGCTATTAATCTTTAGGGATAATTACAAAATGGCCGCGAACTATTGATACTTTTTCATTTCGGCATATAAACTATTAACGTTGACTAAACCGCCACCAACCTATTTGAATATTACTACTCGAAAGCTGCCGGCTAGAATACCGCCCAAATTCTATCCCAAATGGTGGTTTTACGAAATCGGCTGCACAATGAATTTGGGCGGTATTATGGCCGACAACTTTCAAATAGTAATATTTAAATAGGTTGGTGGTGGTTTAGTCAATGTTAATAGTTTATATGCCGAAGTAGAAAAAATGTTAATAGTTCGGAGGCCAATTGGTAATTATCCCTAATATGTATGGTAATACATGTTTCGGGTAAATGTATTATAATACATTTACTCAACAATTAATACCTTTAAACATAAATGGTGATACACAATCCGAATTGCACTGTGCAACTAGTGCACATAAGACTTTGCTTGAAAATTATATAATAATTAAATATAATGTTCTTTAGTTATTTATGTTAATTATAACTAGCTACAAAATTATAAATAATTTAATTTTTAATTCTTGTTTAAATTAATCTTTTAGAGATAATATATTTTTAAATCTATAATTTGTTATTTTATTGCGTTATTTGCATCATATAGTTCGGTATGATTCGGTACAGTTCAATACGATTTTCGGTTAGGAAAATTGAGAAATATCCAAATCCGTGCCAAAAAAATAATTGGTTCAGTTCGATTCAGAAAAAGTCAAGTGGTCAATGAATTTTTTCAGTTCGAAACTTATTTGATCCGAGTCAGTTTCGATAATCTCCAAGTTCCGAGCACAACCCTAGTTTGGACTAAGGCATATAAAGTATCAATCTTTACTAATAGACCATCAAGTTATTGAAGAGTTGTATTTTGATAACTGCCAGAAAATTTTATGGCCAACCGAGAGTCACATGTCTTGCACACATTTTTTGAAGGGTAAACATATCTTTTTTCTTTATAATTCAGCATTTAAAAATAATAAATATACAAAAAAATTGACTAGCAAACATAATTCTTTTCATGTGTGGTGAAAGTCTATTCCAAACATACCAAATTCGATAGAAGATGAGATATTAGGGTGTAATCTCACAAAATCTAATACTCGAGAAAAGAAAGAATACTTGATCTAAGTTTGAAAAGAGTGAAACAATCGTATCATAAGTGTATCCATATATTTATCAAGATATTGTACCCGAAAATGGGTTATAAATTATGTTGTAGAGTTTACCTAATTTTGGCATGCTACATATCGTCTTTCCAGATTCAGATTGGTCCACTACATTTTCTTCACGTATTATGATCATACAAATAAATGTTATTCATCGTTATTCATCATTTTTTTCTCTTTTCACCATGCAAAATCTCTTTTTTTTCTTCTTTCTTGTGTTTGTGTATGTTTGGAATATGTCTTCATTTCATGTGCAAAAGTCTATGCTAATTGATTACTTTTTAGTTTTTTTATGGTATTTTATTTTGAAGGCTGAGAAAGACAAATTTACTCTTACAAAAAATGTGTGCACGCGACTCTTGTTTGGCAGGAAAAAATTGGCAAATAGCTGCCAAAGTGCAACATTTTAATAGTTTAGTGGTCTATTAGTAAAATTAATAATTTATATACCTTATTATTTAGAGGCTTATTAGTAATATTCGCAAATAAATAAGATTGTAATTTAACTATTATAAGTGTAACTAATGTTATAACGACTAAAAAGAATTTCATGTTGGTAATTCGTGTTCCATAGTGCGAGGCCCCATATGCTTGACCTAATTTGCTAGACCCAGCTACCAAAATTGAAGGCTGGCTACATATACAATAAATAATACATAATAAATTACATAAATTATATTTAAGGTAGGAACTAATTTCAAAAAAAATGTTTAAAGTTGTAATTTACAAGTAGTGTGTGTTTGTGCCCTTGAGCTTTTTTTTTTTTTTTTTTTTTCCCAGAAAGTTGAAACTTGATTCCGTCTTTAAATAGAGTTTAGTTTTGAAAATCTATTGATAGACCACATGGATAGAGATGCACCACGCCTAGGTTCTTTTATGTATGCCCTTCAAAGTTCAAACACATTAATGTGAAATTATGACTAATTAAAGTATCATTTACTGTTTAGATAACTAACTTAAACCTAAATATTGAGAGATGTTTGGATTAGAGAGGCATATTTGAGATCTTGGATAGTTGATGGATCTAATCGGAAGTATGTTTTGAAATGTAAATGAATATTGACTCATTTATCCTATTTAAAATGCTACTTTCTTTTACAAATTCCAATAATCTTTTTAAAAGGGACTTCCCTCAATTTTCTTCAGCAACTTTTTAACTTTTAGCTTTTAGAAAACTATTTTAGGTGTTTGAGAGAACTGACTTCTGCATAAGAAAAGGCATATTCCACTCAAAACAACAAGTTGATGGATACATATTTTTTCAACTTTTAGGTTTTCTTGTAATTTAAGTAACTCTTTTTACACTTTTAAAAGTCTAATTATAGTAAAACAAATATACTTTAGAAACTCTGTAAGCGGATGAAAGTGAACTGAAATCTATAACTATGATGCTTATTGTTTTCCAATAAATCGTGTCGATTAGTAAGGATAATTTGGTAATATTTTATATAAAAATGATTATTTGTCATATATTCCAAAACTCTCAAATTGGGTAAAATACACATGATCACTACAAGAATTTTGCAAATAGACAACGGATTTTATCTATTGTTTAGTTATAAATAAGTCTATCATTTAACAGTAGTGTTATTAAAACCATTTTGACAACAATTTAAAATTGTTGTCTGTTCAGCAATAAACAATGGTGTCCACAATAGCACACATTCATTGTCTACTCAATTACAGACAACGGTGGAAAACTATTGACTTTGAATGAAAGACGATGATTTTATTATTGAATATTTTTGTTCAAATTCATATTCTTATACAATACACCCAATAATCAAAACATCATAAAATATTTACGATACACTAAATACAAGACAAATGTCAATAAATTCATCAACATTAAATTAATTACTATAACAGAATCTGAATTCTTCAACTAAATAAGTCCTAGAATGAAACCAAAAACCAATTCTTATTTACTCAAACAATTCCTATATCTATACCAAAATCAAATCTTTTTGCATATTAAATTCCTAGGATTGCGATCAATGTGTATAATTACATTCTCCATCGGCAACCCAAGCTGCAATAGTTCTGTTTAAAAGTATAGTTTAAAACCCAAAAAGAAAAACAAGCTTATTAATAAAAAGAATAAAAGTTCAAATCAAGAACTTTAGAAAAACAAAATACTACAATAAAATTTCACCAAAACAAACTGAAAACATACCTTCTTTAATTTTCTCCAAGGAATCAAATATGATTTTTTCGTTGTCTTCCTCAACCACTACAAGTGTATGCAGTCAAGAAAAGATAGACTTGAGCTCTCCGCCTCATTGCTTAAATATTAACATATACAAAAGCTATAGAGAAAAAAAAAAATCCTAGATTAATGTTGTTAGTAACAATCAACTTAAACAAAATTAATTGGTTTCTCATGAATCAATTATGCCTCAATATTGTTCCTTTAATTTGAGTAATTGGAATTAAATGCAACGATATAAGTTGGATCCTCACAATGCTTGTACCCACAAGATATCTTAGAACTATTTAAAATTTGACATTATACATCTAGAGTTGGAGTACTATTCATTTCTAATTTCCAACCAAATAATATAAATTTTTCAGATCTCAACATCAAGAGAGTTTATCTGTTTATGAAAACCGTTACCTGAATGCCACCACATCAATGAATTATGTATCAAAATGCAGAAACAAATATCATCATTCAGACACTGTGACCAACAACATAAAAAAGGTATTACGTGCATCAATTTTATTCACCATTTAGTAATTGCTTACCCTTGTTTCATCTTTACTTCTCTCATTGCACCTGATCCTTTCCCTGGAAATTACAAACCGAAAGTGAGTGACTATTGAATATATTGAGGACATGTTTTCTCAAATTAAAATCAGTTAGAGCACAAACATGTTCTAGAATGTTAGTAGAAATCTCCCAAAGACCCACCCTAGCCATAATTTTCCCTAACTTTTCTTGTACCCTGATATACGTTGTGTATACATGCATTTTAGGTCGTTTTAGATAGATAATGACAATTGCATGTATAAATGATCGAATTATGTAATATTCCTTGTTTTGAGCATTTTAACATGGTTGTGATGTTTTGGAGAAAAATGGGTAATATATGCTAAAAAAGGGCATTTCGACAAAGTCGGGAGAAGAAACGAATAAAGAACGAGTTAAGACGGAAGAAAAGGGCCAAGACCCGATCTGGAAGATAAAAACCATTACTGAACCAGAGTTCAACAGGAATAGCCACGTCAGTTGGATGCAGCCGCATCAAAACTGGCCTGGTTAAAGCCTGAGAGCACTGTGAAGCGAGAACCATCGCATTGGGCAACGCGGCTGCGTTACGGGAACGGTCGCGTCCATATGGCGGTGCACCTTATTTACACTTGTTTTTCTCCTAATTCGATTGGAATTTACACCACATCATCCCCAACTATAAAAAGAGGTCTCTAGCTTTTATGGACAATACACATCCAGAGAGTCTTGGAAGCGAGATCAAAGAGTAAGGACGTGACAAAGATGAAGATCGGCGACTGAGACTCGGGTTTTTCTAGTCTTCTCTTTAGTTATTTTATCTATGAATATAATTGGATTTTGACTTTGATTATGAGTAGCTAAATACGTTTTGTGTTCTAGGATTAGAAAGTAGGTCGTGAACAATTATATCTTGATTTGTTTTAATTTTAGACTCCAATTTTATGTTTGTTTATCTATGTGTTTGTTTTCTTCACATGATTTATTTAAATTGATCACTTAATATATCTACACGTTTAGCAATTTCACTTCGGGAGGATGAAGTTGTTAATAGATAGACGCACGACACATAGCGTAGTTGTCGAAACTGTCCGAAATGAGTGAGATAATTGTGTAGGCATTGGTATAGGGGCTTTTGGGAGTCTTTAGGATTGATCGACTTGGGAGAGTGAGTAGTCCTAATTGATCAATAGTTTAATCGCTTCGGGAGAAGTGTTAGATTTATATACGTGTCGTCTAATAAACAACAAAATTGGTTTGAAAGTCTAGAAGTTTAGGTTAATCTTACATAGGAATTCATAATTTAAATCTATACCCTAGAATACAGCTTTACCCATATGAGTTTTCCTTACTATTCGATTACTTGTATTTCGAGCCTTTCTTATTAATTGTTTATTTTTATGCTATTAGTCTAGTTAATACAAAATTCATCCTTAATTCAAGAGTTTAGATAGAGTAGAGATATTAAAATTAGGGTACTAAGCTTACGTAATTAACAGTCTCTGTGGATCAACCTTGTCTGCCACTGTCTACTTTAGATCCGTACACTTGCGGAACACTAGGATTAGGTTTTAGTGCATAAAGTTTTTGGCTCCATTGCCGGAAACTGTATATTGTGTTAAGATTATATTTTGATAAATATCTCGACACTAGACTGGATATTATTTTTCTGCATATTTATATTATTAATTTTTATTTTTATTTTTTCAATTTTACATTGCTTTTCATGCTTTTGTGATCTCAGGTAGCGCATGCACACCCGCTCTAAAGGGAAAGATACACTCATCCCTTTCGACCCAAAAATTGAAGCGACTGTCCGTAGGCGAAGAGCAAAGAAAAACTAGGACAAAGATATGGCCGCACCACCACCAGAAAATGCAACCTCAGAAGATATGGTTAGACAGATTTTCAGAGCAGTCAATACCATGCGAGTTGATATCAATACAATGAGACAACAAAATCAACTGCCAGTATTAGCACCAGTCGAACAAGAAGCTGTTGATCAGGCAGCTATCAGGGACTATCTACGTCCCATACCGAATCAGCGATATGGTAGAGTTGAAGCTCCGCTAATTCAGGCTAACAGTTTTAAGCTAAAGCCAACACTCATATCAATCGTGCATCAGAATCTTTTTGGAGGGGGTCTATTAGAGGACCCCAATGTTCATCTAGGAAGGTTTAAGAGGATATCAGAAACTCTGAAGATTAATCAAGTACCGCATGAACAAGTTAAGTTGCGTTTATTTCCTTTCTCTTTAAAGGACAAGGTGTTGAAGTGGTTCATTTCTTCGAAAATTGTAGCTACATAGGATGAGCTCAGCACTCGTTTTCTGCTTAAATACTTCCCTCCAGGTAAGATGCTCGAACTTTAGTCCGAGATAACTCGGTTCAGATAGCTGGACGGAGTGTCATTCAGGGAAGCATGGGAGCGACTCGAGGATCTCCTCCGAAATAGTCCTCAACACGGGTTCTCTCAAGATCAATAGATTTGCAAATTCTATAAAGGGTGCGCCTGCAAGAGTATTAGTAGATGCATCAGCAGGAGGATCCCTTTTAGGGAGAAATAAGAGTTCAGGTTTCACCATTCTAGACGAGATGGCTGCTACTAGTTGGCAGTGGCCGAATGAATGGAATCAGTCTCGTAGAGTCAACTGTGTTGTAGAAGTAGAACCAGCAAAGACGGTAGTCAACAAGTTAGAAGCTTAAATGGCCGTATTAGATAATCAACTCAATCTGCTAACAAGTGTGACATTAGCTCAGCATACTGACCCGAACTCAAATCAGCAGCCTACACAGGAAGTAGTTGAAGATGAAATTATGTCAACCAAAGAAACTTCAATAACTTCCACGGCATTCAGCAAAGGTACAATGAATACCAACATGGTGCACAAAATAACTTATCTTATGGAAACCCAAATAATTCTCTCCAGTCTCCACCGATATTCGCGGTCACTAACGGAATGAATCATGAAGGGCGTAAACTGACTCAAGAAGATTTAGTACATGGGCAATTGACCAAGTATGACGAATAGTTAACCCGTCTAGAGAAGAAGGTGGAAAGATGTTGAAGAGGTTAACTTCTTAAATCAGGGAAATTTCAACAACTTCCAAAATAACCAGCCGAGGCACAATCAGTACCCGTCCAACCGGAGTAACCAAAACTTCTCTTATAGCAGTACGAAGAATTTACTTAATCTGCCATCCGGATTTTCCATCACAAATGGCATGATCCATGATGGACAAAAGCCAACATAAGAAGAAATAGTACAGTCACAGTTCGAAAAGTATGATGAAAAATTAGCTCAATTAGAGAGAAAGATGGATGGAAGGTTTATTGAGCTAACAAGCAAGTAACTAGTCAAGGAGCGGAGATCAAGCAATTGGGAGAAAATATGAGAGAAATATCCAGCAATTTAAGTCAGTTGATAAAGATTGTTGGGGCTCAACACAAGCAGGGACAATTTCCCAGTGACACAGTCATCAACCCGAGGAAGCAGTGTAATGCTATCCACTAAAGGAGCGAGACTGAACAAGAGAGTCAAGAGCCGAAAGAAGCTGAACGGGGGATCGAACAAACCCAAGAGAAGGTGGTCAAATATGATTTAGAACCACCAAAAAGAAAAGAAGTCCCTCCATATATACCTCCCATTCCATTTCCTCTAGCAGCCATTAAAAAGAGGAATGAGCAACTCTGCATCGAACATGCTAAGCGTTTGGAAGAACATGAAGCCAGGAAGAAGTTGGCAAAAGAGGAACAGGCGGAAAGGAAGAGATTAGCAAAAGAGAAAGCAGAACATCAAAAGAAAGAAAGCAGCGACAACAAAAGTAAAAACATACTACTTTATTCTTTTAATGATTCATCTTATTTACATGATAAATTCTCTGCTAACCCGATTCCTTTAGAAAGCTCTTGTACGTTTTCTGTAGTGCAGGACAAATCTGAGAAGGAAGCTGATTGTGAGCTAAAGGACTTAAAAACGATGCACGCTGAGAAAGAGGACACAAATAAGGAAGACATGAGTCTCCTAAAGAAAACGCATACTTGTATACGAAGGGCCATTAAAAAGAATGATCCAGGGAGTTTTTCCATATCTTGTTCTATTGGTAGTCAATCGTTTAAGAATGTGTTGTGCGACTTAGGATCAAGTGTCAATTTAATGCCTCTTAAAATGCACGCACAATTAGGGCTAGGGGTAGTCAAGCAAGCCTTTACTACTATCCAATTGGCAGATGGATCAATACTAATACCGTTGGGAGTAGTAGAGGATGTGCCTATTCGAGTTGAAAATTTTGAATTCCCTAGTGATTTTTTAGTTGTTGACATGCAAGGGAATATGGATGTCCCTTTTATTTTAGGTCGACCTTTCTTGGCAACAAGTCAAGATGTGATAGATATGCCTAAAGGGAAGTTGACGTTTTGTATTCAAAATGAAATAGTCATATTCCCCATTTATAATAGGAAAGCATAAAAGAAAAGGACAAATGTTGTGTCGTTTATACTACTATCAAGAGTCCAGAGTTGCTAAATACAGTCTTAATTAATCCGAGAGCAAGTTGGTTGGGCTTTGGTTAGAAAAATCGAGGGGGTCGTCGGGCTGAAGACGTAAAATTTAGCGCTTGTCGGGAGGCAACCCGGCGTTTACGCCTTTATTTGATATTTTGCATTTTAATTCTATGTTATTTAATTTTTTAGTATTTTGAGGTAATTTAATTAGTTAGTTCGTGAGTACAGGTTAACAAGATATAGTTGAAGAAGCAATGAATGAAGTGAAAAGATGAGAGAAAAGGAGTAAAAACGGAGTTAGAAGGCCAAAAATAGGGGTATATAGTGAGGAGCAACTCGCCCGAGGCAGAGAAAACTCGGCCGAGGCGAGTTTAAGCAAAAAACGGAGCTGGTCCAGTGAGTTTAACTCGGTCAAGGCCCCAAAACTTGACTGAGTCACAGCCCCTAACTCGACCGAGGCATAAGGAACTCGGTCGAGGCGCAGTTCAGGCCGAAGACAAGCCCATTTCTAGAAACGTCAAACTTGACCGAGGCAAGGAAACTCAGTCGAGTCGCAGGTCAGGTTTAAAATCCGATCTCTTTCCCTCTCTAAAAATCGGAAACTCTCACTTCCCTCCCCTCCATTACCTCTTACTAACCTCTAATCTTCTGAAAAGACACACAAATTCACACACCCACTTCATAATCTTCAAAGTTCACCAATTTAATTTTGTGAAAGAGGCAATTTGGGACTCAACCTAGGGCTCAATTTCGAAAAGGGTCTTTCGACTAAGGATTTTCGGTAAAAATGCTTAACTTGCACATGTTTGTTTATCAATTATAGTTCTTGTGTTAATTAGTTGGAATTTTAGTTGATATTGTTGAGTTTTGATGACATTGTAGTGTGCACTTGTAGTGCAACTTTGTAGCAATTATAGGTTGGGGAATACTCATTATGAGTTTACTTTGGTAAATTGATGATATAGTTGAGTAGTTTATCTTGTGGGGATTGAATTTAGAGCAACATTCGTTTAATTAACATGAAATTGTCATTGGGGCATTTTATCGAACATGTTATGTGCATTATGATTCTTGAGTAAAGGCTAGCTTTATTTGGCTCAATTATGTTCTATGTTAATGGAGAGTAATAGAGAAGTTGATATTGATAGGGATATTGATGTTTACATCTCGTTTGTCCTAATTTGATGCAAATTTATAGTTAACATAGTAGGCGAGTGAGTTAAATTCATTAAGCCTAGTATAGTAGGTGTTTCTTGTGTGTACTATGGTACTAAATGGAGAAGGTTCTTTTGTAGGTATATAATACCACCTAAAGGGGCAAAAAAAGGGGGGGGGGGGGGGAGGGGAGGTTGCAGGTGAAGCATCATCGTCTAATTTACCGGCATTTTCGCCGGATAATCCTCTCTTTTACAACATCAGATTGCAAACACCAGAAGAAGAGAGAAGATGGAGGAAAATCATAGGGAGAAAGATTGTCCCCACTAAATTTACCAATTCCGTAGTGGACGATCATTTCGGCATCCATAGGAATTTATGGGTGCTAATCAAGAGAGTCGGTTGGGAGACACTATTGGGCAAAAGGTGGGCAACATACCAGAATGATACCCTAGAGTTTCTCACTATTCTAGTTTTACATCCCACCTCTACTCGAGACAGGAAGCCGGACAGTATGTCATTCCGGCTTCGCAACAAGACCTACACACTTACTCAGGCTAAACTGAATGATATCTACAAGATGCCAAACACCGGAGATTGCACCCCGTCAGATGACTACAATGAGCACACATGTTGGAATCATATGGTAGAGATCCTTGGACTTGTGCCTTGGATGAAGAGCGATACATCGAGGAATAAGGTGTCTTGGATTCGTAATCCTATCTTCCAGTATCTACATCGCCTCATTACCTATATTGTGCTTGCTCGACCTGAGACAAGCACTGTGGACTCAAAAGGAGATGTTTCTCTTATGGTGTGCGGCGACAGGATGAAAAATTGATCTCAACCAAATTCTGATGGAGCAGTTTGATCGCCAAGCAGTGAAACAATCGGGTGATATTTCGATTGGGGGTCTTATTACCCCTATAGCTGACCACTTCCAAGTCGTCACTGAGGATGACTCAGTTGAGAAAGTGCCCGGAGACTCGCATATATCGGTGAAAGATGTCTGTAGGTTGAAGATGATTTTTTGGAGCAAACGTGAGGAGCAATATTTGCTTTTGCAGAATAGAGGTAGATCCCTCCTGTCTCCCTAACTCCCACCTGACTAAGATTGAGGAGCTTGAGGATATAGATAATTGGAAGATGAACTCACCAGCCCATCATGCCCAAGAAGTTGACTCTACTCCTGATGAGTTTCGGCTTTATCAAGTTGTGCACCGAATCGATAGTCAAGGTAACGCCCCTAGTGGATCGGGCCAAGGAAGCCACGAGAACATGGCTCAGGTGCTCTCTTCCTTGACTACATCATTAAACAATTGATAACACACCAGCATTAGAGGATTTACGAAGACAAATAGTAGCGAGCACGGCAAGAAGAAAAGTGGGCTCAGCAGGATGAGCGATGGAATACCGAGACAACTTGGAGACTACAACAAGATGCGAGGTGGACCCAACATGAGCAGAGACAACCTTATCAACAACACCAGTTGGATGCAATGGTTCAGTTCTGGCAGCCATGGGGTTTTAACCCACCACCACCTCCGCCTCAGTAGCACTGTGAGTAAGCACCAAGGCGTATCACTCTTTTTCCCACAAACTTGGTTTCAACCAAGTTTGGGGGAGGGGGTGGATAGTGTTACGTCTTGGCCGCTTTTATGTTTATCGTTGTTATTCCATTCAGTGTTATTGAGTTTATTGTTGTTTTTGCTTGTGTTTCGTATTTTATGTCTTGTTTGTGAATTGGTAAAGGGTCTGTGAGCCCTATAGCTGATTTGATTATTCTTGTTAAGTAGGATTTATTGCATTTATGCAGTTACTGTTTTCTTAAGTTAGTTTACATTTTGTTAAACTTTGGAGTAAAAAACCCGATTGGAGGAAGCATAAAAAGGGTTGATAGATGATGATGTGTCAATGACAAGTTGAATTTTGAATAAATAGAATGTTGACACATACTAAGAGTATGATAGGTGTTTGGATACAAAATTGAGCTTGACCTTGAACAATGATCAAAATTAACCTGTGAGATTTGAGCTTTATATGTATTCCTATTTTTGGAGTAATTATATCATTTTTTCTGTGTGAATTGATTGGTCATATTGTATTTAACCTCTAGAACTTTCCTTGCGTCTTTGTAGGAATGAGTCAAGTGCATGTTGTGGCTTAGAAAATGATATTAGGCATTCTTTTGCTAAGAAAACTTGTTTTGAGCCTTAAAAGTAATTTCTTTTTACCAAAACGTAAAAATCCCTAGTTAGCCACTTTGAGCTCTAAGCCTTATTTTTCAAAGCCAAACACTATAAGCTTATACCTTTCTTTTAGCCTTTGGCCCGATTAATTGGACTAATTGAGTAAGAGGGGATGGATTGGAAGGTAGATAGGGCAAAAGTATCAAGTGGAATGGATGTTTTGGACGATTTGGTAAAGAGATTTGTGAGTTAGGCAAGAGAAAAAAAAAATAGATAACTCCTCCTAGTTGTTCTTTTTGTTGCATTATTTATTGAAAGAAAAAAAAAAAAAAGAAAAGAAAAGAAAGATGTCAAATACAAGTGTGTTTTGTTGCTAGGAGGGGTTAATGATGAGAAAGTACCTAAATATGCTTAAGTTGTATGAAATACGAGTAGTCTCAATGAGGTACTCGGTAAAAAATAAGCATTGAAGTTCTTGGTTGAAAAAAAAGAAAAAGTGCCGTTGTAGGGTGATGAAGCGATATTGAGTGGTTTTCTGAAATTTGAAAAGTGAAGATTGAGTGAATAATGTTAAGGGGTAGTCGGTTAGGAATAACTTGATTGGTTCAATAGTTAGTCACTTGTATCCATATTTATCCCACTTTACCTTAAACCAACATTACAACCAAAACTAAAGACCTTATTGATTCTTTGCCACACATGTCAAGTATTAGGTCTAATTTAGACAATAGGCAAGCATATGGTAGACGGTACATATGGTCCAATTTGAGCGTAAACACTTTCCATATTATACACTTGAGAGATGAGTGATACACTTAACCGATGAGGATCATTGTTATTAAGTTTCTTGTCTCGAAAGTAGTTGAAAATTTGCCATATCACCAATGCTCGAAGATTATGATGTCGGTTTGATGAAAAAAATCTCTGGGACTAGATTTATCGTCTAATCGCCCGAAAAGCTTGTATTATGTGTGTTGTTTTGTTTTATCTTATTGTTCGGGATGAACAAGGTTTAAGTTTGAGGGAGTTTGATACACGTCGTTTATACATGCATTTTAGGTCGATATAGGGACATATTTGATAACATTTGCATGTGTATTTAGTTGAAATGTGCATAAATTCATTATCTCGAGCTAGATGACGTGTTTGTGATTGTTTTAGTGATGATAGGGTATAAAAAGGCTAAAAAGTTCATTTACACGAAGTTGGAAGAAAAACGAGCAAGAAAGTTAGAAGAAACGAAGAAAAATTGAAGTTTGGGCAGAATTAGTTAACTCGATCGAGGCCAAAAAGCAACTCGATCGAGGTTGAATTGAAGAAACGCAAGGAAGAGGACTTAGAACCTAACTCAGGAGAGGCCTGTTCAACTCAGGCGAGGCCTGTTCAATTCGGGCGAGTTGTACAACTGGGGCGAGTTAGGCCCAACTCGGGCGCGTTCCGAATTTCAGTGCAATTAGGAGTTTTACGCGTTTTTTCCTGTTTCAAGCCAATCTTCACCCCAAATTCATTCTCAACTATAAAAGAAGGTCTCGAGGTCCGAAAATAAGGAGACACACATTGGAGAACACATACCTCTCATACTTTTACATCAAAGTGGAAGCGTGAGAGCGAGAAGATGAAAATCGACGAGTTGATAATCGGGTTTAATTATTCCTTGTTTATTTCAATTTCTTGACAATGTTTTCTTTGAATTATTGTTTAGACTTGTTAGTAGATATGGGTAGCTAAACTACTCGTGTCCTAGGATTAGAAAGTAAGGTTTTATAACAATGTTGATTTAATTGTTTAGTTTATAGACTCCAGTTTACATTATCTATCTATGTGTTTGATTTAATCCCTAAAATTGAATTTAATCTGGCCAATAAGGTTTAATTTACTTGTTTAACGATGCCACTTCGAGAGAAGGAAATTGTTAATAGACGATAACACATAGCACGATTGTCTATGATCGTGTAGGCAAAAGGTTAAGGGGTTGTTAAAGAGTTGTTAGGATTAATTGACTCGAGAGAGTAATTCTCTTAATCAATCTACGACTTAGTCGCTTCAAGAGAAGGGTTAGGTTAATTAAGTGTCGCCTATAGATAATTAACTGGTTAAAAGTTTATAAATTAATAATTAATCATCATTAGTTTAATTCCTGAAATCGAAATCCTAGGATACATTCTCGTTAATTGAAATTTACTCGTTTGTTAAGTCAAGTAATTAGTTTAAGTAAATTAGTTCATTACAATCAATTCATTCACATAATTTTAGTATCTAGCTAGGATAATCCTAGATAATTAGGGTATCAAACTTCATTAACTCATTCCTTGTGGTTCAACCTTGACTTCCTTTATATACATCTACATCCGTACACTTGCGGTATTTTAGGGCTAGAAATTAGATCTGTCAAGTTTTTGGCGCCGTTGCCAGGAATAGGTATAGCGTCTTTGTTTTTATCCTGAGTAATAGGATGATACTAGACTAGATTTTATTTTCTGCAATTTTAATTTTATTATTTGATTTTCATTATTTATTTATTTTATTTTAGTTTTACGTGATATTTCTTTTTAGAGGTGTTTGCAGGTTTCGCATGCAAACCAAATCAAAAGGGAAAGAACATCTTGTCCCTCTAGATCCTGAAATTGAGGCAACTGCCCCTAGGAATTGCTAATTGAATTATTGGCATACAAAATTAAGTTATATTACAATATTTGTTTCTTAAAAAAGCATTCATTTGCATGCATATATATATATGACCACATATGCATATATACTGGATACTATACATTACGATTTTTATTATTTTAACTACTGCAATACATATATTTTCATTGATAACACTAACTTGAACCCTTTGTTCACGTGTTAGTTGCAAAAATCATTGACTATCTTCGACTATACTACAATAAAAGAGGTTTTTGGTATAATATTTTTTGAAACAATAATTATAGTCATTAATAATAAGTTATTGATGTTATTGGTGGCCACTTGTAATCACAAAACTCTCTACAGATTATTTGAAATCCTTTTAAGATTACTTTTAGAGACAACTAATTATTACAAAAAATATTTGAGATGCATTATGTAACCACTAAAATTGTTAAAGTCGAGGGCGCCAGACACCATCTCACACCGTGAAGGATACCAATATATGGAGAGACCCTTAGTCACCAAGTGAGCATTCATCCTAAAACCATAGGACGTGGCTCACTAGGCTTATAAAAGTTTCTCTTTTCTAGTGTTTTATTTATGTAGGACAACTCACATGTGAAGGCAAATATATTATTTGCATTCGAGTTATTGAGACGACTAATTAATGTCAACATATTGTCTCTAATAATAAAGTTGTGACAAATACTTATAGTTTGTGATAAATACTCATTATTTGAAAAAAAAAAAAATCTCAAAAGACCATATCTTTCATAGTGATAGTTTTAATCTAGACGCTAATTAATTAAGTTGCCATTAGTTATTTATGTTTTTTTTCTTCTCAATTTCTCCCAATGTAATTACGTTAATATCATTGGTAAGTAAGGCCCAAGTTGCCTAAAGTTACAGGCTGGCCCAAATTGTTTATAGTTGGAAGCCCAAGAATTGGCCCAAGTATGGATCTGATAATTGGTTTGTAACGGCAGCACAAGAGAGAGAAAAGATCTGACCCACGATTTCCTCCAAATCACGAAAGCGAGCTTCATGGCCTTAATGGCAGGAATATAGTTAGGGGCCTCAATTGTAGGAATATAGTTAGGGCTGTAATTTGTATGATATAAATAGTAGAATGAGGAAGAGAAGAGGGGTTGGAACTTTTGAAAGAGAAAGCACGCTTGTAAACAATAATAAAGAAAGAAAGAGAGAGAAAAAGGAGCCCGGTTGGGACATTATTTTCCCGTGAACGTAGATCTCCGGATCGAACCACGTAAACCTTGTGTCTTATTGCTTGGTTATTTTCTTGTTTAATACTTTTCGTAAATATTTCGGTGATAGCGGATTGCGCTTTATCAATTGGCGCTCACCGAAATATTTACGAAAAGTATTAAACAAGAAAATAACCAAGCAAAGACACAAGGTTTACGTGGTTCGATCCGGAGATCTACGTCCACGGTTGAATGACTTCGGGGTTTTACTCTCTCTCAACCCTGTGCGAGGAACTTCTGGGCTTACTTTTTTCGACTCCGGCACCCCTGGCTTACTTTATCTACTTTACAAAGCCGAATCCTTCTGCTTCGGCTTCTTTGGGGGAGGGGCATCTGGTAAGTAAGGCCCAAGTTGCCTAAAGTTACAGGCCGGCCCAAATTGTTTATAGTTGGAAGCCCAAGAATTGACCCAAGTATGGATCTGATAATTGGTTTGTAACGGCAGCACAACAGAGAGAAAAGATTGACCCACGATTTCCTCCAAATCACGAAAGCGAGCTTCATGGCCTTAATGACAGGAATATAGTTAGTGGCCTCAATTGTAGGAATATAGTTAGGGCTGTAATTTGTATGATATAAATAGTAGAATGAGGAAGAGAAGAGGGGTTGGAACTTTTGAAAGAGAAAGCACGCTTGTAAACAATAACAAAGAAAGAAAGAGAAAGAAAAAAGAGCCCGGTTGGGACATTATTTTCCCGTGGACGTAGATCTCCGGATCGAACCACGTAAACCTTGTGTCTTATTGCTTGGTTATTTTCTTGTTTAATACTTTTCGTAAATATTTCGGTGATAGCGGATTGCGCTTTATCAATCATGTTCAACCTTATTAAAGTCTTGACTAGGCGTTGGATCCTAATACACGTTTTTGACTAATGCTTTGTAGTATTGCCACTATGTCATTTTGATTTCGTAGTATAGTTTACATCAAAGATATATCACATTTAATAATAACATCGATATAAATATGTATTTTTATACGATATCGCAAGCTAGAGCTAGGTAGAGTAATAAATTCATTTATTCCAAAATTTCCCACACGCAACTTGGCATGGTTACATAGGGAATGGTGCCTTTGAAAATATAGAGTAATCTGTTTTAGGGTAAGGTGGACTCCAGTTGGATAAGGTTTGCAATCAACGACGTAAACAAAATACTGGTCTCATTTCTATTTTTTCCTGTTGCAAAAGGATAAAATAGTCAGGCAATAAATAAAGAATTCTAATATTTAATATTTAATATTTATCAGTCCAACAACTCCAAATAGGAGAATAACATTACATATATTGGGTTTGTAAATTTAATTTACGTTTGATCTAATATTTTATTATATTCAATGTATGTCATACATAAATTAATTATTTCATTATATACACGTATATTAATTATTTAAAATAAAAAATAAAAAATATATTAAAATATAGATCTCTTGTTTATATCCGTTTCTCATATAGTAATTTCATGTAGTGAATGCAATCTTGAAATGATGAGTATAGATCCCCGTATACAAGAACATTTGACAAATCCGATGTACTACTTCCGTCCCGCTCTAACTTTCTACTTTCTTTTTTGCTTTGTCTCAATTTAATTTTTCAGTCCATAAATGATAAATTTCTCTCGCAATCTTTACCCTCAAAATCTCCACTCTACCTTTAGAAAAGTTAAAAATTCCATAAAATCTGCTTTTACTTAACCTTCGTGCTCGATCAAAGTAGGAAAGTTAAGTCAGGATGGAGGAAGTACTTAACATAGTTTTCAAAGATATAGTTTTCTTTTTTTTTTAAAAAAAAAAGTGTATCAATAGAAAATCTAATTATGGTCTCCGTAAAAGAACCAATATCTTGTCCAACATTTAAAATATTCATAAAAAATTAACATAATTAATTTATAAATAATAATTAGAAATAATCGACTTTTTTATGAACCAATTATTTAGAGTTTTATCAACTTACTATTGTTTCTCGTCATGCTTGCACAATTTAAAATTTATTTATTTATAAGGAAGATCAAAATTAAATAATCGAACATTTTTATTGAATAACTTATTTTTTGTTAAATAAAAGAATATTAAATCATCTAATAACTTTTGATTTAATTAATAAAATTATTTTATTTATTTACAACTCCTATCCATATAAAATGTTCAACTCGAAATATATATTCAAATTTAAGAACAATAATCAACCAACTAACAATTGTTTATTTTATATTTAATATATTATATCAAAATATTGAATATTAATATCATATTAAATACTAAGAAATTGATTTTTTTTATCTTGAAAATAAAAGAAATGAATTAAAAAATGAAAAAAAGTTATTAGTATCTTTAGAATGTTGGAAAAATCATAACATTTGAGAGAAAGAGAGATCTAAAAAAAATATAGATCTCTAAAAATTTTATCCCTACCGTGGTGCATGTGTTCCTCTACTATTTTATTTTTATTCTTTATAAAGGAATTAAATATTATCCGTGAATCTAGAAACCGAAAAACTAGCTAGTTTTTACTAGTTTTGAACAATCGTAATATTGTAGGAAATATAGATATATACATTTGTTCATAAGATAAAAATAAAGTTTTAAAAATATAAAAGAAATATCTAATATTTTAAAAGATTAGTTAATAAGTATTTATAAAAGTATTCTTAATATCTATTTAAGTTTTATTTGTATCTTAGACTCAATCAAATAACTCAACTCATATTACATAAATGGATTAAAATCGACACACCATTGCATTTTTTAATATAATTTATTTTAAATATGCAATTATAATGTCAAATTAAGAATCATGAAAAACATGAATTTTATGTTTTTTACATTAAAAGGGGAAAAAGAACGAGAAATTAGGTGCTTTTTAATTTATTTTAATTTCATTAAATGCTTTGTAAATTTATTTTATTTTATTATAAATGAATCAATCAAAAGTTATCACCTATAATTTTCTTATATAGCAAATTGCAAACAAAATTTAAATTTGGAACTAATTTTGAAAAGATTTTACCATATATATACAAATTTTTACCACATATATATACAAATCTCTTATTATGTTAGCTATGAGTTAAACCTACTATGTTTAAAATGTGAAAAAGGTGGAAAAATAATCTGATTTCCTTTCATAAAGGGTTTCATTTTATTATATAATAAGATTTCGGGAGAGTAAAGTCCTCCATTTTGTTCCCACTACCGAGTTGTCTTAGATTTTTATTGTGCTTTAAATAATATAATTTTTCAAGTTATTTTGAAAAAAGTAGGGTGCGTGTATTTGTTTAAGGTTCTCTCCCACATAATGGGGAAGATAAAAACCTATTTTTTCACCTACTTTTCACCATTTTATTTACCTCAATCAACAATACTTCAACGCTCTCCATCCTTAAACAAACACACACTTATTGATTTCATTATTATGATTGAAACTCGAGTGTCTGTTAATGGTATACTCGTGACAATGTTACAATTTTATTGTTATTGTTCTCTCAGGGCTCATTTGGTAGTTTTTACGAACGCTACATACTGATACCATTATGTCCTAACTATTATTTGACTAAAGTCCTTCACTAAAATGATGCACAATAATATTCTCCTGTTGCACCTTGTTTATTAATCTAGTCAAATTGGTCATATAACTACTACAGTCTGATACAACAGTTTTGATAACAAGTGAATTTTTTAGTAAGGATTGTAGTAAGAGCTATCAAAATATTTAAGACATAATAATATCATCTATAGGGCTACCAAATGAGCCACAATGTACATATTTAATACTGTTAGGGACTAAACTTGCTAAACTATCTCATGATAGTTACTTGCCTGCTCACCCCTTATCTTAATAAATCTGTCAGCATGGCTCATTTGGTAGCTCATATAAGAAAAAATTGTTAGTTATTATTAGATAGTTTAGCAGCTTTAGGGTATATAGTATCAGTACATGTCATTCATTTGGTAGAGTGTATTGTACATCAATTTTATTTACTCTTATTTGTTTGATAGTTTATACAACAGTCTAGTTATTGCAGGATAAGTAAAATAATGTACGCTAATACCTTCTCCTAATACAACATCGGAAATATATTTTGAGACGAGAGTATTTCAGAGTGAAAAATTCTTATCATAGTTACTCTAGCAATATGTATAGATTATATGGCCAAATTGGTTGGATTACTTATAAGGATTTTGTACAATATGTTCTATCGGGTCTCATTTTAGTGAAAGGTGATTGTAATGGCTACCAAACGGATGTTAAAGTCGGATCATACATATATTCACCCTGATATAGGCTTCCAAATAAACCCTCAATGTATTCTTTTTACGGAGATATGAGATGGGATTTTTGGAGGGGGGGAGGGGGAGTTGTCTCGCTCAAATTTGAGTGTAGCAACCTTCACTGCCGGCCGAACCCTAACTCTGTTCCTCTTTCTTAGGAGGTCCAAATACTTTACCTGAATAGATTAAGAGGGAGTTCTCTTACTTTTCTCAAGTAATTTTTTAGCTTTTAATTTGAACAAAGTATTTTAGGTTTTAAGGTACATTTTTATGATTTAGAAAAAAGAAGGTCACGTCAAAAGTTTAAAACTAAAGTTGATTTTTCCATTTCTTGGTATTTTGGTAATAATCAAACTTATCATCTTACATTTACAATAAAAAAATTGTTTAAATACAAAACAGCTATTAAATCTAAAATTTAACTAAACAAAACATTCTCAAACATTACATGCTCTTGATTATAAGCAATTTACAATAATATTTAATTTTAATCACTTATTCAAAAATTGAAGCAGGAGAAACACTTCATAAGGGATATTTGGACTAGGATGGATAAATCTGGATGGTAATGTGTTCATCCAAAAGATTTGTTTGTATTGGATGAAATAGACTATAATGTATACGGTAGATATCAAATCGATCAATTGATGGATGATGATTCATATTATTATATTATGAAAAGTGATAGATAATAATTAAAAGATCGTAAGGATATATGAGTTTATATTATCATGTCGTAAAATGTCGTATGGATAACGATTAGTTGATTATGTAATAAATGAAAAAGCAACATCACATTTATATCACTTGCATTCGCGACGTACAATTTTCTAGAAATGGAGGAGCCTTTAGATATTTATAGAAAGTTTATGTACCGCTTTGTAAATATATAAGAGATTAACAAAATTAAGGCGGGATGACACTGGATTAAAAGATCTATTACAAACTCGAATCACTTTCCGAAAGAAGAAAGATAGATGAAATTGTTCTCTTTTCTGAAAATAGAAAACTAGAGATATACCATTATAGCAGCTTTCTTGATCGGAATTCGGAAAAGTAGAAATCTTGAAAATGGGTTTCTTATAATATAGCAGGAACAACAAACATTAACCTAAAATTTCGCTTCAAAAATCTTCCATTTTCCATTTATAACCAGAAACAGGAAACACCCACTAAAGTTCCAGATTTTCTTTCCAATAAATTTCCAGTTTCTAAAAGTTCTGAATTTTTTTCCTTCCTTTTTTTTTTTTTTTTTTTTGTGTGTGTGTATTTTCGAATTTGAGATGAATAAAGAAAAACACCGAAGAAAGTTCAAATCTTGGTGTACTTTTAGTTTTTGATAGTGAAGATCGTTGTTGATGAATGGTGTGTGACCTTATCGAGCTACAGAAATGTCGGATCTTTATGGAAGCAATGAATCTGAAGACATGTCCTCATTTCTTCAGATTCTTCTGCAAAATTCGTCTTCCTCCGCTGCCACTACTGATAGTACTACTGCTTCTGCGGCTGCGGGCGGCTTGTTCGGGGGCGGAGGGGCGATGGCGGAGTCTTCCACCAGCATCAATTTCTCTGATCGTAGCTGCTTCTTCGCCGGAGATTCTGATGGGATGAACCCTTCTAACAGAGGCAAGAATCTCGCTTACAGTTGTGAGGTAGACAGAAAATATTATAAACTGAATTTCTTTTTAATTAGAATGAATTTTCTTCTTTCTTTTTATGGGGTTTTATTACACCGTAAAATCTGGGGATTGCAGTTGACTGTAATTCAATTTGGTTGTTAGTTTCCCTATTTGCAATTTGGTGACTTAATTTCTTTGCAATTTGTTTGCTTTGGGGATTTGTAATATATATTATTAACTTCGACCTAGGTAGATGTTGCTATCTTGTGGGATCAATGGTTACCTCACTTTGGATTAATTTCCTTTTATAATTTAAAAATATATAGGGACCTGAATCTTGTAATGTAGCAGCTCCACCGCGTTCTTCAAAGAGAAGCAGAGCTGCTGAAGTTCATAATTTGTCGGAAAAGGTTTGCCTGAATTTCACTTAAATTTTGATTAAGAAGTTTTCTACATTTGTCTGATCAATGGTTACTTTGGACAGAGGAGGCGAAGCCGAATCAATGAGAAACTGAAAGCGCTTCAGAATTTAATTCCGAATTCTAACAAGGTGATGCCTCTTAAAACATCTGTAGAGCATTATGTTTTAGTAATTCTTTTATCATAATTACTCTGCATGGGATTGATCTTAAATTTTTTAAAAATTGTTGTTTCGTATGCTAGACTGACAAGGCATCAATGTTGGATGAAGCCATTGAATATTTGAAACAGCTTCAACTACAAGTTCAGGTATTCGTTTCTAATCTCCTCTATTTTGTTAACCCCTTTCATCAATTTTCGCAACATTTCAATTGAAAGGATGGAGACCCTTCTTCAAAGTTCTTTTGTTTTATGGTGAATTCGGATTCTGGTGTCAGTTTGATATGTACATTGTGCATGTTTGTGAGTCAATGCTAAATGCATTGCTGTAATACAAGCTAAAGTGGTTAAATTACAATGACATAGCAGCCGTTCTCTGCGTAATACATTTCCTCATAGTAGTACTTGTAATAACCTGAGGATAACTGTGACAGGTGAATTTAGGCTTTTTTAATGTATAAAGAATGCAAAACATTTGTTTCTATATATTCTTGTGGATTCAAATTCACACGTAATCCCAATATTGCGTTCATGTTAAAGTAAGTCCTCGATCTCACTAGGATATCAATATACCTACATGCATGATATCGCCCTCGGCCTCTCATTGATCCTTTGCAAAACATCCACGTACATTTCCCGTAATTTACTTGAATGAAATGATTTACCTTTGGCAAAAGCTAACCAATGTTCATTGGGAACTTGATTTCTTTATCTTGGAATCGAAACTCAATATTTTGCGTTTCCATGCTTAAAGTGGTAGAACTTAATGATTACAATCTTAGTGAGAAGTGAAGAACCTTTTCCTTCTTTTGAATTGTGAATGAACTTAATTTTATGCCACACTTTTGCAGATGCTTACAATGAGAAATGGGTTGAGTTTACATCCGGGCTACTCACTTGGATCGCTACAATCAATGTTAGCACCCTCAACGGGCCTAGAGATGGATGAAGGTAACACATTGCTGGGTGCAAATAGAGCCACCGAGACACTCTCCAGGGACCAAGATGTTTTTATACCAAATGCTCTCGCCCCGACTAATCATAGTTCGTCAACACTGCCAGTGCTCATGCCTTCCTCCTCAAACATTGCTAACCCCGGTATGCTCCCTAGTTTTGCACCGCCGGTGCAGAATTGCTATGGACTGCTCAATCATTTGGCCTCCACAAAGGTAACACTTTTCATGGTTCGAGTTCTATATCATGTCTTGTAATTGATTAGACATGACAATTTAAGCCTGGCCCAAATATATCGAAAGATGGTCTGTCTCCGGTCTTCATTTTGCTTGCTTTAAATGATCGGGGCCTTATTTGCTGGTTGGAAACAGTTCGGGCAGTCTCATATATTGATCTGTTTTGGTCTTTTTATTGCTGGATCGAAATAGTCTGGGACAGCCCTACCCTAACCCTTTTCAGGATAAGGTCGGGCTGGGCAGGCAAATTGTTGGTCTGGATGCAATTTGGGCCATCAGACACAGCCCTATCCCACATAGTGGGCCTAGGCTAGACGGCCTGGTCTGCTACCTCCATAGTTTAACCCATTCTGTACATTTGTGCAGGATATTTGCAGGGATGATACATTGTCTCGACTGCAATTGGATATAAGTCGTCCAGGGAACAATTCGTCGCCAGGGGTGTCTTCGTAGTAAAGAAAAAAGAAAGAACACAAATCGGAAGGGGTGATGTTTATTTGACTTATGGAGATGGTGTGAAATGAACAATCATAGATGACTTGAATATTGCAAATTAGCCTTGAAATGAGGCAGAACACTGATCTGAAACTTATGAACACACTTGTTTACTTCTAATTATTGAACCATTTACTTTCCAGCTTATAGGTAAATTATTGTAATTTCTTGTTTAATGGTGTTAAAACTGTCCATAATCAAATGATGTGTTGCTTTAATAGCCTCTGAAAATGCTGTACGGTCAAAGCACAAAAATACATGTAGATTTTTCGTTGTTTATTTCGGAATTTGGATACATTTTGTGACAGGTCACGTCCCCAAGACTAGGGTAATTTTGTTTGAATTTTCATACAAGTGTAGTAAACTATTGTAGTTTGAATTTGTCACCAACTCCAGTGAATCTATGAAAATAGAACCGTGACTCGAATTACTTGGAATTGCTCCATAATTGAAAAGAATACATTAAGGCAACGTCTGAATGTTAAAATTTCACTAGTTATTCATTAGAAAATCATAATTAAATTGATCGAAAGCTCAATTTAACTTATTTAACGGGTGTTCGCAATTAATTCTCTTTTTCAAAAGTGATTGAAATAAGATAAATTAAAGAACAACAATTTATAACTTGCATTTTTTTTTCAAATAAACTTAAATGTAAGTAGAAGCTATCATTGCAAACATTTGCAAACGCCCCCTCAGATACCTTATTGAGTATTAGTTTTTTTTCCTTTTTCCTCAATTTATACTATATTATTAAATCTAATCGTTTAAAATAAATTACTACTTCCTTATTTTTGGTTGGTAGATGTTTATAAATACTTGTCTTTTTAGTTTTTTTCTCCAATATCCTTTCAATATTACCACTTAGTTGTATAGTTTTAGAAATTTGAGGAAATAGAGAAAAATCAATTGAGGACTTATTTGTCTATTTTACTTAAGGGTGAGCACGGGTCTCGGAGATAATTCGCTCCGCATCGAACCCCGGACCGAAAGCACTCCGAACCGATAATATCCGTTGAATATTTGACTTTATCCGAACCGAACCAAACCGAATTTTTTTGTTGTAAATCCGAACCGATCCAAACCGAAAAACCGAAATAGAACCGAGTAGAACCGATTCTAAGTAATCAACTATGGAATTTTTTTATATCATTTAATTAATTTCTTTTATACTATAATATTGAACCATTATGAATTTTAGTAAATTTTAACAATGATATAACTACTGTTTTAGTATTTTATAAAAGATTTAGTAATTAATAATAGAGTACAATATTTATAATAAATCATTTTCATAATAAACACATATCTATTAATTATAAATATATGAACAGTGAATATGTTTATAGTTTATATAAAGAAATACATTACTATGATATATTTCAATTCAATTCTACATTTCTTTAATCCAATCACTAAAATTTATTATTATATCTAATATTTAATTATTTTCACATATAAAGGTCAAAATTCTAGACCTGAACTCACTGCACATAGTTACTATCCTACGCCTGAATTTCAAGTAGTGGCTCGTTTCCTGTTCCCTTCTTCTTTGATTCTCCATCTTTCTCGTGCACACACCTTTTACTCTTGAAGTCAACTTTAATTTTACTGTAGTTAGTCATATTAAGTTTACATTTACTTATTGACAATGTATACGACTAGAGCTTTATCAATGAAAAATAATCGGTAAATGTCCAAAGAGGTTATCGATAGCCAATAACTTTATAATGTAGTGCTATTCTTCTTTTGACGAGATAACTACTTCAGTAACCTGTAATTATTTTTTATAAGTTATGATTTTGAAACTTGTCTTAATATATAACTTATAAGTTGTTTAATTACACTTTTTCTTTAACAATATCATATTATTGTAAAGATAACACTATAATTCTTTCGTGCATTTTGCTAAAAATATTAAAGGAAAAACTCCGAATAGCTCCGAATAACCGGACTGAAAGAACCGATCTCCGGAAGGAACTGAACCGATCAACGGAGCGGTTCTGGAGATTTAATTTTGGAAATCTCCGAATATCTCCGAGGTTTGGTTCGGTTCTGGAGATTTTCATATCTCCGAACCGCTCCGGACTGTGCTCACCCCTAATTTTACTTGCTCCTTCATTTTCTAATCCTAAGCTAAAACAACAACAAAGAAATGAACGTTGTAAATTTTTGCTTTCCTGTAAACACACAAAGAGTGCAACACACATTCATATAGTAGAGAACACATGTATGATGTGTAAACCTTGCTTGTAAGGGGTGTTTTCGTTTTTACTTTTGACGAGATGATTTAAATTAGAGATTAATAAAATTATTTAAAACAAAAAATGCAAGCACCCCGTGGACTTCAGAGGACGATTGGCTAGGAGGACGTGGAGAATGACCTCGCATGAAGAACACCAAAATGATCTTGCCAAAAGAAAAAGTACAACGACCTCGACCTCGAGGGCCCACATCCAAATTGAAAACGACCTCGCGAACTCTCGGGATCGGGGAGCAAAGTGTAGCTCATCATCGTAAAAACCCGGTCAAGCGCAATAAACTTGCTGCCAACAACCCCTCTTTATTTTCTCGGCTACGAGTTGAGAGAAAGTGGCGGACAGAGGCAAGTGTGCTCAACACAGGCCACGCATGTGTGACACCTGTCACACATGCGTTCTCACACGACCTCAATGGAACACCCATCATGTGAAAGGCTCTTGTCCCCCACTAAAAAATACTACTATAAATAGGGGAAACTTGTAATAAAAAAAAGATCCGAAATAGTTAGAGAGGGAAAACTATAGTCAATTTGTCACAACGACCTAAGCTCACATTGTCCAAGATGTTCATTTCCAAAAACACTTGTAAAACTTGTGAGAGAGTTTTTATTACGTAATTTCAACAGTCGCATTAAGCAGAAACAATCAATTCTCAGTTTTCTCCAACATTTACTGTAGATGTCAGTTCAATATCATCAAGTGTTCATGGAATATAGTAGAGGTTTTGAGGATTTCAGAACCGGGTTTGGAATGCGGAGAACCGGATCAGAGAACCGGGTTTTAACCAGATCAGTGAAAGAGGTTAAAATGGGAACCGGGTCCAAGTTTTTTATAACTGCCATTCGCAACAGATTAAAACCGTTGCCTGAGAAACCGTTGTGGAAAGCTCGCTGAAACAGTTTTGTGCAGTTGAAGTCAAAATTGGTTACAACTACTTCTACTCCCTGATTCGAGCTCCGGCCTTTATATACATTGTAAACACTTGAAGTTGCGAGTTGATTCACCATTCTTTCCCTCTGTAAACATTACTCAATCATTAGAATTAGAGAGCTAGGGTTCTTAAGCTCAAATTCAGCCTATGAATTGGGGCTTCTAGTTTTCTGGATTAATTTTAGTAATTGATTGATTAGTGAATTGAATTGAGGTGTGTTGAACCTCCGTGGATGTAGATCACATTGATCGAACCACGTAAAATCCCTGTGTTCATCATTTTTCTTTCCTGTTCTTGGTTAGGTTTCTTGTGGCTGATTTCTGTGTTGTTTTTCATTCAATACTGTTTGTGTGTTGTTTGTGTGTGAGTGAGACTGAATCATAACATTTACTCCCTACGTTGTGTTTACAATCGCATTTATTACTATATTTATTACAAAAACCTTAAATGCATAAGCACATATGTCTGTTGGGGTGTGTGTGCTTTGTCTAACTAACAACAACATCCACAACATTCGCCATGTCACTATCACACGCATCACAAGTTGGCGCTAGAATGAGGACCTGAACCTCCGATTGATGAGTTCCTGGTGAAAGTTCTCGTCGATAATTTTAGTTCTACCACCAGTTTCCACGCCAACACTTGGCAAGGTTTTTCTTCTTGTTCTTGTTGAAACCTGACAGCCACCAAAAATTCATAAATGGAAAACAACCTCAAGTTTCTTTAGAAACCCTCAAACTTCTTTCCCTACCTCAGCTTTCCGATAGTAAGGTACTACTGAAACCCCAAAGAATCTTTACAGTTACGCTTAAAAGAGTTGGAATGACGAGTAATGTCATGAGCCTATAGTTAGTAAATGAGTCGGATACTAGCAGTTACTATAATTCTCATCAAGAAAATGTGCCACCACCACCACCTCCAAATGTGGCAAATGCAAATATGCAAAATCAACAAAATCCAGTGATAGATCGTTTCATGTGCATGCACCGCCAAGTGGAGTTCCTTTGCCACAAAATGCAGTTGAAGTTCAACCTCCGCTTATCCCACAAGTGCCACTGGCTCCCATGCATGCGCTGTTGTCGATTTATCAATATGCTACACTAGTGAATCACATGCCACAATATGTGCCTATGCAGGCATAACCTCCACCGCCGTTGGCACTAGTCAATGCCTATTCTCAAGCTCCGGAGCCTGGAAGGCACGCTTACATGGATCTGGATACAGATCAGGAGCCCTTACTTCGGGCAAAGCAGATCATAGCCAACCTGTTGAGAGGGCATAACATCTGGCGCTCCCCCGAGGACGCAGTGTCAAGGACGAAGGCCCAGACTCCAGACCCTGAGTATGCACCCACATGAGCGGACTACTATAGCGGGAGAACATGTTAATATCCCTCTCAAAACATGGCGGCATTAACAGCTTATTCGTTGAGAACTTCTAGAAACCAGGCTGGGTCACAGGGTGATCAAAGTTGTACACGTCTCTAAGATATGATTGGACTCTAGAGAGAATGTCTTCTCAAGGTTAAACAGCCCGCGAGGCCCCCATGAAAAGTCAGGCGAATCTCTCCCTCATAACTAGCAGATTGCCCAGCAACCTCGTTGCATGGTTTACAGGAAAACTCACTGAGAGGGGAATGTAGCCTAGCCTGAGCCACAAGAAAGCCGAGCTCAGGTTGAAAGCGCCCGTCATACAACTTGACACCACCCTTCCGCGATTTCGAAAGTGTCATGACATGTGAAGGACAGAGCTCGCGAGACTGAGCTCGAGGAGTTGATGAGAAGGTTGGTCGTATTAGGGAATGGTACACAGAGTCGCTCATCGAACGAGCCTCATTAAAGCTCCTTAGACCATAGAGCTCCCCACCTTCTGCCCATTAAATGGCAAAATGGATCCCATGACCTATATGAATAAGTATTTATCCTGGATGGAGATCTAGAATCTGTCTGAAGTCGTTCCTTGTTGAGCCTTCCCCATTACGCAAACCGATAAAGCTCATAGATGGTTTAGGGTGTTACCAAACGGGAGCATCACTTCCTGGGGATAGTTTTTCAAGCTGGTCAAAGCAAATTATGTGAGTGCTAGAACGCAAGCTGCCCTAAATGAGCAGTTGACCACCATTGTCCAAGGGAGGAGGAACCTATGTGAAAGTATCTTGACCGATTCAACGAGTTGTTAATGGAAAATGAAAGAATGACGGATGATGCAATGCTAATAGTCGTTATGCACGGCATGAAAAGAGGGTCAAATTTTTTGGTAGGATATCCAAACCAACGACCCACACACTTTTACAGAGTTTATGACAAAGGCAGAGCAGTTCATTACAACAGAAGAAAACCTTAGAACGACTGAGCCCGACACCAAGGGAAAGGGTAAGAAACCTGGAAAGGTATCAACTAAAGACGAAGATGCCGAAAATGAGGAGCAAATGGAAGAACTAAAGGAAGTATTCTCTATAAGTCTTGAACATGTCTTTGTTCAAATAAATGATCAAGGTCTTTTGAAGATTTGCAAGTATCACAGATCGGCATGCCACCGTACTAATCAATGTCGAGACCTAATGTCAGAATTGTGGAAGCTTACGAGTAAGGGAAGTTAGAAGACTTGCAGGCGGATAGGCTAGTAAAAAAAAGAAAAAGAAGGGAAGACTTGACACCAGCCCGTGGCACAACTTAATTATGCCCTTAGGGGCACAGGGTAATAGAATCAGGAGGAGGACGTGCTCCATGAAATTATGATGTATAGGGGAGCGAGCTAAAACGCCAAAAATCAAGAACAAGTAAGAGAGCTCAGAAAGCCCATCTACGGGCCGTCATGGACAATTTTCAAGGTGGGGTACCCTTTCTTTCATATGAAGATGCCTTCACAGCAGAATGGTTTAGAGGACGAGATGAGGCGGAGTCTAGCCGACTGCCCATCAGGCCGAGACTATCACGACCCCGGGGACCTGGAAATGAACAAGTACAAAATGTGAAGAACAAGCTGAGAGAGAAAAGGATGTAAATTGAGCCATATGAAGGGCATCGAAGAAGGAGAGGAGATGCCACGTTTTTCGATCAGGATGCGGCAGGATTACTACAGCCCCACAACGACGCCTTGGTTTTTGTGGTCAAGATTAACGGAACAAAAGTCCATGGTGTCCTGGTTGATACTGGAAGTTATGATAATGTGCTTCTCTACAATGCATTCTCACGACTGGGAATACTATAGTTCATGGAACCGGAGAGGATATAATTAGGGGATTTAGAGGCAGAGGTCTGTCCTATTGGAGAAATCACATTGGCCATGATGATGGAATAAGGTGATAAAAGTGTTACAGAGAACATCTTGTTCAAGGTAGTGGGGGTCCCCTTTAACTACAACTGCATCATCGGGAGACCGTGTCTTCTTGACTTCAGGGAAATAATGTCTATTTATCACTAATGTTTCAATGTTCCATCTCTAGAAGGGACGATCACAACACTGGGAGACCATTTTAGAGCTTGGTAGTGTTCGTTTGCATCTCTCCTTGACGAACTCAATATGGTCAGGGTTGTGGAAGTATTGGACGTGGAAATGTTACCTACTAAAGAACGGCCAACCCTAGAATGGCCTGGACAGGACAATTTTGAAATTGAGAAAATGGAGATCGGTGAGTAGTTCGAGGACACAATGATAGATGTGGAAGTTAGGGGTGCACTGGAGCCAGTAGTGACGAAATAGGACATTTTGGTAATAGAGGACATACCAGAACAACAACCTACTACTACAATAGAACCCATGGATACAGAAATACCTGATTCCTTAAGACGTGAGAACTGCGCACAGAACATGGAATATGACGAGTTTGACACCAGGAAAGAGAGGTCCAGGAAACAGCTGCACCGGTGGAGGATCTAGAGGATGTCAAGGTGGACACAGAATAGCCCGAGGTTAAATGAAGGATCGGATCCGAATTGCAAGAGCCAGCCCGTTTAGCTTTGATCAAGTTTATGTCTGAGAATTTGGACATTTTCGCATGGTCACATGCGGATATGATTGGAGTGGATCTGACTGTGGCCTCACACTGCCTCAACATAAATCTGGAGGCGCAACTTATCCGACAGAAGAGGAGGAAATTCAGCCCCGAAAAATACGAAATGCTGGAAAAGGAAGTTTAGAACTTGCTCGCTAATAACCTGATTAGAGAGGTCTTCTACCCCAACTAGTCACCAATCTTGGAAGATGTGCATTGATTACACAATCCTCAATAATGCATTGCCCCATGGGCAGTTATTCGCTGCCACATATCGACCACCTTATGGACGCTACAACAAGCCACGAGTTGATGAGTTACATGGATGCATTTTCTAGATATCATCAAATTCTAATGTATCCAGATGACGAGAAAGGTACGGCCTTCATGACAGATAGGGGGCTATTCTACTAGAAAAAGGTTTTCGTTTGACTTAAAGAATGTAGGTGCCACATATTAGTGCCTAGTTAACAAGATGTTTGCTCGGCATACAGGCAAGCCTATTAAGGTATATGTTGACAACATGCTCGTCAAAAGTCAGAAGAAGAATGACCACATTTAGTACTTGGACGAGATGTTTCAGATTCTGCGACAGTTTTGTGTGAAATTGAACCCAAAGAAATGAGCATTTGATGTCAATTCCGGGAAATTCCTGCGTTTTATGGTAAGCTAAAGTGGGATCGAGGTCAACCCTCAAAAGATACAGGCCATACTAGACATGAGACCTCCATAGAAATTCAGGATGTTAATCCTTGGCCGGTCATGTCGCAACATTGAGTAGATTTATGTCAAAGGCCACCGATCAATGTAAAACTTTTTGTGAAGCCATAAAAAAGGGAAAAGAGTTTGGATGGACCACGGAGTGCTAGCTCGCATTTGACGAGCTGATGAAATTCTTGTCTTTTCCGATGTTACTATCTAAGCCAAAGCCCGATGAGAAGCTTTCTCTTTACTTGTCAGTATCAAGTCTGCTATCAGCGTGGTCTTGGTCAGATTGGAGAACACGAAATGGCTTCTTGTGTATTACGTTAACGATCCCCTTCATGATGCAGAAACGAGGTATACCCCTATGAAAAGTTGTCATACACACTAGTAATGGCTGCTACAAAGTTCAGACCATACTTTTAGGAGCACCAGGTTGAGGTACTGCACTCATTTCTGCTGAGGCAGGTCCTGCAGCGACCAGATATAGTTGGGAGATTGTTGAAGTGGGCCGTCGAGCTGGGGTAGTTCGATATGGTGTTTATGCCTAGGACAACGATTAAAGCTCGGGCCTTGGCGGATTTACGTTGGAAATCACACCAAATGTGTACTTGAAGGACCTAACTAAACCCTGGGAGTTGCATGTGGATGTTTCCTTGCCGAACAACAAGTCAGGAGCTGGGATTGTATTGACCAACCCAGAAGGACAAAGTTTTAGCATGGCGGTTGAACTTGTCTAAAAAATTGTTCAATAAATATCAATTTAGGAAGGGCGTTTTTAGTCTACAATCATTCGAATTAAAACAGAGGTAGTATAACTCGAACCACAAGGAGGATATTTCGTAGAGCACACCAAAGGTTTCTTGCAATATTAAAGTAGGCACGATGGGATACTGAGAGTTTTCTAATCACTATGCAATCATAAAACTAACAATTAGACAATTAAAATGAGTTACTTTCTATTACAATAGGTTTCTAAAGTTACCTTAAACCTAAGATTCACTTATAGTGATTACAGAATTTAACTAAAGGTTGTGATGGAAGGTCATGTTCCATATTAGAAATCCAAGTGGGCAAACAAGAGGGATTCACCAAATTAACCGATTAAACCTTAGTTCACCCTAATTATAATTATTAAAGACCGATAACAGAACTACAAGGCTAAAGGCAAGCAAATCACGATTATAATCAAACTAATACTAAAATCTCCAGCCAAAGTGAATATTATCTAAGGAGCGAGGCCCTAGAACATTCATCTAGATCTATAATTATGATTTGTGTTCTCCCGTCATCACCTAAGGGCCCTCGAGGAGAACCGATATATCCTAGGTTAGCTACGCCTAAGACATAATCATACAAACCCACAACATCGATTCAAATTACAAACATTCTCTAAAATCAATCACATAATCATGAAGAAATCGTACCCTATCCCAACCCTAGAAACCACTATCTACTACTCACAAGTCACAAATACAATCATCAAAGCATAATAAATACATAAACCAAGCATTTAATGCAGAGTGGAACGGGTGTAATAAACGCAAGATAATAGATGAAAATAAGGAAAGAAAGAGCGCTGTCTTTGAATTCAAATGGCAAAATGAACTTCAATTATTGATCATAGTTGAATTTCTCCAACAAATTCCTAAAAAGCCCTAAAATTCTCCAAGAACTCAAAAACCCTAATGTATTCTTGAAGAACTAATGAAGAGCCCTAGTTTCTAAAGAGAAGTGATGGAGAATTCGTAGTGAGAGAGTAAATAGAGAAAAGAATTTTTTCAAATGAAAGAGAGATATGAAAATGGGAGTGAGGAAATGCATATATGGACCATTCCTCCCACTCACACTCCAAAATGAGCTGAAATACACACTCCCATTAAGGGTACAAAGGTAAACTCATAATTATAAAGGGCTTGAAGTCTCCAATTTTCGATTTTGAGTACCGGGTATGCTCGACTCAGTCTTCTCATGAACTCTGGGAAATATCCGTATAAAATCAGCTCTTGACCCGAACATGAAAGTTGTAGGTCTTCATCTCACGGTCATATAGCATCTTGAATTGCTCAATTCCAAGTTTGGATGAGAAAGTTACAACCGAAAGACAGAGATGGTGTACAAAAAATGGGAAATCCGGGCGAACCGCGTGCAATTGCTGGACCGGCAGCACCCGGTACCGGGAATTTTGCCGAGCCCAGGGGATTTTGGGGTTTTGCTAGACCGGCAGTCGGCCGTAGCAGTTTAGCTTGCCCCTTTTCCCCCTCTTCGTGCGTCTCCTTCTTCTGTCACCGTTTTGGATGCCCTCCTCTCGTCTTACCGACCTGACTTTTTCATGAATTTTGTTCGTAACTCAATGAAATTTGAGACGGGCTTTTGTAGGGTCTGACTTGGGACCATTTGGGCCTTATTTTTTGGGCCGAAATGGGGGAACATATGCGATCGGCCTCTTCTTTATGTTTCGTCCTTTTGAAGCTTTTCCACCTATTTTCTCGGCTCGATTACTTCACGACTTTTGTTCGTGACTTAGTGAACTTTAATTTGGGTCTAACTTGACCCAGTTTGGGCCCATTTGGGCCTCAGAATAGGGCCATAGTGAGAAAATGGGTGTAATTGGTCTTCTTGATCTTTCGAATTTTCCTAACCTTCAAAACATGACTAAAAATACCCAAAAGCGCATCAAATCATATAAAAAAGGAAAATCAACCCCCGAAAACATAATTAAACATGAATTCACACTTAGACATGTTAAATACTCGCAATTCTTATCAAAATATGGACGTGAAATATGCAAAAAGAATAATATTTTTCACGTTCATTAGCGGTCCTTTTTTATTTCGAGGCCACTAACAATGAAGCCGAGTGTGAAGCTACTGTGGGGGTTGGATATGGCAAGATCGATGGGAATAACGAAGCTGGTGATAAAGAGCGACTCGCAACTTGTAGTCAGTCAGACCAAGGGAGAATACGACGCGAAGGATCAGAGGATGGTGAAATATATGGATACCACCAAGCGAGGTGTGAATGCATTCCAACCAGTGCAATTCTTTCAGATACCTGGCATCAAGAGTTCTCGAGATGATGCTTTAGCACGGATTGCCACCTCAGACAACGCTGAGAATATGAACTCAGTTAATATTTTCAAAACATAAAGCTTGTCGGTGTTGATGGTGATCGCTATTGAAAAAGATTCGATTCAAGAGCGGATGAGACCCCTAGAGAAGTATTTGAAGAATGGTGTAATCCCTGAGGATCCACGAGAAGCACAACAATTACAGGCAAGGGCGGCCCATTTCACATTAATCAACGACGTACCCTATAATAGAGGACTCGCCATGCCGCTGCAAAAGTGTGTATTAGAGGACAAGAAAAAATACATCCTAAGGAAGTACACAAGGGTATTGGTGGAAATCACTCCGTAGGACAGGCCTTGGCCCACGAAATTCTCAGGCGGGGCTACTACTGGCCCACTATGAAAAAGGACACTATTACATTTTCCAGAGCTTGCGACAACTGCTAAAAATGTGCACCGCTGGTACGAAGTGTTGTAGAATTCCTCACATCAGTAAGAAACCCGTGCCATTCGCTAAATGGGGAATTGACCTCATCAGTTGATTCCCCAAGGCCAAGGAGGTTTCACCCAGATCATAGTCGTGGTTGATTACTTTACAAAGCGGGCAGAAGTTGAACCCCTGGATGAAGTCACGCAAACCAAGATCATCAACTTTGTGTGGAAATCGATCATTTGTTAATTTGGGGTGCCATATTCAATTGTTCTAGATAATGGGAAGTAGTTTGACGATAAATAGTTCAAAGAAGTCTACCATGGCATCAGAATAAAGAATAATTTCTCAACCCCCTGTTAGCCTCAGCTAAGGGGCTAGGTCGAGGCTGTGAATAAAGTGCTAAAGTACACATTGAAGGTCTGACTCACAGAAAAGAAGGAATACTGGGATGAAGCGATGTTCGGTGTCATTTGGTCGTATAGGACAACAACGAGAATGCCAACGGGAGAAATTCCCTTTAGTCTCGCGTATGCCGTAATTCTGGTGGAGATGGGAGAGCCCTCATTTTGAGTTTCTAACCATGATGATGCAAGAGTAATGAAGAAGTCTTAAGGGCCGAGCTCGAATTTAGAGAGGAGAAAAAATTACAAGCGGAGAGGTTGAATGCTGCCTATAAGAAGGTTTTTGTGAAAATGTAGACTAGTTTAATGTCTCAAAGTGATTGCAAAGACTACAAGAAGACCTAGAGTATGGGAAACTCCCTTAAAATGATCATAAACAAATTACACAAAAACCCAGAGCAGGGCACTCCCTCGGAATGGTAAGGTGGTATTCAAACCAATCCAGAACAAGGTACTACCTCGTAGTGATTGGTCTAACATAGGCAAACGCCCAGAACATACGTATGTAAAATTCATTTTATGATGGAATCACAACAGAGAACACAATATGCGAACAACATGATATGCAAAAAAAACAGTTGTATTAATTATCCAAAAGGGGGGCTTTTTGGCACAAATTATAGTAAAAATGGCCAACTATCAACCCCCAAAAGAAGGAAAATAAAAAATAAAGATCGACGATAAAAAAGTGAAAGAAGATTGTTAAGAACAATGTTCTAAAAATCGCTAGTCGCTAGTCGGTCGGTCGACTGGGGCCTAGCGCCTAGAGCGCCTAGGCGCACCACCTTAGACGAATAATTTAATTATTTATAAAAATTCAATAAGTAAATAATATATAAAAAATTTGAAAATAATAGCAACCTATCCTAAACAAACTATATTTTGCATGTTAGCTAACATAATCAAGGATAGTGCAATATTTACATGTACAAAAAACAAAGGATACTGCAAAATTCAATAGTCGATACTGAATAAAGCAATACGTGAAGCATTAGCCCATAAGCCAAAAATCAAAATATGTCATCCAAATCAATTAAGTGATTCAAAAAAAATATATATATATAACTTATTTTTTTTAAAAAAAAAAAAAAAAAACTGGCTAGGCGCCTAGGCGGGTTAGGCGCCGCCTAATCGGGCTCAGCGGCGCCAAATTTGCCCAGCGCCGAAAACGACTGAATAGGTAAAAAAACGGGACGGGCTGGGGCCGCCTAGCGCCTAGGCGGCCGCCTAGCCCGTCTTTTAGAACACTGGTTAAGAAGTTGGCTGGTCGCTCTCTCCAGCCTCAGCTTCAACAAGTGGGAGGTCGTCTCCTACAACAAAAGTGACCTCGTTGACGTTGCCACCCTCCACATTTGGATCCTTAACCACCTCAATTGTGGAAGCTAAGTCAACTCTAGCCTCTTCGATGACCTTCTTCGTGGTTTCATCTCCTGCAGCTATCTCTACCTCGTCGTCTTTATCTTCCTCATCCTCCGAGCTGGACTCAAACCCAAAGGCGCGAGGATCTACCCAGATTAGTTCCTGTCCTATCAGAGAAGGGTTGGAAGCCATAAACTTCCTCACCTTGTCAAGTGGAGTCTTGAAATCGAGCTCGAGGTACTCAATCAGCACCAGCTTTATGGTATCTTGGTATACCATAAAGAAATTTTGATTCGAAAAGGCAAGGCCTTCCCCTCTCTTGTACTCCTTAATGAAAACTTGCATGTGTCAGTAATCATCCCAAGCAAGGTCGCGACTTCTCTTTCAACTCCCTGTTCTTGGCCTCCAATACTCGAAGCTTACCCTAGCCCACCTCCAGTATGACGATTGGGGCTCGGAACTCCCTGGCCATCCTATAGGCCTCGGCTTGTTTGTTAGCAGACTTTTTGAGCTTGGCCCCTAGCTTATTCATTTCAAAGAGACGATGCAAAGAGGTCGTTAGTTCAATATCCAGTTCCCGGTGCTTCTTCTTAGCCTCATCAAACGCCTTAAATTTATTGGTGTCTACCGATAAATAGAGAACCATGGGCACGCGCTTGAAGCATTGATGCGCTGATGATCTTGTAATCATCGGATACATGGTTGGCCTTGTTTTCCATCTCAACATTCCACGATTTGGTGGGAGGTTTGGAGGCAACCCGTAGATAAGATGGGAGGTCTCACCAAATTTGAATTTAGCAACGTTGTTTGGAAATAGTCCGCCCAAAGGCACCGGCAAAGGTCAGGGAAGAGTGTGGGAGAATTCTTCCAGCCATTCAGCATGAGTCGAGTCAATACCTAAGAAGGTCTTATCATGGCTCTTCTCGAGCTGGCTCCTTTCTAGGATGTTGTGGGGGATACGGCGCTAGTGAGGCCATTGTAGTGGTACCTCTCCTAGTTTGGACATCCTCAGTTCTTCGGAGTTTTGGAGATGGCTCTGGATCAACACTATCCCGTGCTTTCTTTCTCCTCTCTTGGGGGCCAAGGTCGACTCTCGAATATTTATGCCACACAAAGGTCGGGTGATGGGACTTGGGGCCCCTTCTTTCCCCTGGGGGCCTTCTTAGTTTTTGAAGACGGCTTCGCACCTTGTTGCTGCCTGGCTTTGGCTTGTCGTTCGGTGATTAACCTAGTGTTCATCACTATAGAAGTTGAAGGAATGTTAGGAGAGGGAGGTTGTGAGCTCGGGCCAGCCTCTCCAGGAACTTCGTACAAAAAAACAGGAAAGGTTAATGGTAAGACACACAACATAAATAAAGGTCACAAAGCACAAAGAACTACCATGGCGTGCAGGTACTCGCATCAGATGGGATGAGATGCTCAGATTGTAATAAAGAAGGTTGTCTTTTTAGACAATGTCCTACCAATGACACTCTGGCTTGAGAATCTCATGTAGTTAAGCAATTAGCGGCCTCTGGGCTTAGTTCGTACGGCTTCAGTCCTAAAAAAAAGAACATAATAAATATTAGGCAAACATGAAGAAGGGGATAAGAATGAGAAAGATACCCACTTCGGGGTTCAGCAGCGAAGTCCGTCAAGATAGGAGTCAGTCTAGGAGATTGGATCTGCCATCGAAGTGCGCCAGGGGGGCATCAAGTCTCCTCCGACAAAACACAAGTAATCTCTCCACCCCGACACGGACTCAAGTGCTTCTGGACCAGTTTACCCTGGTGTGAGACCGAGATATATGTACACATAGCTGGACCTTTTTCTACCCTGGCCAATACCTTCGCCTGATCGTTGGCTATCATTGGCATTTGTCTGGAATGAGGGTTCAATTTCCGAAATATCAGGGGCTACCCAACTATAGGATCTATAGAGAACTATAGCTCCTAACATCGACCTCCAGCTGTTGGGGTGAATTTGTACTGGAGCCACCCTTAGTGTCTCAAGTAAGCAGTCACGATCGGGGGAAGAGGGAAATAAAAATCCATCTTTAAACATTTCATAGAAGATGGCCGTGCAGCCAATAGGGGGATGATCTATTTGTTCTTGGGAATTGGGATGATTGACACACATACTGTATGCATTGTAGGCCGATTTAGACGAGTATTTTGGTAGTATTTCCATATTAATTCAGTGGGTTTTTGTTATATTTGATTATCTTAAGCCGGATAACGTATTTTCTCGTGTTTGTAGTTGAAATGCACTATTTTAGGCTTAAATGTCCATTATGACGAAATTTGCAGAAGCAACGAGCAACCCGACACACCTTCGGTATTTGCTCATATCTTGAGTTTTATATGTTCAAATTAGGTGCAATCAGTGGCTTTGGAAAGCTAGCTCAATTATAACCAGTAGACCTTCAAATATAGCCTTGAAGTAAGAGAAAAAAAGGTCGAAGGTGCCACTTAACTGAGTACATTGAACTTACTGGGGCGAGTGGCGAGATTTAGTGTTGTACTCGACTAAGTACACTGAAATCACTCGGGCGAGTGGGCACTATCGGTTCACGCATTTTCCACTCGTTTTAGCCTATTTCAACCCCAATTCTTCCCAACTTATAAATAAAGGTTCCCAAGTCAGAAGATAATCATAAAACATCATAAGAAACATCTTGGAGGCTTGAATCGAAGAGCAAGAAGCGTGAAGTGAAGAAGATCGAGATTGAAAACTCCGGGTTTAGTCGTCTTTATTCATTTTTCAATTTCTTCTTATGTTTGTCTATGAACATATGTTTGATTTTTTTATAGACATGAGTAGCTAAACACATTTGTGACCTATGGCTAGAAATTAAGTTTATCGTTTGACTTTTTTTTTTTTTTTTTTTTTTTTTTAATTTAAGACTCCATTTAATATTCTTGTCATATGTGTTGGGTTTATTTTATGAATTTTGCAAATTGATCACTTGTTTGGCTCTACTTGCTTAATAACTCATTGCCCGAGAGGGAAGGGTTGTTAATAGCCACATAATATATAGCATAGGAATCAATTATCGTCCGAGAGGAGTGAGATACTTATGTAACATTGCTTTTAGGAGCCCTTTGGAGTTATGTACGTGATAGTTAGCTTGATAGGGTAATTAATCGTACATAATTAACATATTAACATCGTCCAAGAGGAGGCTTAACTAGAGTAGTGCCACCTAATAAGAATTTGAATTCGGTCTAGAAAATTACTATAATTGAATATAAGAGAACATAACCGAAATTGAACCCTAGGATACGGTTCTTGTGTTATTTATTCCTTCGTGATTGCTTGTCTGTTTCTTTTGAGCATTCTATTTACTTTCTTTATTGTTTTATACACTTTTATTTAGTAAACAATCATTTTTATTCGAGACTCTAGATAGGGTTGGCATATTACGAACGGGGTATTAAATTAACATAGGTGAACAGTCTCTCTGTGATTGACCTTGCTTACTACTAGCTACAGTTGCACCATACGCTCGTGGTAATACTAGGGTTAGAAAATGTGTTGTCAAGTTTTTGGTGCTGTTTCCAGGGACAGGTAGTGTGTTAATTATATCTTGATAAATAATTCGACATTAGGCTAGACATTTATTTTCTGCACTTTATTTTTTAGTTTTATTTATTTATTTTTCTTTTGAACATTGATTCTCATTGTTGGGGCTAAAATCTATTTTTCTTTGCCATATCATTGGAACAAGCTATGTATTCTCCATATTATCAATGGTCTCCAGAGATACCAGTGGAAGACATGGATTATACGGCTGGTAGATACGTCTACAACTCTTGGGATAATCAGAGACTAAGGCCTGGAGATCATTCTCATGGTAGCACAAGGGATTTTCTACAACCGCCTTGGAATGAATATGGTAATCAAGTTTGAGGTAAAGGAAGAACGGCAGGCACCTCATAGTCAAGTTTTTGGCGCCATAAAGTTGCAATTCAATCAAATACTTTAGATATTTGCAGACCTACAGAAAGAGCAACATGAAACTGAAGTTGACTTAGAGGAGTAAGGACTAGTACTCGACACAGAAAAAAAATGAAGAGATCATTGAGAAGAAGTTGTGTGAGGAGGTTGAAGAGGAAATTCAAGAATACATTCGCTTGCAAGATCCTCAAGATCAAGTGTTTATTGCTCCGCATAACTTGACTGAGGACATTGCAAATGCCTATTTGAGGTCATTCCACTTGAAGACAATAACGAAGGTAGAATTGAGTCAAAAGAAAGTACACCTCATCATATTGATCCAGGGAGTTTAATTTATTTATATAATTTTACTGATTCAAATTATGATTATTTATCTAACTGGCATGCAAGTTTTGAATCTTCTCTATATAATTTTAGGAAACTTGCATTGGGCATGGAAGTCGCCTTCTTTATTTATTATAATGTCCATAATGTTATCAAGAATCTTTCTTGCCATGTATGCGAGATTCGCATGTTCTTAAAGAGCAAATGAAAGCATGGCAAACAAAATACTTATTTTTGGAACCCGAAAAACATTAATGCCATCTGGCGAAAGACGTAAACCTTAGCAGTTGTTGGGAGACAACCCAATGTTTATTGTTTTTCTTTTCATTTTTATCATTTATTTTTGTGTTATTTTGATTTTTAGGAACACTAACATGGTGTAACGCCCAATAAATTATTTTATTATTATTATTATATTTAAATTTCTATTTTTGTCCAATGAAAATTATTTAGTTTTCGTAAATTATGAAAATTATCTTACGTTATGGCTAAAAGTATATTTCATGTTATTAGAAATTTAAATATTTATTTAGGATATTAGACCAATGCATTATTCAAGCCCAAACCCATTAATTTTACTTAGGAAACAAGAAAATCTATCCTAGTCTAATTAAGAGTTCTAAACCCTAGATTTATAATCTATAAATAGGGATTCATGTCATAAATTAAAATCACAATCCAAGTCATCTATTTTTATTAAAAATTTCGTGAATAATCCCTAGATGTCCTTCCGAGAGCCGCCAACCTCATTTTCCTCTTTCACTCTATTTTCAGGTATCTTCTTCATAAAATTCGAAATTCATATCAATACATATTATTTTTTGACGAATTTTTTCAGTATGTTATTCCATGAAATATTTTAAAATTACAATAAAAGTTTTAACCACATATGAGTTATATTTTATTTTATATTAATTTTCTATCTCCGCTGATCCAGGTTTTAGATTTTCAGTTTTTCCATCTATAAAATTCGTAATATATGGTTAAAAGTTTTAAAACGTTATGAGTTTTGAATATGTTGTTCCCAAGTATGTTACATATAATATATAGAAGTTTCAAATCCATCCAATGTATATTTTAATTTATATAATTTTTATATTACTCATCTGCATGATTTGAAATATTCTGTTTTCTAATTTGAAAAATTCTAAAAATATATTTATACATGTTGAAAAATTCTAATTTTTGGATATTTATTATATATACATGTCTTCTATCATTTTATAAAATTTCAAAGTGATTAATCTATTAGTATTTGAGTTATTAAGATTTTTCTACTGCTGCGCAGAATTTACAGTTTTACCATATTCGGTTTTAAAAATTCAAAACCCATAGTTAAGCTTTTTCAAAAATTATTTAATTTTATTATGATACTTCCTCTTGAATTTATTTACTACATTTAAAATTTATAATTTTCATTCCTTATAGTGTTTAAAATAAAAACTATTTATTTACTACTGTGCAGTGAATCGATAGCTACAACTTTTCTATATCTTTCAAATTTTTCTAATGTCTTTACCAAACCCTAATTTCCAAATCGGAAAATAACATATACTAATTGAAGATCAAGTTAGAGTCATGCATTTCTAAGTAGGAAGAAGACGAGACTAGCGAATGCTACGAACAATAGGACAATTTGCATCTACATATCGATCTACATTACAAATCAAGTGAGGGTTTACTATTTATTTAATTATATGCTTAATTAATGGTATGATTATAATTTTTATATTACAAGTTACAAGTGTACATTCCATTTATTGGATATACAAATTCAAGTTCCGTTAGTACATGGATTACAAGTTACAAGGTTATATTCAATTTATTGAATATAATATTCAAGTTGCAAGTTGCAAGTTACAAGTTATGACTGTTTATATTATATGCTCTTAATTTTGTATATAATTGTTATAAATTATGATCCTCCACAAGCTGAAGGAATCTCACCTCAACCCTTTATTGAGTTAGGTTAGGTTGGAGCGAGCAAGTGGAGTACGAGGGGAGCCGAAGCATATGACAATATGACAACCTATGAATTTTTATGTCTACTAATGCAAGATGACTAATTACTTGTTTGATGCTATTATTTGCTTATTATAATTGATTAGATAGTTTTGATGAGTGTTATTATTATGTCTTAACTATGTTACAACAATAGTTTTGTTTATGGAGATTGGTTGAATTTATTTGAAAAGAAAATTATTTATTTTGTTTCAACTTTGTATGGTAAGCTTGCATGACTAGTTCCATGATTAGGAGAGATCTTACACTTTGAAAATATTATAATAATTTTGAGAGTAATGTTGAAATGTGAGAATAATATTAGAAGTGTGTTTGGTTATGATGAGTTATAAATGTAAATATTGATTTGTAAATATGTTATAGAAATATTCTACGGAATATTATTTTATTAAGCAATTTATTATGAAAATATTAAAAGTATGATTTAGTTTGGGGCATGTGAATGCAAATGTGCTTGATTGTGCGTGTCGTGACTACCTTTTGTTCAACTTGATTTTGGCGAATGCATAGACTTGAATATTCAAATAGGTGACTTTAACTAATTGTTCGATTGTCAGACTTATACTATTTAGTTCATAATAAATTCATAATATCGTTATGAAATTTGACTAAGGTTTAACTCAATTAACTCAAAAAATTTAAACTATCACTAAATGCATAAAAAATACAACCTAACCAACATGATGCAACTAAATAGCAATACGAATACACGAAAATCAATAAAAGAATAAAACTTAGCTGCCAAGACATCCCACTCTACCCCCTTCCCCAAACTTGGTCGGAGACCAAGGTTTGTGAAAAGAAGTGGTATACCTTGGTGGCACTCTCATAAAATTGGGGACGAATCGAAAGATAAAACCTAAAAATTGGAGAGAATAAAAGTCCATCGCTCCTTTCACCCGCTTCTGGTTGACACTCGCCTCGTGGGTGCATTTATCTTTTCTTTTGCATTTTTTGACTCATTTAACTGCATTTTCACTCACACCATGTGTAACGACCCAATTTTCATAAATAATTTAATCTTAATTAAATTTCAATAATTTTTTTTTTCTTCTTAATAATAAAAGATAATTCATAGTGAGGCCGTTAAAATACTAAAACCCCCTAAACAAACAATTACTGAACATGTAGCAGCGGAATAAAATAAAAAAAAACCGTAATCACATTCAAGTAATTTATTAACAACCAAGTGGTACACGCGTTTATTTATGCACTTTAAGTCTGTTAGAGTGATGAATTGTGATGTTTGCGTGTAGAATGGAGAGTATTTGGGTTGTTTTAAGTGCCTTTGGACTATTTGACGTTTGTGTTTTCATTTTGAGCTAAATAGGTGATTTAAAGCTAAGTATTCGTACTCGGCCGGATGCACAACGAGGAAATGAAGCCCGGATGTCAAAAGGATGGAAAAATCGCCGGAAAATGAAGAACAGAGTACCGCGACCGCGGCAAAATGGCGCGGCCGCGGTCCAAGTGAAGGAATAAGCAGGAAATCTCTGGACAAGTACCGCGGCCGAGGCAGACTTGCGCGGTCGCGGCGTGGTGCTGGATCAGGAGCGGGCGCGGGCGCGGCCCATGAGCGCGGTCGCGGCCCGTTAAGGCGGTTAATTAATCCTTGGGCCACAAGAGTTCCGTTTTAAAGCCCAGAATCGACCCAAATTGACTTCCTCTATAAAAAGGGATCCTTATGCTCGGAAATAAGAGACAAGAACATTACGAGAGAGCAAGATTGAGAGATTTCGGAGGAGACGAGCAATCAAGATCGGCAATACTCAGGTTTTCTAGTCCTTAAGTCTTTTCAATTATGTATTTTCAGTTTAATTTGTCTTGTGTCACCGCCATGAGCGACTAGTAGGTTATTTCAGTCCTTAGTCGAGTCGAACCCTAGTTGTTATTATTTTGTGATATTTACGGTGATTATTAATCGGTTGATTTCTTAAAACGTTGTTATACTATTTACTTATCTTTCAATGCTTGTGTGTTTATATGCTAGATTGATCACCTAGGATTATAATTGCATAAGTAACGCTAGGTTATAATCGTAATCCGTAATTGTTACGAACCTATAGCCACTTAGTAGCGAATAGCGAGTGATATCGCTAGGGTAGTATATAGCTCGGTCTGAATGGGTCCGAGCTTACGAGGTCCACACCGTGTCTATCCCGTTATCCTAGTTCTCTAGGCGTCCGGTTAATGAGATCCAGAGAGCTTATTCTGAGGTCACTCAACTGGATAGACTAACCAAAGAGCTTGTTTTGGTTAGTTAAACATAAGGGATAACGAGGTTAGCAGAGCTTGTTGCTAACCTCGGGGTAGGAGTTTTAAGGATAAAATTGGTTAATAATTGCATCTATCACAGGGTAGTAATAACTAGGGGGAGATAAGATTAAGGGCTGGGATTCGTTATTTTGATAAGTAGAATAAGTCATAGTTAATTTGCTTAATTTCTGTTTTAGTTCCTTAGTTAGTATACATCAATTCATAAACCCCCATTATTTATATAATTCTATATGTTGCTAGTATTAGTATTTACTTAAACACTAAGAGTCTTCCTGCTCCCCGTGGGATCGACCCTACTTACCACTTCTACGAGTTAGAAGGGTAGCTAGGTTTAATTAATTTTACCGCATCGCGACAGTGCGGTCAAATTTTGGCGCCGTTGCCGGGGAGCGGTGCAAGATTTTAAGTGTTTATTTTTATTAGTTCTTTATTGAGTCTTGTAATTCTATTTTTTTTTTTTTTCATTATTTGCGTTACACTTAGACTCACTTAAGTTTCTTTTTGTTTTAGCAGTGAATGATCACTCGTTCACGCCAAAATAAAGAATTGCTTTTCGACCCTGAAATAACTCGTAGAGATCGCATCCTGAGAAGACAAGCAAGAGAGAATCTAGAAGAATTTGAAGCCTTACCCTTCGCCACCGAAAATTCCACGTCTGAACCTGAGCAAGAAGCAATGGCAGCCGAAAGGACTATGCGGGAATTGGCCACCACTGGCACTACTCACCAGCCTCTATGCATAACCTTCCCTGACTTGGGGGAGGACACTACTTTCGAACTCCGATCAGGGTTAATTCACCTGTTACCCTCTTTCCATGGGTTAGCAGGAGAAGACCCGCACAAACATCTGAAGGAGTTCCACATCGTCTGTTCGAGTATGAAGCCGACGAAAGTCACTGAAGAACAGATAAAACTGCGGGCATTTCCTTTTTCTCTGAAGGATATGGCCAAGGATTGGCTCTACTACCTACCCTCAGCATCTATAAAAACTTGGGAGGAAATGGAGACCCAATTCTTGGAGAAGTACTTTCCGGCATCTAAGGCCACGAACATCCGGAAGGAAATCAGTGGAGCGGTACAACTGCCCGGAGAAACTTTGTACGAGTATTGGGAACGCTTTGAAAAGCTGGTGGCCAGATGTCCCCAACATCAGATCACAGAACAGTTGCTCATCCAGTACTTCTATGAAGGGCTGACGCAGTCAAACCGGAACATGCTGGACTCTGCCAGTGGGGGAGACCTATGTGACAAAACCCCGACAGCTGCTAGAGCACTCATTTCGAAAATGGCGGCTAAGACTCAACAATTCGGGACACGGGATGTTTCAACACGGATAGTGAGGGAGGTGAACGATTCTCAAATGGACGCGAAGATTGATCAGCTTACCAAAATGGTCCAGAAGGCTGTTTTGGGGGGGAGCTCAAATATCCGACCCTGTCGAATATGTGATACTACCGATCACACAACCGATAATTGCGAAGTTCTGGGTAATGAGCTAGAAGCACACGCCAATGTTGTCGGAACTGGAAACTTCCAAGGCCGAAAGTACGACCCATATTCCTAGTCGTACAACCCAGGATGGAGGGATCATCCGAATTTCAGCTATGGAAATCAGCAAGGCCAGTCAAGTGGGCAAAACAGACCTCCACCACCTAGAGGTATGTATTATACAAAGCAGCCAGCCGAACAAGCACCTGACTCATCATTGGCGAATATTGTGAAGACTTTAGCAACAAACACTGTGCAATTTCAAAAGGATGCAACATCAAGCATCAAGAATCTCGAGACACAGATGAGCCAGATGGCAACTGCTATAAGTCGACTAGAGAATATGCAGAGTGGCAAACTGCCATCACAACCTGAAATGAACCCTAGAAATGTCAGTGCCATCACATTGAGGAGTGGTAACCAGCTTGGAGAGCTTAAGAAGCCCGGGCAACCATTGGAAGATGATAAGAACGACATTTCGGAGAGGACAACCGCAGACAGAGACGCGACCGCGGCAGACATGCGCGGCCGCGGCCAACTCGACGTTCCTGAAGAGAAATTCTCTGTAGAAGTTGCGCGACCGCGGCAACCCAGCGCGGCCGCGGCCCCTGTTCAGCAGAAATCAACACATTCTGCATCCATTCCGCCTCCGCCACTTCCTTTCCCCAGTCGCATGATCAGACCGACACGACCTGACAAAGAGAAGGAGATATTAGAGGTGTTTCGAAAGGTTGACATCAACATCCCCTTGATCGATGCTATCAAGCAAATTCCCAGATACGCCAAGTTCCTAAAGGAGCTATGCACCAACAAGCGTAAACTCAAGGGGGATGAAAAGGTCCTGATGGGAGAAAACGTCTCAGCAATCTTCCAAAAGAAGATGCCACCAAAATGTAAGGACCCAGGTATGTTTGTCATTCCATGTAGAATAGAGGGCACAAACATTGAACGTGCCATGCTAGACCTAGGAGCATCCATTAATGTAATGCCAAGAGCGATATTTCATGCATTAAAACTAGGACCACTGAAAGAAACTAGGATAGTAATTCAGTTAGCAGATCGTAGTAATACATACCCCGATGGTCTAATTGAAGATGTCTTAGTAGAAGTAGGTGAACTAATATTTCCTGCTGACTTTTATGTTCTAGACATGCAAGGAGATTCCCCTACACCGCCTCCAATTTTGTTAGGGCGGCCGTTTCTGAACACCGCCCAAACAAAGATTGATGTCGGTAAAGGGACTCTGACTATGGAATTTGATGGCCACATTGTTAAGGTAAATATTTATGATGCCATCGGACATCCTGAAGATGTTAATTCTGTTTTCTCACCTGATGCGACTAACCCTTTTGTTGAGAATGATTGTGAGAATAGGTGCAGGAGTAGGCTGAATTGGTCCGCATTGGTGCGGCATCGTAAAAAGGAAGATGAAAGGCGGAATGGGGTAAAGTGCCTGAATTGGTCTGGGCCCGTGTGGAAACCACCTTGGCACAAACGCTAAGGGAATGTGCAGCCGTCGAGCCAACGACGTAAAACAACAGCGCTTGTCGGGAGGCAACCCGATGTTTACGGTTTTTTTATTTATTTCGTTTTTTTATTATTCAGCATTAGGTTAGTTCTCTTTCATGTTTTTTCTCTTTCATGTTTTTGCATTTTTACATAATAAGGAGTACCATAAAACACAAGACGGAGGATGATCGTCGAGCACAGCAGCAAACATTTCAGGAGCAACAGCAAGAATGGCAGAGGCAGCAAGCAGCTCAGTGGAGCCACATGCAGTCCTTTTGGGGACAAGGGGGTCATCCACCTCCGCCTCCGCCTCAGTAAAATACTGTAAGTACGTACCAAGCCGCACCACTTTTTCTTCCCTCAAACTTTGGTTTTCAACCAAGTTTGGGGGAGGGGGGTGTGACGTGGGGCGACTTGGCCTCGTTTCTAGTAAGCTGTTTGTTTATTTCTAGTATGCTGCCCGGTTCTATTTGTTTTATTATGCATTATTGTTGGGCCTGTGAGCCAATTGGTTGATGATTGGGCCTGTGTGCCAAGTGATAGTGTGTTGGGCCTGTGAGCCGCGGTTTTTGTTTTAGTATTGTGTTTTGTGGAGTCTCGATGTGTTTATTTTGGTAGAGTTTAGATTGAGTCTAGAAAGGGAAAAGAAAACTGAATTGTGCTGTAAAGATAAAATTAACACACTAAGGTGATGATAAGTTGGCAATGAGTTTATGATGATTGTTGTTAAAACTTGTTTTGAATAGCATATGATAGAGCATGACGGGTAATGGATATGAAATTGAGCTGTAATTCGCAACATTGATCAGTAAAATTGCCTTGTGAGGACTTGAGCCTATTTTGTACCTCCAGTTTTGGAGTAACTTGTACAAATTCTTTCGGTGTGATTTTCATTGATTATGTGCATATAGACCCTAGAACTTGCCTTGCATGTCTGTCGTGAATAAGTCAATGTGTGTTGTGGCTTAGAAAGTGATCTTAGGCATTTCTTGATTAGCCTATTTCAGACACTGAACATAATTACCTTTCTGACCGCAAACTTGAAAAAGTAATTTCCCTTAGTTAGCCCAGTTGAGCCGTGAGCCTATCACTTGTTAGCCGAATATTACAAGCCGAATATCTTTCCAATTGGCCTTTGACCTTATTGGACTAATCTAGTTAAGAGGGAGGCGAAAGGAGAGGTAGTTGGGAATGTTATTTGGGATTCCTATGGGCTGAAAAAGGGGAGTGAAATGAGAAATGAAAAGGGAATTGGTGATAGATAATTCAAGAAGGTTTCCCTCCTATGTGCTAAAAAGCTTAGACTTGTTAATGTGTACAATGCAAAAGCAAGAAAAGAAATGAGGATGGGAGTAAGAAAAGTGCTTAAAAAAAGAAAAAAAAAAAAAAAATCTGGTAGTCCCAGAAAATGTGGTACCCACATGAAAAAAAAAAAAAAAAAAAAAAAAGAGAGAAGCACTTGGTTGTAAAAGATGCGGACGTGGGTAGAAGAAGTCATCCCTTGGAGTGATGTACTGAGATTGGGAGAGTGAGATGGGAGTGATTGTTTTGAGGGGTGGTTGAGTAGGAATAACTCGGTTAGTCCACATTTTAGTCATTTTCATCCAAATTTTATCCTACCTTACCTAAGCCTTTATTACAACCGAATTAAAGACCTTTTTGATTCTTTGCCACACATGCTGAGTACTAGGTCCGACTTAAATAATAGGCAAGCATATGGTGGTCGTTGCATATAAGTCAGTATGAGTGTAGTACTTTGCATACCTTAAACACTTGAGAGAAGAGTGATACACAATTCCGGTGAGGATCAATTGTTGAAAATCATAAGCAATGAAAGTAGTTGAAGTTGCTCTGTCAAATATGCTCGGTTACATCATGTTGCTATGTTTTTTTTGAAAAAACCTTCTGAAACTCGTAATTGCCACTTAAAGTGCCTTCAAACCCGTGTCTTGGTTGTTGTTTGATTTAGATTTGTCCGGGACGAACAAAGGGTTAAGTTTGGGGGATTTTGGTACACGCGTTTATTTATGCACTTTAAGTCTGTTAGAGTGATGAATTGTGATGTTTGCGTGTAGAATGGAGAGTATTTGGGTTGTTTTAAGTGCCTTTGGACTATTTGACGTTTGTGTTTTCATTTTGAGTTAAATAGGTGATTTAAAGCTAAGTATTCGTACTCGGCCGGATGCACAACGAGGAAATGAAGCCCGGATGTCAAAAGGATGGAAAAATCGCCGGAAAATGAAGAACAGAGTACCGCGACCGCGGCAAAATGGCGCGGCCGCGATCCAAGTGAAGGAATAAGCAGGAAATCTCTGGACAAGTACCGCGGCCGAGGCAGACTTGCGCGGCCGCGGCGTGGTGCTGGATCAGGAGCGGGCGCGGGCGCGGCCCATGAGCGCGGTCGCGGCCCGTTAAGGCGGTTAATTAATCCTTGGGCCACAAGAGTTCCGTTTTAAAGCCCAGAATCGACCCAAATTGACTTCCTCTATAAAAAGGGATCCTTATGCTCGGAAATAAGAGACAAGAACATTACGAGAGAGCAAGATTAAGAGATTTCGGAGGAGACGAGCAATCAAGATCGGCAATACTCGGGTTTTCTAGTCCTTAAGTCTTTTCAATTATGTATTTTCAGTTTAATTTGTCTTGTGTCACCGCCATGAGCGGCTAGTAGGTTATTTCAGTCCTTAGTCGAGTCGAACCCTAGTTGTTATTATTTTGTGATATTTACGGTGATTATTAATCGGTTGATTTCTTAAAACGTTGTTATACTATTTACTTATCTTTCAATGCTTGTGTGTTTATATGCTAGATTGATCACCTAGGATTATAATTGCATAAGTAACGCTAGGTTATAATCGTAATCCGTAATTGTTACGAACCTATAGCCACTTAGTAGCGAATAGCGAGTGATATCGCTAGGGTAGTATATAGCTCGGTCTGAATGGGTCCGAGCTTACGAGGTCCACACCGTGTCTATCCCGTTATCCTAGTTCTCTAGGCGTCCGGTTAATGAGATCCAGAGAGCTTATTCTGAGGTCACTCAACTGGATAGACTAACCAAAGAGCTTGTTTTGGTTAGTTAAACATAAAGGATAACGAGGTTAGCAGAGCTTGTTGCTAACCTCGGGGTAGGAGTTTTAAGGATAAAATTGGTTAATAATTGCATCTATCACAGGGTAGTAATAACTAGGGGGAGATAAGATTAAGGGCTGGGATTCGTTATTTTGATAAGTAGAATAAGTCATAGTTAATTTGCTTAATTTCTGTTTTAGTTCCTTAGTTAGTATACATCAATTCATAAACCCCCATTATTTATATAATTCTATATGTTGCTAGTATTAGTATTTACTTAAGCACTAAGAGTCTTCCTGCTCCCCGTGGGATCGACCCTACTTACCACTTCTACGAGTTAGAAGGGTAGCTAGGTTTAATTAATTTTACCGCATCGCGACAGTGCGGTCACCAAGTAACCAAGAAATCAGATAATATTGTTCCTTAACAACTCCAAATTTCTGGAGTAGATGCTTATTTGATGAGCATAGCTAAAAAAAAAGGTTGATTGGTGATTATGTGTCGATGAGAAGCCGAAATTTAAAAATTGTTATGACACGTAGATGAGTATGATAGGAACATTTGATATGAAATTGATCATGCATGTGGAATGATAATGACATTAGCCGTGAGGTTTTGAGTTTTTTTATCGAACTCCCGTTTTTTGAGTCATACATATTATTTTTCTTTCAGTGTGATTTGTTGGTCATCATATAAGTGTGCCTCTAGAACTTCCCTTACTTCTGATTAAGAATCATCAAGTACACTTACGGATTAGAAAATGATTTTAGGCAGGTACTTTCTTCAGCCCATTATTTGAGCCGAAATTGACCTTTTTACTGAAACTCCATAAAAGAAATTCCCTAATTAGCCACTTTGAACCTTTAAATTTAGTTTTCATATACATTACAAGCCTATAACCGTTCCTTTTAGTCTTTGTCCCTTAACTTGGATTAGTTAAGTCTAAGGGAGGTAGATTGGAAGGTAGTAGCGTGAAAAACAAAAGGGCGAGTGGAAAGAATGATTGGGGACGACTTTGGTGAAAAGAAATATTGAATTATGGGTAGAAGAGTAGAAATATTAGCTCCCTCTAAGTTATTGTTGTTTATTTTCGCATTTAAAATATAAAAAAAAAAGAAAAAGAAAATGAAGAGTCGGTTATTTATTTTATTTTTAGTTTTTGTTATTTAGGAGAGACAGTTAAAAAACTGCTTAAATTGCTATTATTTTTGAAATAGTTGAGTAGTCCCAAATGGTAGTCAATTAGCGTTGATATTGAAAGTACTTCGTTGATGCAGTACCTTGATTGTCTTGATGGGGTGAAGAAGTTATCTTTTAGCTTGCTGAGATATGAAGAGTGAGGAAAATGTGAACGTCAATTGAGGGGTAGTTGAGAGTAGCTAACTTGATTAGTCTATGCTTGAGTCACTTTTGTCCATATTTATGCCACCTTACCTTAAGTCTACATCACAACCAAAACAAAGATCTTTATGATTCTTTTTTCAAACATGTAGAGTACGAAGCATAGGTTAGACGATAAGGAAGTATATGGTAGACTATGCATGTGATTCAACTTGAGCATAAACACATTTCATTTTATACACTTGAGAGATGAGCGATACACTTATTCGGTGAGGATCATCTATTTGAAGTGTTATGTTTCAAAAGTAGTTTATATGTTGCCGTGTCAAATATACTTAGTATTCTATGTTGTCTGTTAAATAATTCTGAGGCTAGATTCATCGCCTAAATCGCCCTAATGTTTGATTTATTGCTTTTATCTACTTTTGTTGTTCGAGGACAAACAAAAATTTAAGTTTGAGAATTTTTTCATAAAAGATGACCATACAACCATTAGGAGGATGATCTATTTGCTGCCTGGCATCGGGATGATGCAACCTAAACATTATGAGGAATGTAAAATTCCTCGGCCCAAGACTCAAGGTCGACCTCGATTGCAAGACTAGGATAAAACTAAGCAACTAGGTTGGATCGTTGACACTACTAGGGGGAGGAGCGAGCAACAAGGTCGAGCTCATAAGGTCGGCCTAAAATTGAGGCCGTTTTGTCTGCTGAGATCAAGGATCCGTTCAACCGCATACATATCGACTCTCCCTCTATCTCAGTCAAGTGGGGGAATTCCTCTTCCTATCCCTCAACTAAATTGGAACATATGCAGCGAGTCAGAGGTCCTACATTTTGCTCGAGGTCTTAGCCAGCAATGTCACGAGCAACATCGCTAGCCACATCTTCCTTGCCTTCAGTGGGCTTCCCGAGCAACGTCACTGGTAGTTCCTTTTTCCTCACTTCGCTCACCATTTCACTAGTAACCTTATTGGTCACTTATTCACCAACATTGTACCCAACTAATTTCTTCACCCCTCCCCCCTCCCCCCCCCCCCCCCCCCCCCGGCAAGATCCACCAATCTCTCGAGAGCAGCATGTTCACTTGAGGAGGGTGTAAAGGCAGTAGAAGACATAATAAACTGAAAAAAAGAATATCAAAGAAAAAGAAAAAAACCTTGAAGGGCCAGATTACTGAAGATCTTTGAAGCTGTAAAACTAGATATCGATGGCAAAAAAGTGAAAAAGTAAAATAGTGAAAAGTGAAAAGAGCAATATTTATAGGGAAGCAAAGGAAGTTGAAGAGGCGCACTAAATCTGGGCAGCAAGATGAAGTGTCCCTTGTACGCTCGATCGATAAGTCGTTTGTTGAGCGACACGTGGCGCAACAGTTATAACATGTGTCAAGTACTTATTAAAGGGCACGAAAAACAATCGCCTTCTTGATTAAAATTCACAGCTTGTTTTCAAGAAACTGTAATATCAAGGGGGTAATTGTGGATTTAGGCACCTCCTTGACTTCAGAGGACGGTTGACCCGGAGGACGTCCTCTCATGAAGAATTGCAAAATGATCTCGCCAAAAGGAAATGACCTCGCGAACTCCCGAGTTCAGGGAGTAAAGTGTAGCTCATCATCGTAAGACCCAGTCAAGCCCAATAAGCTCGTTGCCAGCAACCTTTTTAGTTTTCACTTCCGCGAGCTGAGAGAAAGTGGCAGACAAAGGCAAGTTCGCCTAACACAAGCCTCGCGTGTGTGACACCTGTCATACATACGTTCCACATGACCTTGATGGGACACTCATGATGTAAAATGCAATAATCATGCCCTCCACTAGAAATTACTGCTATAAATGGGGAAACTTGTAATAGAAAAGGATCCAAAAGATATAGAGAGGGACAACTATAGTCAGTTTGTCACAACAACCTAAGCTCACGCTGTCCAAATCGTTCATTTCTAAACACTTGAAAAACTTGTGAGAGAGTTTGTATTCTATGATTTCAACATTCACATTAAGGGGAAACAATCAATTCTCAGCTTATTCCTACATTTACTCCCTGCTTCGTGTGTACAATCGCATTTAGTACTATTTTTATTACAAACACCATAAATGCATGAGCAAACTATCTGTAGTGGTGTGTGTGCCTTGTCTAACTCAGCAGCCACATCTGCAACATCAACAACACTCGCCATGTCACTATTACACGCATCAAAGGTAATATTTGATAATAGAACTAATTTTAGTCAAATTTATAAGTTAGGATGTGGTACAAGTGTCCCGTGCACGCACTTTAGGGAACTTTTAGTGTCATTTTAGTGTCAATAATGTGCATAATTACGTGTATTTAGTGCTTTTGTATTCTCATGGGCAAAATAATGCGTTTGTGTTGTTTTTGTGTTAAGACAGGCGAAAAAGGATCGAAAAAGAACATCAAACGGTCGCGGAGTCGAGGGATTGGCCGAGATACTTCTCCAGGGAAATCCTGGAGTTTTGAGAAATTGAAGATCTCGGCCGAGATGGGTACGGCATCTCGGCCGAGATAGCTCTCCAGGGAAAATCAGAGATTCAAAGAGATGAAGATCTCGGCCGAGATGAAACCCAATCTCGGCCGAGATAATCCAAACCCTAAAAATCCCCTTTTAACGTCTCAGCCGAGATGTTACCCAATCTCGGCCGAGATTATCCCTCGATTCACAATCTTAAAAGCCCTTTTTCACGTCTCGGTCGAGACACACTTCCGTCTCGGCCGAGATTCCTTGCCCTGTTTTAAATTCCTGAATGCAATTTTGCCTTAAATTGAAGTAACAACTCTCCCCCTATATATATATCCTCCCTTTCGAAATTAACCTACTTTGGGACATTGAATAACACACTTTCCAGCCATTTTTTAGCCACCAAAGCCACCAAGGAAGGAAGATTGGGCAAGAGATTGAAGGATTATCTTCTCCAATTGACATCTTTGGTTTCATCCATCTTAGTATCATGTTTCTTTATTTTTCTACTTATTTTCTGTTTGTTTTAGCTTACATCAGTGAGTAGCACCCTTATTTCTACCCTTGATCAAATGTAAAACTTTGAGTGACAATGTTTACATGATTATTGCTAGTTGATGTTACCATTTGATTGCAATTTCAAGTGTTCTATACTATTTACTGTTATTAACTCATATTTGTATGCTTTTTCTTGGCGTGATCAACCTCTAGGAAGTGTATGAATGTGTTGCTAGAATTGGAAATCACTATTCGTAATTGTAGGATTTTCGATTCCCTGGTAGCAAACAACGAGTGGTTTCGTTGGTGATAGTGTAGAGTTCGACCTCTAAACCCGAGCTTTCGAGGTTTATGTCAAATCTGTGTCATTATCTTGGAGCTTTAATGATTCAATTGCCAAATTAAAGAGAGCTTGTTCGATATTTTGGTTTAATTGGATAGGGTTAGTCGAAGAGCTTATTTAGATTAGCCATAATTACGAGATAATACGGTTGCTACAGCTTGTTAGTGGTCGTGAAATAGGGACTTGAAATGCTTTCCATTGGGCATCAACAATAGTTGTGTAATTCATTGGAACCAAAGGGATACTCGGTCAAGGGTAGATACTTTAATCATATATTTAAAATCCAAAAATCGATTTATCTATCTTGCTATCTTTTGTTAATTGAATCTTAGCTTAGTTGATCATAGTTAAATAGTGGTTCCTAGCTTGACAAACACCCCCCCCCCCCCGGCACCTTTATCTCTTTCATTTTTCGAGTTTATTCTTGTTTGAATTATACAATTGCTTGACATACTAAGACAATATTGTTCAACCGTTCCTCGTGGGATCGACCCTTACTTATCGCTCTACTAGTTAGAGTAGTAGGATAAGGATAAGTATAAATATATACATATATTCATCTATATATCTATATATTAGTACTTAATTTAATTTGGTAAGCGACACACGACGATCGCCCTACCAAATTTTAGTGCCGTTGCCGGGGAACGGTGATAAGAATAGTGTTGTTTTATTTGTTCAAGCATTATGTTTAGTTTATTAGTTGTTTATCTAGTAGTTTGATATTCTCTTGTTTTCTTGTTTTTGGAATAGGTAGTTAATGTTCTTGTGTTCCCAGGGGAGAAAGAACTTTCTTTTGAGCCAGAGATAGTTGAACGGGAGAGATTATTGAGGAGAAGAGCTAGGTTACTTGAAGAAGTCCGAGAATCATTTGAAACCTTGAGTATAGAGAGTGAGGAGATTGAATTGGAAGAGATGGCTGGTGAGCAGGATCAGGAAAGAACCATGAAGGAACTTGCCAACACAAGGGTTGCACACGAACCCTTGTGTATTACATTCCCAGAGATAGGGAATGATACCACTTTTGAGCTCAAATCGGGGCTCATTCACCTCTGCCATCATTCCATGGGCTAACCGGGGAAGACCCACATAAACACTTAAAGGAATTTCATGTGGTCTGCTCGAGCATGAAGCCGACCAGGGTGACTGAAGAACAAATTAAGCTCAGAGCATTTCCTTTCTCATTGAAAGATCTTGCTAGAGCCTGGTTGTACGACTTGCCACCGGTTTCCATTACTACTTGGGAGCAGATGGAAACACAGTTTCTAGAAAAATATTTTCCTGCATCTCGAGCCACCACCATCCGAAAAGAAATCAGTGGCGTGAGGCAAATACAAGGGGAAACATTGTATGAATATTGGAAAAGATTCAAGAAGCTTGTAGGGAGCTGCCCACCACATCAAATCACTCCACAATTGTTGATTCAGTATTGGTACGAGGGACTGTGTATAACTGAACGGAACATGATTGATTCAGCCAGTGGAGGGGCTCTGGCCGACAAGACCCAACCGAGGCCCGAGCATTGATCTCCAAGATGGCTGTTACACCCAACAGTTCGGTTGTAGAGAACCTGTGAGGCGAGTCAAAGATGTTATCGATTCACATGTTGAAGAAAGATTGGACCAACTCACCAACCTGGTGAAGAAAGTGATTTCAGGGAACACTCCTACCCCAAAACCCTGCAGAATCTGTCAGATAACCAAGCACTCCACTGATACCTGTCCTATTCTTGGAGAAGAAATGGATGCTCATGCCAATGCTGTTCATAATTTTAATCCTAACCAGGCTGGCCGGAAGTATGATCGCTATTCGCAGTCGTACAATCCGGGGTGGAGAGATCACCCCAATTTCAAATATGGGAATCAAGGTCCAAACATGCATCAACAGGGTGATCAAGGTAGACACAATCGACCCCCCTATCCTATGGGGATGTTCCAGCAAAAGCAACCTGCTGAACCAGTACCCTCTTATCCATCCCTCTCCGACATAGTCAAGATCCTAGCAACCAGTACGCTTCAACTGCAGAAGGAATCAAGTTTGAGGTTTCAGAGTATTGAAAATCAAGTCAATCAAATAGCATCAGCGGTATCTCGTCTGGAGAGTGCTCAAAGTGGAAAGCTACCGGTACAACCTGAAATAAACCCCCGGAATGTCAGTGCAATCACCCTAAGGAGTGGGGCGATGCTTGGAGAGCCTAAAAAGCTCGGGCATCATTCCAATGGGGAGAGGAGAATCGAAAGTGAAAGGGAAAATGCTGAGAAAGAAATCTCGGCCGAGATACATCAAGATCTCGGCCGAGATGGCTCACTTCGCCCAGAGGAGGAAATTTCCTGCCCAACAATCTTGGCCGAGAATGAAGTGTATCTCAGCCGAGATCAAGCAACCCTGCATGAAGGAGAAAAATGCTACACACTTATCTCGGCCGAGACACAACCAAAATCTCGGCCGAGATTGTCAGAAGTCACATGTCAATTCTTCAACTCCACCACTGCCATTCCCTAGCCAAATCAAGAAGGTCCTGGATAAAAATAGGGATAAAGAAATGCTGGAAATGTTCAGAAAAGTGGAGATAAATATCCTGCTGATAGATGCATGAAGCAAATTCCCAGATATGAGAAATTTTTGAAAGACCTCTGCACCAACAAGAGGAAGCTTAAAGGGAATGAAAAAGTGATCATGGGAGAGAATGTATCCGCCATCTTCCAAAAGAGACTCCCACCAAAGTGCAAAGACCCTAGAATGTTCATGATTCTGTACAAAATAGGTAACTGTCGAATTGAACGTGCAATGCTCGACTTAGGAGCTTCGATTAATGTCATGCCACATTCAATTTTTCATTCTTTAAATTTGGGTCCACTTAAGAAAACAGGGGTCGTCATTCAACTAGCCGACAGAAGCACTTCGTATCCCGATGGGGTAATTGAGAATGTGCTAGTTGAAGTTGATGAACTCGTGTTTCCTGCCGATTTCTATGTGATGGACATGCAAGGCGTTAATCAACATCCACACCGATCTTGTTGGAAAGACCATTTTTAAATACTTCCCAAACCAAGATCGATGTTCGTGACGGCACCCTCACGATGGAATTTTATGGACAAATTGTCAATTTCAATATCTTTGATGCAATGCGTTTTCCGGAAGATGTTCATTCTGTATTTTCCATTGATGTTGTTGATCCTCTCGTGGAAGATTTGTTTGAGTTGTCATGTAGGGACCCAATGGAAGTTGCACTTACTACTCAGTTGGAGAAGGGTAAGGAGGAGGTTTGGGAGACCAATGAGGAATTGGTGGAAACAGTGGCACAAATGGGTGCACCAAAGTCATTCCCACCAAATTATGCACAAAAGTTCATTTCCCTCCCGGAATCACAAGAAAAAGCTCTACCTTCTACAATCAAGGCACTTGTTCTTAAGCTTAAGGCCCTTCCTTCTCACCTCAAGTATGCATACCTCCGGGAGGACAAGACATTACCCGTGATCATTTCCTCGAAGTTAACTCACAATCAAGAGCAGGCATTGATTGAGGTTCTCAAGCAAAACAAGGAGGCAATAGGGTGGACTATTGCCGACATCAAGGGAATAAGTCCGTCCTTATGCATGCACCGCATACTCCTCGAAGATGATTCGAAGCCAAGTAGAGAACCACAGTGAAGGCTCAATCCTCCCATGATGGAGGTGGTCAAGAAAGAAGTCATTAAACTATTGGATGTGGGAATCATCTACCCTATATCCGATAGCATATTTGTGAGCCCGACTCAGGTGGTCCCAAAGAAATCTGGTATAACAGTCATAGAGGGAAAAGATGGGGAAATGATGCCCACACGACTACAGACCGGTTGGCGAGTATGTATCGACTACAGAAAGCTGAATGATATGACAAGGAAGGACCATTTCCCACTACCCTTCATTGACCAAATGCTAGAGAGATTGGCCGTCCACCCCTTCTATTGCTTCTTGGATGGTTTTTCCGGCTACTTCCAAGTCCCGATTGCTCCAGAGGATCAAGAGAAGACGACCTTCACATGCCCCATTGGCACATTCGCATTGAGGCGCATGCCATTCGGGTTTTGCAACGCACCTGCCACCTTCCAAAGGTGTATGGTAAGTATCTTCTCCGAATTTATTGGTCATTTCATTGAAGTTTTCATGGATGACTTTAGTGTATATGGAAAATCATTCGAAAACTGCCTTGAAAATCTTGTGAAAATTCTTAAAAGATGCATTGATAAAAATCTCTTGTTGAATAGGGAAAAATGTCATTTCATGGTAGAACAAGGAATTGTACTAGGACATTTGATTTCTAAGAAAAGCATTGAAGTGGATAAAGCTAAGGTTGAAATAATTGCCTCTTTGCCTTACCCCGCAAATGTGTAGGAAGTTCGTTCATTTCTTGGCCATGCAGGTTTTTATCGCAGGTTCATAAAGGATTTTTCCAAGATTGCTTCTCCCTTGTATCGTCTATTGCAGAAAGACGTTGATTTTGAAATGAATGAAGAATGCAAGATTGCATTTGATGAGCTTAAAGAAAGGCTTGTCACTCCTCCCATCATCAAACCACCCGATTCGAACTAATGTGTGATGCCAGTGATCAAGCAGTGGGTGCAGTCATAGGGCAAAGAATAGGAAAGGTGGCACATGTAATTTACTATGCTTCACAGACACTAAATCCAGCCCAGGCCAACTATACCACTACTGAGAAGGAACTTCTTGCTGTTGTTTTCGCACTCGAGAAATTCAGATCCTACTTAGTTAGGACAAAAATCATCGTGTTCACTGATCATGCTGCTCTCAGGTTCCTTATTGCAAAGAAAGAAGCCAAACCCAAATTGATACGTTGGATCTTGCTGTTGCAGGAGTTTGATTTAGAAATAAGGGATAAAAAGGGTGCTGATAATTCTGTAGCAGATCACTTGAGTAGAATAATTCCTGAGGGGACAGAATTGCCTCTTCGAGAGAGTTCCCCAAATGAGCAGTTATTCATGGCATCAGATTCAGGTGTCCCGTGGTATGCCAACTTGGCAAATTATTTGGTGAAAAGAGTATATCCCGATAGCATGAACAAGGCCCAACGAGATAGATTGAAAAGTGAGGCGAAATATTACTTTTGGGATGATCCATATCTATGGAAACACGGTTCGGACCAAGTCATACGAAGGTGCATTCTCGAAACAGAAGTCCCATCGATACTAGCTTTTTGTCACTCCTATGCATGTGGGGGACACTTTGGTCCCAAGAGGAAAGCACACAAAGTTCTTGAGAGCGGGTTCTTTTGGTCAACCTTGTTTAAGGATGCTTACACTTTTTGCAAGTCATGTGACAACTGCCAAAAGACGGGCAATATTTCTCAAAGAAACCAAATGCCCCCAAAACCCGATTGTAGTTTGTGAAATTTTTTATGTTTGGGGTATGGACTTCATGGGACCGTTCCCTTCGAATTATGGGAATTTGTACATCTTGCTTGCCGTTGACTATGTGTCCAAGTGGGTGGAGGCGAAAGCAACCCGAACCAATGACTCCAAAGTTGTGGCCGAGTTCGTTCAATCCAACATTTTTGCTCGGTTTGGGATACCAAAAGCCATTATAAGTGATAGAGGCACCCACTTTTGTAACCGAACAATCGATGCATTGCTGAAGAAATATGCTGTGTTGCACAAGGTTTCGACGCCCTATCATCCACAAACCTATGGGCAAGCCGAAACTTCGAATCGGGAAATCAAGTCGATATTGGAGAAGACCGTTCAACCGAATCGCAAGGATTGGAGTTTGAGGCTCAATGATGCATTATGGGCGTATAGGACCACCTATAAAACTCCAATTGGTATGTCTCCCTTTCGACTTATTTATGGAAAGCCATGCCATCTCCCGGTTGAACTTGAACATAGAGCCTATTGGCCTATCCGGAGATGCAATATGAACCTCGATGAAGCCGGTGTACACCGAAAGCTCCAATTGCAAGAGCTTGAAGAAATTCGAAACGAATCTTTTAAAAACGCCATGATCTACAATGAGAAAATGAAGGCTTTTCATGACTCGAGGATTACCCGAAAAATGTTTGTGGTTGGGGAGAAAGTGCTATTATATCACTCCCGGTTGAAGTTATTTCCGGGCAAACTCCGTTCAAGGTGGATAGGACCATTTGTTGTCACTAAGGTGTTCGATCATGGTGCCATCGAGATTGAAAGTGGCAAAACCGGTAAAATCTTCAAAGTCAACAGGCATCTTCTCAAGCCATATCTAGAGCATTTTCAAGACACACCCGGAGAAAAGGAGCACGTTCAAGACCCACCACTGAACTAAGCGAGGTCCGTCGAGCCAACAACATTAAACAACGGCTCTTGTCGGGAAGCACCCCGACGGTATCTTTCAATTTTTGCGTTTTTCAAATTCCTATTTAGTTACTTAATAAATGCCTTGTGGCATATTTGATGTTTTTGTTTAGAATTGTCCAGATATCAATTAGAATGATAATAAGATAGCATGGAATAGGGGTGAAGGAGACCAAAATGGAGGAAAAATTTGCTGGAAACCAATCTCGGTCGAGACACACGAGGAATCTCGGTCGAGACATCACAAAGGTAAACCAGGTAAAAATTGTTGTAAATGTATCTTGGCAGAGACACAACATTCATCTCGGCCGAGATTGAACAGAGCTCAAATTGGCCCAAAAATGTTGGAAGCCAATCTCGGCCGAGATACCAGATCATCTCGGCCGAGATCAATTTGTCCAGAATTAGGGTAATTTTGCTGGAAACTCATCGTGGCCGAGACACATACTCATCTCGGCCGAGATCAATTTGTCCAGAATGAGGGTAATTTTGCTGGAAACTTATCTCGGCCGAGATCAATTTGTCCAGAATGGGGGCAATTTTGCTGGAAAGAAATCTCGGCCGAGACACATACGCATCTCGGCCGAGATCCTCTGCTGAGCTAAGTAAACCTGAGACCCAAGAAAAGATCTCGGTCGAGACACAAATGTAAAAAATGCATCTCGGCTGAGATTCCACGCGGGTATAAATACCCCTGCCCAGAACAGCATGTCATTCTTTCTTCCCTCCTTTCGCGATTTTGCGCACACACACGCACACATACCCTCAAAAACTTCATTTTTACTCAATTGCTTCCCCTCAAATTCACACCACACCTCACCCACATCACTACACACACTTCTATCCGAAAAATTTCGGATTTGGAGCAAAGTTGAGGTCGGGTTGAAAAGGGCGAGAAAAAGTTCGTTTCAAATCTTTCGATTAAAACCGATCGGTAAGTACGGCTATCTCTTTCCCTTAGTCTTTATTTGTTTATTATGAACTTTATTGTTAAGATTAGGGGCAAATTTGGTGTTAGATTAGTTGATGTAATGATATTGGTTGTGCACAAGTTTGTTTTGTGAATTCTTGCCAATGTTGACTGATATTAAGTGGCCTAATACTAAAATTGTAGTGATAGCCTTCATATTTGCATGCCTTGTTGATGATGGATGAGGATTAGTTTGAGAATCATTGAAATTGAAGATTGAAATTGATTTTGCTATATCACCGACCACTTGACATGCACTCCCTCTTGTTACTCTTTTGTAGTTTGATTAGATTACTGTGCTCGATTATTAGGTTGATTAGTGAATTTGTGTGAAGAGTAGGCACCTTTAGACTCCTCTTGATGATGAAACGAAATTGACCTATTTTTTGTTGAGCATTGGTAGAATTTTGTTGCAACAGGATAATGATTGGGAGTGTTTGCCATATATGCACATTTAATCGTATCAATTGAGTCATCTAGATTGTGAATTCGCTTGTGATATTCTGTGTTGATTGAACATGAGTGATTGAACACGAGTGATTGATCTTCTATTTGATTACAGTTGATGTTTAAATTGGTGATAAGTGTTCTAAGTGGAAGAATTTGATGTGTGTATTATGTGATTGTTTGTAGGCACACAATGGCCCCACCCAAATATCACTTCAGGCAGGCGGCTTACACAGAAAATCCGAAAGAGCCAAGTCAAAGGCAAGGAGAAAGCCGTTAAGCCTGCTCCAGAGGCTCCCACTCCGGAAATTCCATCGACTACCACCGACAAATCCACAAAGTCGATTGATTTTGACATAGTGCTGAACACGGAGGATCAGAGGAAAAGATTTGACAAGTTGATGAGGAGGGGGGTGTCAGCCACCCGTTATGGTGATCCCAAGATTTTGGATGCCATGGGAATCCGGCAAAATGTTCTTGAACTGTTAGACAAAGCAGGTCTACCCCAGTGCCTAGCACCCCATCCTACTTTCCTCAAATTCGTGCTGGAGTTTTTCAGCACCCTCGAAATCGAGGAGGAGTCTCTTTCCTGCTCGACCAAGATCCACCACTTCAAATTCCAACTTCTGAATGAAGAAAAGATACTGAGCCACGACAACCTGAAACGTATATATGGCTTCAAGAGTCCAACCGTTGGTGATGAACATAATTTGAAAGAGTTTGACGTGCAATAATTCTGGGGGTGTGGTACCCCGAATCTTTGAAATGCAATAAAATACATTGCTTGCATCTTAAATATTTTTATCAATTTTAATTCTATTTTAAATTGCAAGGCTAAATACTTGTGATATCATTTTTAGAAAATAAGTATCATCGCGATATACCAGGTTGACTGCGCTCCTAGCACCTAAAAGGCAAGAATTAAAAATTTAAAATATAGAAGCTAGTTAACATCGGACTTAAGAAATAAGAAACAAAATTAATTTATTCTATAATATTTTACATTTATCTAAAATAATAACTAAAGCTAAAGTTTATACATATAATAAAGTTAATATGATAATATAATAATATAAATATAACTAACTATATATATATATATATATATATGTTTATACCTACGTATAAGTATTACATATATAATAATAATGTTGATAATAAAATAATAATATTCTATTTTTAGTAAAACACACACTTATACTAAAATTGGTAACATTTACAAAAGTAAGTAATATGTGTGCTGTTATATCCCTCACAATTAAACTAACATTTTGTCTCACAACTCCTTCTCCCACATCGAAACATTTCGCAACTTTTTTTACAGTTTTCATGTATAAAAAGGAGCTAAATAACTTCTTTAAAGGAACATAAAAAAATAAGTAAAATAATATATATTATATATTGGATTTCCTTTAACTAGGAGGTCCTTATCAGTTTAATTTTGACAACGCTTCGACCGGTGTTTTAAGGAGTTGTTGTATAGTGTTAAAATCTTTTGAGGTAGGTCTTCTTTAACAATTTTCTTTTCTTATTGCCATTTATAGTTTATATAGATTTAGGAATTTAATTATTTTCTTGATTTAAGTGGATTTATAAATTTAGCTATTTTCTTAAGTTTGTATTAAATAGTTGTTGTTTAAGATATGTGCATGTTAGTTAGTTTTCAATATTTTATTAAATGTTGTTAATAATTTAAAATTAATAGTAAGTTAGGCTTTTTAATTTAGGGATATAATAACTTGGCTTATGTACTAGAAATTGTAAAAGATAGACATAATCCAAGGATAGTGTACCACACTTAATCACTTTGAAAATACTAAACCCGATAACTAATACTAATTAATTAAACAACATGTGCTAGGTGTAGTGCAGGTTGGGCCTTGGGATGTACACGACTTAACTACTGTAAAGCAAGCATAAAAGGTGGGTGACTGGGCTATTTGTAAGTACATTATGCTATTGAACTTGTACTTTGATAAATATGTTTGCCTTCGGGCTTACTGATATGATACCTCTTAAGTCGTAAGATTGGCTTTTGAGAAAGGCTCTTAAGTCGTAAGATTGGCTTTTGAGTAGAGCTTGGGAGTCGTAAGATTGACCCCTAAGTCTAGCAATATGGCTTTTGAGTCGTAAGATGGGCTCCTAAGTCAAGGATGTATTTATTATTGTGCATCTTCATTTGGTATAATTGCTTACAAAGTTCCCACTGAGTTTATACTCATGCCCATAATTACAAATCTTCAGGTTAGTTGAGCGAGGTGGCGGGGCTGTTGCGGCAAAGGTCACCGGGTTCCTTCTTCTACCCGCAACTTAAAGATGTTTTTGCCTCTTCTATGTATATAAATGAGTTTGTGTGTCACAAAATCTGGGATTTTCATTTTCTTAGAAACTTTGGAACCACTAGTGTAAATATGTTTTGGCAGTGTCTTATTGTCAATAAAATTTCTACTTTTATCCAATAAGTATTTTATGTCACGCTTTCGCACTTTATCTGATTTACTACTTAATCAAAAGAAAAGAGCACTTCAATCCCGAGTTAATGGGATTGGGGTGTTACAGGGGGCAAATCACTGCCGCCCCTGGAATAGTGGCACCCCAGGCCTACGACCCGAGGAGCTCAGTCTGACCTCCATTAGAAGCCTGGTCGTGAAGTGTCTGCAAAAGTTGTTGAGCTCCACCATATGTGGTAGGAATGAGATCAGTTCTACCCGATTGTACGAGATGGAGATCCTATGGGCTATTGTGGATAGGAAGTTGATGGATTTTCAGCACGACCTAATATCAAGCTTTCAGAAAATAGTCAAAGAATTGAGGATGGAATGGAAAAGAGAGACAAAGGTGCCCGACCCGATCTACTGTGGGGCTTTGATTACCCCCATACTCGAGCATTACAATGTACCCCTCCCAGAATACACACCCATCACCACTGACTACTATTTAGACTGGGAGGAGATGAAGAATATGCGTATTGCCATGCTCGGGTACCAAGAGGGAACATCGGGTCCGGCTGTCTTTTATGTCCTCCAGAATGTGGGACCATACCTCCGCCTCCCCAACCCCAGCCTCACTTACATCGAGCGATTGGAGACACGCATGCCAAACTTGGCACTGAGCTCAGAAGCACATTTAAGAGAATCAAAGGAGCCGACCAGTGCTGAGCTAACACGCTACTAGAGGGGGGAGAAGCCACGAACTGTGGCCCGGGAGATGAGTACAGGGACTGCAGAAGGGAGCAGTCAGCCCAGCAGGAAGAGACCGGCATCTGCAGTGCGGTCTCGGGCCGAGATTCGAGAGGAGCATAGTGACCGGCTGAGTAGTTTGGAGTCAGGCGTGCAGGACATTAAAGCGGATATTAGTGCACTTCGAGGCGATGTCCATCAACTGGGAGCGAAAATTAAAGAAATTAAAGAGTCAGAACAAGTTGCTAGCTTTGTTCAAAAGCATCCAAGGATGCTTTACCAGCTCGAGCTCCAGAGACGTCCGGCCTTCCAAGTCACTGTGAGTAGAGCACCAAGAATGCCTTGCCCGTTTCTTCACCAACTTAGTTGAAAACTAAGTTTGGGGAGGGGGTGAGACATTCTTGGCTACTCGAATTCCCGAACTCCCCTGCTGCCTCCTTTCTGATTCCTCATGACTATTGATTGCTTGGATTATATTATTGGCCTGTGTGCCTCTTTTCTGAAACTTGATCATTTTGGTTTGACGGCCTGTGTGCCGTGTAGATTTGATTGATTATCTTTGGTAGCCTTCTTGAATTTGTTTTGTTAATTGTAATTGAATTGGTGGGCCTGTGTTCCTTTGTTTATCTTTTGTTTGCTTTATAAGCTTTACTGTAGTATTTTGATTGGTATTTTGCACATTTAGGAATAATGTTTTTGTTTACTCTATTTTTGGTAGAATGAGGCTAGTTAGTTAGTTGGTTAATAATTGGTTAATTTCGATGAGCACCGACTTGTACTCCTCTTTTTCCACAAACTTAGTTTGCAACTAAGTTTGGGGAGGGGGTGGGATTCGTACAAGTTGACAGCTCGAGAAAGCAACTGGATTAGTTCAGGAAGAATGTTGGCGTTGATTAATGATAAAAAAATTTAACAAATATTTTTGAAAGAAGCACATGGTAGAGCATGATAGGCTTTTTGAAACAAAATTCAACATACACTCAAAACTTTTGATCAAATTTGCAACCAAGTGAGTCTTTGAGCCTAACGCATACTCCCATTTTTTGGAATGAAATTAAGTTTCCTTTCGGTGCGAAAATTCATTGAATGCATGCATTTTCCTCTAGAACTTGCCCTAATTCTCTACTTTTAAATAAGTTAATACATGTTGTGGCTTTGAAAATGATATTAGGCAATTCTTGATCAAAACCTATTTCAAAAGCTTGAAAATATTTCCTTTTTACCAAATTTGACATTGTCTCAAGTTAAGCCCCTTGAGCTTAAACTTTTTTGTTTGATACCCAACATTACAAGCAAATTTACCTTTCATTTAGCCTTTGATACCCAAACGGACTGTTGAGTGTGAGGGAGGCGGTTGGAAGGTAGTCAGTTTGGAAATTGGGATTGAATTTGGGTAAACTAGTGGAAAACGAAGAAGGGTGAAAGAAAAAATGCGAAATAGGCTATAATCGAGAATATTAACCTCTCAAAAAAAGAAAAAAAAGTCGGAAAAACCAGAAAAACGAAAGAAAGAGGAAGTGTTTATACTATTCTTTTCGGGAGGTTAATGAAAATCACATCATTTTGTGATTACAATCCCCTGTTTAGAAAATTCTTAAGAAGCAAAATTATTGAAAGGATTGATAAATATAGGAGATGTAGGTAGGAATAAGGTGAAGAAGTCGAATCTTAAATTTGACTTGATTGAGAATTAAAAAAATAAGGTTGAGTGACCATTGTTTGAGGGGTAGTTGGGTAGTGCACGACTCATTTAGTCCGTTTTATAGTCACTTTTACCTAAATTTTGTCCAACCTCACCCCTAGCCAACATTAAAACCTATATAAAGACCTAATTGATTCATCGTCACACATGTCAAGTACTATTTCAGGTTTAGATGATTGGCAAGTCTATGGTAGGCATTGTGTGCATTTCAATGTGAGTGTAAACACTACCCTTTAATGCACTCAAGAGAGAGAGAGATACACTCACCCGGCGAGGATCTTAAGTTGAGAGTGTTATGTCTTGAGAGTAGTGGATGTAGTCTATCACATATCCTCGCTTTTATCATGATCGCTTATTCTTTTTCATGAAAATTCTCTGAAATCAAATGCCACTAAACTCTACCCTAAACACGTGCCCTTTTATCTTTCTCTTTATTGTTCGGGATGAACAAGTTCTAAGTTTGGGGAGATTTGGTACACGTGTCTTGTGCACGCACTTTAGGGCACTTTTAGTGTCAATTTAGTGTCAATAATGTGCATAATCACGTGTATTTAGTGCTTTTGTATTCTCATGGAAAAAATAATGCGTTTGTGTTGTTTTTGTGTTAAGACAGGTGAAACAGGATTGAAAAAGAACATCAAACGATCGCGGAGTAGAGGGATCGATCGAAGAAACAAGGGACAGGGCTAAGGGGTCGATCTCGGCCGAGACAGGGCACAATCTCGGCCGAGATACTTCTCCAGGGAAATCCTGGAGTTTTGAGAAATTGAAGATCTCGGCCGAGACGGGTACGTCATCTCAGCCGAGATAGCTCTCCAGGGAAAATCAGAGATTCAAAGAGATGAAGATCTTGGCCGAGATGAAACCCATTCTCGGTCGAGATAACCCTAACCCTAAAAATTTCCTTTTAACGTCTCGGCCGAGATGCAACCCAATCTCGACCGAGATATCCCTCAATTTACAATCTGAAAAGCCCTTTTTCACGTCTCGGCCGAGATTCCTTGCCCTGTTTTAAATTCCTGAACGCGATTTTGCCTTAAATTGAAGTAACAACTCTTCCCCTATATATATATCCTCCCTTTCGAAATTAACCTACTTTGGGACATTGAATAACATACTTTCTAGCCATTTTTGAGCCACTAAAGCCACCAAGGAAGGAAGATTGGGCAAGAGATTGAAGGATCATCTTCTCCAATTGACATCTTTTGTTTCATCCATCTTAGTATCATGTTTCCTTATTTTTCTACTTATTTTCTGTTTGTTTTAGCTTCCATGGGTGAGTAGCTCCCTTATTTCTACCCTTGATCAAATGTAAAACTTTGAGTGACAATGTTTACATGATTATTGCTAGTTGATGTTACCATTTGATTGCAATTTCAAGTGTTCTATACTATTTACTGTTATTGACTCATATTTGTATGCTTTTTCTTGGCTTGATCAACCTCTAGAAAGTGTATGAATGTGTTGCTAGAATTGGAAATCACTATCCGTAATTGTAGGATTTTCGATTCCTTGGTAGTTGGAAGACAACGAGTGGTTTCGTTGGTGATAGTGTAGAGTTCGACCTCTAAACCCGAGCTTTCGAGGTTTATGTCAGATCTGTTTCATTATCTTGGAGCTTTTATCATTCGATTGCCGAATTGAAGAGAGCTTGTTCGACATTTTGGTTTAATTGGATAGGGTTAGTCGAAGAGCTTATTTTGATTAGCCATAATTACGAGATAATATGGTTGCTAGAGCTTGTTAGTAGTCGTGAAATAGGGACTTGAAATGCTTTACATTGGGCATCAACAATAGTTGTGTAATTCGTTGGAACCAAAGGGATACTCGATCAAGGTAGATACTTCAATCATATATTTAAAATCCAAAAATCGATTTATCTATCTTGCTATCTTTTGTTAATTGAATCTTAGATTAGTTGATCATAGTTAGATAGTGGTTCCTAACTTGACAAACAAATACACCCCCCCCCCCCCCACCTTTATTGCTTTCATTATTCGAGTTTATTCTTGTTTGAATTATACAATTGCTTGACATATTAAGACAATATTGTTCAATTGTTCCTTGTGGGATTGACCTTTACTTATCACTCTACTAGTTAGAGTAGTAGGATAAGGATAAGTATAAATATATACATATAATCATTTATATATCTATATATTGATACTTAATTTAATTTGGTAAGCGACACACGACGATTGCCCTACCAAATTTAGGATGTTGTTAACTTCTAAATTAAAAATGAAAAGAGAACCTTCATATATTTACCAAATTCAAAATACTCACAAGTATTTTTTATTTTATTTTTAGTAGTTTAAAAGAACCAATTTTTTTAACCAACAGCAAAACAACTCCTAAGAAATACTAAAGATATTAAAAGGGCTAGGATTTGTTTTTATTTGTGTTTACATTCGGCCCATTTAGGCCCGGATCAATTAATCTGGGTCCTATATGACCAGCCAGGTTAGGGGACTTAACTTTTCAGTTTTTAGTCGTTTTTTCCTTATATTAAAACAATAACATACAACATTTTGAATGATTTTTTTAAGAAAATTCGGTTTAGGTAGAATTAAACGTAATTACTATCAGATTGCATACCAAAATTTATATGATATTCAAAGAAATATGTTTAAATGCTTATCAGTACTTCCTCCATTACATAATAATTGACGTCTTATGATGAAAAGAAAAATTTAAAAATTAAATAACTTGACAAATATACTCACAGGTAATATCTATTTAAGTGGACAAAGATTTGACCAAATTTGTGATAGATTAAATAGTAGAGATATTTTAGAATTGAGCCAAGAAAAAATTAGTAGAATTTGTGAAAAGTATCTAAAACGTCAATTAATTAGAAAAAAAAAATGATAATTAGCTCAATTATTTTGGAAACAAGGGACTACAACTTTATCATGTAATTTGAAACTGTATTTTAAAGATGAATATTATGTGTATTTAAATTTCAAATATATAATTTAACTATTCTGATTCCTAATTCAAAAATGACTCAGCTTTTCCCGAACTCATAAGATTTTTTTAGTATAAATCTTAGTTGAGGTGGTAGGTGCAGAGTCGGTCCAACGTTTAAATGGGCCTGATGCAAAATAAAAATGGAGCCTTTAAAATATTAATATCATTTTCTCAAAAATCATTATTTTAACAAAGAGATCATAAAAAAAAAACAAAAAAAACAAAAAAAAAAAAAAAAAAACAAAAACATAACTTACAGCTGAATAATACATAAAAAATGGAGCCCTTAAAATATTAACATAAGCTTTCTAAAATAATTTTCATCTACTAGACAATATATAAAAACAAAAAACATAGCTTATATCTAAAGAAAAACATAAAATAAATAATATAAAATTTATGTGTTTGTATCTCCATCTCTGCATTGTTTTAGGATTGGTAAAAAAATGTACTGGAGAAGGAACGTGACCTGAGTGAACAAGCAAATACTTTATTCTCCTTCACCCAATCCGGATCCTCTGTTACAATAGGTATTCCATCTTCTGTTATACTCAATTCAATATACGATACATATTAATTCGTAACATCATCAAATACACGTATCGGTTGGTGAATATGGTGAAACACAAGATGGAACACCAAAATGAATAGATGATCTCATATGTTCCTTCGCCTATCTAGGCTACACTCCAATTTAGTATGATATTGCATCTCACAAATATATACTGTATGAATATATATACATTTTATTCAAAAAATTGAGGGCCTTGTCGGAGGGAAACCCGGTGCGGTGGCACCGCCTTGACCTCCTCTAGGCCGCCCCTAGGTCAGTGGGATTTGGTCTCAGGTTAATTGTCTGATTATAGAATGCTCTACCAATTGGGTTACAATCAATTCTCCCATCCATAAGATCATAATCATATTTACGGCAACACCAACTTCGGATGACCTTATTAACCCAAGCTCCAATTACAAGTAAACCTCTCTAAATTAATATTATCGGGCTGTGAAATTTTATTAATTTAGGGAGGTTTAATTAATCGATAAATTAATAAATTTATTAATTAATAAAGGTATTTATATTCAATGAACTTAAACTTAATTACATAGAAAATACATGAATATTGAATATTTTTTTTGTACAAATTAATATAAATACTAAATATATAGATACACTTGAATCATGGAACATTTTTGTGGAAAAACATGAATCTTAATTTACAATGAGATAGAATCTAGTTATTCAATGTACTTGAAATAGATATTAGGAACATAAATCTAGTTATTCGAGGTATTGAAATGATGAAAGAACTACTATATAAACAAAATAAAAGGATTAAAAAATCATAATAACACTATAATGGCTTTTCATCTAAAAAGCAAAAAAACAATAGATTCATATTTTACTAAATTATCCTAGTTATTTTTTAAAAAATTCAAGATTATTTTATGATGTTGATGGAATTATATATATTTTTATAAGGGTCTTTAAAAATTATCATTTATTTAATTTATCAAAATTATTGATTTACTAAAAGGGTCCAAATCAGGACTGAAGAAAATTATTAACTGAAAAAAATTATTAATTTATAATCGAGTATTAATTTATGGAGATTTTGTACGAAAATTATTAAGGTCAACTCATTTAATATTCCTAAAAAAAAACTATCGAAAAAACCCCCAACATAACCAGATGCACACACAATGAGACACATGAACCATTAAAAAAAAAAAAAAAAAAAAAAAAAAAAAAAAAAAAAAACCAATTATATGCACACATTGTAATTGCGATGCATACAATCACAAGTATTTGCACTTTGTTCACACAAATACACAAACTATCCATTATTTATTAAATACTATATCTAACTTTATTCGTCTTAGAAGTCTTGTTTTTTTTTTTTTTTTTTTAAATAACGTTGAATTGTTGTAATCAATTGACACTGATTGACAAGACGAAACAATCAAAACAGAATAAATGAATCTAAAACAATTGAAGCACAAATTTACTAGAGCTAAACATATACAAATCGAAACCTAATTTAAAATAAATCGCTATTGCACTGGACAAATCACATACCAAAATACTTGTATTAGAAATTGTCACTAATCTTCTAGTGAAAGCCCCAAGAAATGAGCAAATCAATTTGAAAAGTTCAATAACAAATGAATCTTTAAAATAAACACCTCGATGTGGGAACGTCCATTATTTTGGGGATTAATACTCCCACTTATTGAGAGGAGACGAAAACTCCCATGAAGGAAGGCGAAGAGAACAATAAGATGAAAATCAAACATGAAACATTCCCCCATCCTCCCATGAGAAAGATGAGGAAAGTAGACGACGACTAGATTTATGATTAGAGAGGAATGTTTAGAGAAAAAAGTCGATTACGCAAATATCGTTGAAAAAAATCTCTTATCTTGAAGTGAAAAAAAAAAAAAAAAAAAAAACCTTATTTCTAAAGTTAGAGCATTCTTTTATTAAAGAAAGTACAAATACAGAAATTAAAAATAAATTTTATGTAATTGAATAAGTTAAAATGGTTTACTAAAAAAAAAAAAAATTAGAATATTAAATGAAAGTAGCATATCATATATATATAGGAGTGTGTATATATATGGGCAATGTTTTAATAGTTACCACCCTTTTATCAGCATGGATGGTTATCTAATATTAGCACTTGGATAAAAAACCAAATAACGAGATTGATTTAGTGTTTCAATCATGCATTTAATTCACATAAAAAAGAATACAACATATTTAATGCTTGAGAAAATGGGTAACTTAATGAAGTAGGTTACCATGATTATGTGTCATTTTTTAATTTTTTAATTAAATTTAAAGGAATATAAAACTAAATATTTCATTTTTTTTTTGTCATTTTAGTAGAGATTATTGATTCTCGAGCCTTATTAAAGTACTACATGCACCTTGATTGAGGAGAATAATTAGATATCATAAGTAATATTTCACTTTACACAAAAACCTCTCAATAAATGAGGAGATTAATTATTGAGCATCAGTAAATACTACATCCGTTCATAAATGAGTGTCATCATAGAGAAACCATTTTTTTCACAAAAGAGTGTTATTCTAGTAATTTTTTGTCCGTTTCTTACAATATTGTCCTTAGCTAAATCTAAGAAAATTTTCATAGAAATCTTATAATAATATATAAATAAAGTATGGAGAAAAGATAAAGAAATTTATAGTAATAAAAAAATTGATGGAGAGAAAAATGAAGGGGTGTTGTTGTCCATTCCATAATCTTAAATTCCATCTAAAAGTATAAAATTACACTTATTTGTAGGATGAGGGAGTATGATTAGTGTATCGAGTAAAACAACTTACAATAAATGAGGGAGTATGATTAGTGTATCGAGAGAAACAACTTACAATAAATGAGGGTATTAAAATTGTTGAATATCTTTAACTATCCTAACTAGTATTTTACTTTATGGAGAAAACCTCACAATAAATGAAAAACTTACAAATTAGATATCGTTTCAGTATATTCCTTGTTATCATATGTAGGTAAGATAAGGAATAGAGAAAATGAGTATGGAAGTATCTGAAAAATAATGGAGAAGACGCATGAATCAAGAAATGACTTCTATGTAGAATGAAATAAGGCCGATCAAAGATTTTATACTTCAAAACGACTCTTTTAGAAGTAAAGAAGTTAAAATATGTAAATGGATGATGAAGAGATTCATTATTCTGATCGAAAAAAAAAGTTAAGGTAACAATTGACGTTGAAAGAGTAAATCAAGATCGAGCTAGAAATAAAAAGCCCATGGAAATTTGTTCGTTTGAGGAGTTTAAAGTAAGTTATACATTTAGGGCAACAAAAGGAGAAGTATTGGAGTACATCTGCTCCAACAGTTTAAATAAACAATAAGTTGCATTTAGTTTTCATATGTTGCATCCTTTATGTCATTATTTTCTATCTATGTGTATCTAAGTTTGTACAATTTTCATATAGCACGTTAAACAAAAACATCTAATTCTCATAAAAAAGAAAAATCGTTTTTTTTTTTATTAATGACGCCCTATATCTATTGTTAGTGTCCTTAATTTTATAGATTTTTTTTTTATTTGAAATTATTCATTTGATTACTACTAATTAAATAGAAAATTAAAGGAAATTAAATTAATATCGTGAAACTACCAATTTTCCAAGTAATATACACATAAAATAATATGATTTTCATTTTTTTAATTTTCCTTATATTTTATAGTAAGTCGGATAAGGCAAAAGGTGGGTACTTGTTAATCCAAGAATATGAATAGAGTCAAATAGTGAGTACTTGTTGAGCCGATGAGCCGAATCGCAAATAAAATGTACTTAGTGACACGATAAGTCGAATTGAGTGAAATAGTAGGTCCTTGTTAAGTCGATAAACCGAATCGAACAAATAGTGGATATTTGTTGACTCGATGAGCCAAACGGGCCAAGTAGTGGGTACTTGTTGATCCGAGAAGTCAAATCGAGTCAAATAGTGGTACTTGTTAAGCCGATAAGCTGAATTAGGTCAAGTATTGAGTATTTGTTGACTCGATGAGTCGAATCGGGTTAAATAGTGGGTATTTCTTGAGCTGACAAGTTGAATCGGGTCAAATAGTAATTACTTGTTTAGCCGATAAACCAAATCGAGTTAAATAGTGAGTACTTGTTGACTCGATAAATCGAATCATGTCAGATACTGAATAATTTATGAGCTAATAAGCCAAATCGATTAAATAATAGCTACTCAGTGAGCCAATAAGTCAAGTTTGTCAAATAGTAGACTACTCAAAAAGTCTACAATACTTTAGTGTGAAATCTTTAAATCGCTAATCAGTCCTTAAATTAGAAAATGTAAGTATATTAAATTACTTGAATTTTTTTTTTTTTTTTTTTTTTTTTTTGTGTTTTGATGCTCATCATGAAAAAATAAAGAAATAATTTTGTAGTCGGTTATTTCGTCAATTTTCGATCATTCTGGCCATTTCAATAATATTCAAGATTGGGAAGGTCTATTATGTACCAGTTGCACGGATTTTAGATCGGTGCAATTGAGGTCATGGGTCAAACTGTATTACTATTTATACCTAAAGATATTACATGTTGTGGGTAAAGATATTACGGTGAAAAAATATCACAATTTATTCTTAAAGATATTATTTATTCTAGATAATGGTATTATAATATTACTAGTATATGCACCCGTGCGATGCACGGGCTATTTTAAGTTCTATAAGTAAATCGACATTATCATTAAAAATGGTTTTATTTTTAAAAAGGGATGTTTTTATATATTTTATATATTATAAAAAGAAATTTAACGGAAAAAAAAATGTTAAACAATGACATGTAAAAAGACTTACAAAATTGTAAAGTAAACCTTTCTTAAAACATTACAACAAAGTAAAATAAATATCTACAAATTCTGGAATATTTCCTTACACACAACATTAGTAGTCTTACTACTACATTTACCATTGGTACCATAACTTAAAATTTTCAAACCTGTACGATTTGTAACTGTAGACACCGCGACATACAACTGTCCATGGCTGAAAACTGGTCTCTTAAAAAAGAGTCCAACTTTTAGAGTGACTGACATTGGCTCTTGTTTATTGTCATTGCATAAGAAACAATGAAAGGAAACTGTCTTCTTTGGAACTTGAATGACAATCTTCTATCTGAAGGTGTTAGTCATTCTGGGTATTAAAACAGTATCACCCACATTACTTCCTGAAAGCACACGTGTCTGCAGAACGTGATCAGCTATCTTAGTAATAATCATCCGTGTTCCATTACACAATCCAAGCGAGTGGTCAATGTTCCTTAACAACATCACAGGAGTACCCACTTTTAAATTCAGTTGATGGTTAGATACTCCGGAACAATTAATTGTATTAAGAAACTCTGGTGCGTGTACATCTTGCAATAAGTCAACCCCCGAATCTGACTTGCAGTGACTATCAGAACTCAAGTACATCTTTCCCTCATGCTTATTCTTGGACGTCATGTATTCATTTATAGAGTTCACTTCATCAAGTGTTGGTGCCAAGATTGTTCTACCCTCTAAGTAAGATGAATCATCAGTTGTTTGTCCAAAATTAGGATAAGTGATTTCTACTATTGCGGCAATAGGATCACCTGGAGTCTTTAGCAATATGGCATCCGGTATTTCAATATCCACGACACTATCATTAGGATCCCCTAGCATACCATCTCCTACACTCGCAATCCACTCGGAGAATTTCTTCAACTCATCACGTTCAGCATTTGAAGCAACATTTTGTACTCTCATGTTTTTGGATAATCTCATTACCCTATAATCTGACCACAAATATGATGAGTTAACACTTGCATTAACGATGTCTTATCTACTATCTTTGGGCACAACGGGTAATATTTTTCGGAAATCACCTCCAAGAACAACCGTCTTTCCACCGAAAGTATCATCACACTCCATTATATCCTTTAAAGTCTTATCCAGAGACTCGAAGCAATGTTTGTGCATCATTGGTGCTTCATCCCATATTATCAACCGACACTTGACAAAGAGTTCTTCTAAAGGTGTTTCTTTTTTGACAGAACACAGTGAATCTTCATTGAGATTGATCGGGATCTTGAATCTTGAATGGCTCGTTCTTCCACCTGGTAGTAGTAGTGATGTAATGCCACTTGATGCAACATTCAAACTATGTCTCCCTTTTACCGGATTGCTGCCGAAAGAGTCCTCCAAACAAATGTCTTTCCAGTGCCTCCGTATCCATATACAAAAAAGATACCACCTTATCAGTGTCAACTGCATCGGTGGATAGTCGGTGGATAGTCACTCAATCTCTTGCCCCGATTCATAAGTAACTTTTCTATCTCCAATAAAGTAAAATTCTTTATATTCTTATCCTCGAGAATTAAGTCTACAATAATAAATATAACAAATTATACCTAACATTTAATTTTAAATTAAATGTAACAACAACACCAATTAAATTAAATATCAATATCTATATAATTACAAAAGTTCTATGACTGCAATAGTATCTTGATTATTCATCAGTTGTCACTGTCTGTACAAATATCGTCGGATAAATATGTCCAACACTGTTCCCAAACTACTTCAGGCCGACTTAAGCAATTTGATGAAAGGAGCGTCGCAAACAAACCTCGAACTAATTGAGTTGATGACCAATAGCTCGCCTCGATAATTCCATCTATGTACTCTTTGTCGTCTTCCAACAAACACAATGCATAGCTGACAAACGGGGTTTTCAATCATGAAAACACGCTTAGAATAGAGGTTTATCGTGTATTTATTACATTCTAAGCTCTCGTGTGTCATAAAATTCGTATATGCTCTTTCATCGGAAAAACTTTGTTTTTGAGCATTTTGTAGGTAAAATTGGTGTACAAAGAGTTGAGGAGTAGAAGAGAGTCGAAGAAATCAAGAAAAACCCGAAGAATGAAGAAACGGGCCAAAACTGGGCCGTGCACGGTCACAATCGTACAAACCTTCAGGACCGTGCACGGCCCGTGCGCGCTGAAGGAAGAAGTGACCGTGCGCCCCTGCACGGACTGTGCATGCCTCCAGAAAGTTAGGGCTTTATGGGGTTGTACACGGTCACGACCCTGCAAGGGCTGCATGGACGAACGCCGGAAAAGTGGGCTTTTCAACCCCAAAACCTTATTTTTTGGCTCAAGACCCTAAAATAAGCCCCAATTGGGTGTATAGGTGCCCTAATTTCAGTTTTTCAAAAAACATACATTCAATAGCCATTTTTTAGAGAGAGAGAATCTTGAGAGCATTTTTTGAGATTCCACATGAAGATCAAGAATTATCAACATTAAAATAGGTTTTATCTTTCCATTTTCATTTAATATTTGTATGAACATGATTATGTCTATATATTTGTGTTTATCTTTTATTATGATTATGGTTAGCTAATTTCCTTAATCTAGGTTTAGAGAGTAAATTATGGGTGTTTAGTTATTATTAGCCTATTAATTCAACTCCATGTTATGCTATTGATTGATTAATTGTTTATAAATGTTTGTTGAATGAATTGATCACTTATTTAACATTATTGAGGATTAAATTGGCACCGAGAGGGGAGATTTGATCCAAGATCACATTAATTAATATGATTAAGCAATAAAACCGAGAGGTTTGCGCTTGTTGTGGGAACTTTGGTCTTAGAATCGATTAGGAGTTGTATTTGATTAATCAACCGGAGACGGTGATTAATCTTATACAATCAACACGTAATTCGCTCTGAGAGGGGGTTTAACATAAGTTTGTGATCGTTCCTTAATACATAGCATTTGGTTAAAAGTTGAATTGAATTGGATTAGTAGTGATTAGATGCTCTTAATCGAAATCTAAGCCTAGATCACCCTTATTAATTGTTTAATCCCTATAATTGTTCTCTAGTTCATCATATTAGTGTTAATTTCTTGTTTAATTGAATTAGTTATTAAAATACCAAAAACCACTCATTTGATCGACTAGTTAGCCATTTAAATGTTTATGTCACTTTACTTTTCTGATATCGATATCAATCCTTGTGGGATTGACCTTGTGCTCGCTTAGTACTACTATTGACACCGTGCACATGCGGTTGCTCAATTTTAGTTGCAAAACTAAGTTTGTGTCAAGTTTTTGGCGCTGGTGCCGGGGATTCGGTAACGATAGCCGGAAAGTGTTGTTCTAGGCATTTAGTGATACTCTAGACACTTCCTTTTTGTTTTTAGTTTAGTTTATTTTGTTTGTTTATTAGTCATTAATTGAGCTTACGGGATCTCTTTTTGATTGTTGTGCAAGGTGTATGCACTTGAGGTCGCAAGGATTGGAAGGCTTATTACCTATTGATTCGGAAATTGAAGCAACTTGTAGACACAATCAAGGGAGAAGGAATAGAGAAAGAAGCATGGAAGCCAGAGATAACGACCCAAGAGTCGTCAATCAAGTTGCGAGGAATGCACCTCTAATTCCGCCCGATCAAGCAAACATCTATCATCAAATGATAGAGATGATGCGGAAACCGCAAGAAGAGGTGAATGCTCTCCAGAATTGGAGAGAGCATGTGCTTAACCCTCCACCCCAAGACACTATTCAAGATTTTCTAAGACCGGTAGCAAACTGGAATTTTGGTGGCATGGGGAGAGCACCCGTGAATGCAGTGAATTTCGAGTTAAAATCGGTGCTCATTGACATCATCCAACAGAACCAGTTTGGAGGCCATGCTAGTGAAGACCCGAATTTACATTTGTCAACGTTCTTGGAAGTATGTGGGACGATTCAAATCAACCAAGTCCGGTATGATCAAATTAAGCTCCGCCTTTTCTCATTTTCATTGAGAGATAAGGCAAAGTTGTGGTACAACTCCCTTGCCAACGAAGATATCCGAACATGGGATGATCTCTATCAGAGGTTCCTTCAGAAGTACTTCTTGCCCCCAACATGGGTTGCAAGATAAGGAGCAAATTTGTTACTTTTATAACGGATTATTCGGGCCTACAAGAGAAATCATAGATGCAGTCGCCGGTGGTGCATTGTTGGCAAGAACGGCGAGAGATGCAACATCAATTATTGAGGACATGGCCACAAATTTATATCAATAGCCAACCGAAAGGAACAAATCAAGGGTGGTTGCAAGTGTAGTGGAAAAAGAGGCAAGCTCTTCACTATCAACTCAAATAACAGCTTTGTCAAAACAATTGGAGTCACTAACCAAAGCCGCCTCTTCGGTCCAAGTGGAGCAAAGTGCGAAGGCCGTTGTTGCACAAGAAGACCCTAAGTATTATAACTTAATTCATCAAAGGGGTTATGGAAACCAAAGGGGACACCAATATCCACATCCGGGGCAAGGCCAGCATTCGAACTACAATCACAACCAACACCAATCGGGTCACTACCAATCGGGGACCAAAGGGTCATCAAAATCTTTCCTATGGCAACCCCAACAATTCGATCTAACCACCACCCGGATTCTCCGTTACCAATGGGGTAATAAACAAAGGAAGGGAACCAAGCTTAAAGGAACTCTTGACATTGTTCATTTCAAGGACAGACGAAAGAATGTCACAAATGGACAATTCTTTCGCAAAGTTTCAAGTCGATGCCATCAAGAGCATTATGATGAATGGGGCCGACATTAAAAGCTTGCAATTGCAAATGAGCTAGTTAGCCCAAGCCATTAGTCCCCAACACCAAAAGGGGCAGTTTCCGAGTGACAAGGTGAAGAATCCAAAGGAACAATGCCAAGCAATTCGGCTAAGGAGCGGAACCGAGTATGAAGGACCAAACCTACCGGTGGATGGTGACCAAGTGATTGAGAAAGAGCATTTAGAAGAGCAAACCAAACCCAAGGATCGTGGAGAATCAAGTGAAAAAGGGGCCGTGAAGCCAAACTCCACTCCTAACTCTATTCCTCTTACTTATGTCCCTCCCCTCCCATTTCCACAAACTTATCAAAAGAAAAAGTTGGATAACCAATTTGCTAAGTTTTTGGAAATCTTCAAAAAAATTGCATATTAACATTCCTTTTATTGATGCTTTGCAACAAATGCCTAATTATGCTAAATTTTTTAAGGAGGTGATATCGAAGAAGAGGAGGTTGGAGGCATATGAGACGGTTAACTTAACCGAGGAGTGTAGTGCTGTGATTCAAAGAAGAATCCCTCAAAAGAGGAAGGATCCGGGTAGCTTTACAATTTCTTGTATTACTGGGGATACAAAATTTGAAAAAGCATTATGTGATCTTGGGAAAGCATTAATCTCATGCCACTTTCTATATTCAATAAATTGGAAATTGGAACCATCAACCCTACCACTATCGCTTTGAAAATGGAGAATAGGTCTTTGACCTATCGAAGGGGATAGTGGAGGATGTGTTGATCAAAGTACGTGAGTTCATAATCCCGGTGGATTTTGTAGTTTTGGACATGAATGAGGACAAGGAAGTCCCCTTGATTTTGGGCAGTCCGTTTCTAGCAACGGGTGGAGCCCTCATTGATGTCCAAAAAGGAGAACTCACCTTACGAGTGAATGATGAAAAGGTTACTTTTTCAATTTATAAGGCAATGAGGTTTCACAACGTGGATGAGGTTAATGTTATAGAGGAATGTAATGCTTTAGACTTGCTAGATATCAATGATACAAGAAATTTCCTAGCTTCTAGTGATATTGACTCTTTAGAGATTTGCTTGCACGATTCTATATTTGCATGTACTAACAATGAAGCTAACAATGTTGATATTGTGGATAATGTTAGTGCATTGAATTCTTTGCAGGAGGTGCCTAAAGAGGACGTTTCTTCGCTAAAATTGGAGGATGAGGGGTCAACCGAGCTAAAGGAATCTAAGGGCAAAGAGAAGAGGGACCCAGCATTGAATTGAAACCTCTTCCGACCACTTGAGGTATGAGTACCTTGATGAAGGTAAGAAATTCCCGGTCATCATTTCTGCATATCTCAATGAGAGTGAATGTGAAAATTGATTGAAATGTTGAAAAAGCACAAGAGTGCTATTGGATGGTCCATCTTGGATCTTAAGGGGATTAGCCCCTCTATTTGCATGCATAAAATTCTAATGGAAGAGGATTATAAACCGAGTGGGCAAAGTCAGCATAGGCTAAATCCAAATATGTAAGAGGTGGTGAGGAAAGAAGTTTTTAAATGGCTTGATAATGGCATAGTCTTTCCTATATCCGATAGCAAGTGGGTGAGTCCTATCCAAGTAGTGCCTAAGAAAGGAGGAATAACGGTAGTTAAGGTGAGTGATTTAGAAGAAGTAGCCACTAGGTTGATAACCGCTTGGAGGGTTTGTATTGACTACCGAAAGTTGAATGCCGCTACTAGGAAAGATCATTTTCCTCTTCCATTTCTTGACCAAATGTTGGATAGACTAGCCGGGTATGACTACTATTGCTTTTTGGATGGGTACTTCGAGTACAATCAAATTATGATTGCCCCGGAGGATCAAGAAAAAACAGCTTTTGTATGCCCATATGGCATTTTTGCTTTTAGGAGAATGCCCTTTGGCTTATGTAATGCACCGGCTACTTTCCAACGGTGCATGATGGCTATTTTTAGTGGGTTGATCGAGAATGTGATGGAAGTATTCATGGATAATTATTCTGTTTTCGGTTCATCATTTGATCATTGCCTGTTTAACTTATCGCTAGTCTTGCAGCGTTGTGAAGAACCTAACCTTGTATTAAATTGGGAAAAATGTCACTTCATGGTAAGAGAAGGTATAGTGTTAGGGCATAAGGTTTCAGCTGCGGGGTTAGAGGTAGATCGAGCCAAGGTGGTTGCCATTGAAAGACTACCACCACCAACCAATGAGAAGGAAATCCGAAGCTTTTTAGGCCATGCCGGTTTTTATCGAAGGTCTATTCGTGATTTTTCGAAAATTGCTAAGCCTTTGTTTCACCTTTTGGAAAAAGATGCTGCTTATGTTTTCGATGATTCCTGTTTACAGGCCTTCGAGGTGTTGAAGAAAGTGTTGGTTTTGGCACCAGTCTTGGTATCACCCGATTGGAACCAACCTTTTGAGCTCATGTGTGATGCAAGTGATACAGCAGTCGGGGCAGTCTTGGGACAGAAGAAGGATAAAATCTTCCGAGTGATATATTACGCGAGTAAAAGCCTTGTCCCGACTCAGTCAAACTACACAACAACCGAGAAGGAGATGTTAGCAGTGGTATATGGATTCGATAAATTTCGTGCCTATCTTGTGGGCATGGAAACTATTGTGTACACCGACCACGCAGCCATCCGGTACCTCTTCGATAAAAAGGATGCCAAGCCAAGACTCATCCGATGGATCCTGCTTCTACAAGAATTCGACTTAGAAATCAAGGATCGGAAAGGATGTGAGAATGTTGTGGCCGATCATCTTTCGAGGATTGAGAATGAGGTGGACAAAAAAGGGCAACAAGAGGTGATCAAGGATACATTCCCCGATGAACACCTCATGATGGCGATTGCTCGACTCCGGTGGTATGCTAACATTATGAACTACTTAGTTCGTGGAGCACCACCACCCGATCTCTCATCACATCAAAAGAAGAAGTTTTATCACGAAGCAAGGTTTTATATGTGGGATGATCCATACCTTTTTCAAATATGTGCTGCTCGATTATTCAGAGGTGTGTGTCTGAGGAAGAGGGTCGAGAGATTATTAAGCAATGTCACTCTTCACCAAGTGGAGGACACTTCGCGGTCAACAGAACGGCAGCTGAGGTGCTTCAAAGTGGATTATATTGGCCAACGATCTTTCAAGATTGCTTCGACTTCATCGAGCAATGTGATTGGTGCCAACGAACTGGTGGGATCTCGAAAAGATATGAAATTCCACTTGCCAATTCTATTGAAGTTGAACTGTTTGACGTTTGGGGAATCGACTTCATGGGTCCATTCCCATCATCTCAAGGCTATCAATACATTCTGTTGGCGGTGGACTATGTTTCACGATTGGTTGAAGCCATCCCTACATCGACCAATGACTCTAAGGTGGTACTAAGATTTCTTGTGAAGAATATCATCACTCGTTATGGAGCACCTAGAGCATTGCTTAGTGATGGAGGGTCGCATTTCTGTAACAAATGACTCAATGGTTTATTGGCCCAGTACGGTGTGAAGCATAGGGTGACTACACCATATCACCCTCAAGCGAATAGCCAAGCCGAATTAACTAACCGGGAAATCAAACAAGTCCTCGAGAAATCAGTAAGTGAAAACCGAAAGGACTGAGCTTTAAAGTTGGATGATGCATTATGGGCGTATAGAACGGCCTACAAGACACCCCTTGGTATGTCTCCTTATCAACTTGTATTTGGAAAATCATGCCATTTGCCCGTGGAGCTTGAACATCGTGCATATTGGGCGATAAAGAAGTTGAATTTCGACTTTCAATCGGCTGGGGCATAATAGGGTGTTGCAATTGAACGAACTTGATGAGTTCCGAAATCAAGCATTTGAGAATTCAAGGGTGTACAAGGAACGAGTCAAGAGGTTTCTTGACAAATTGATCATCAAAAGAGAGTTTTGTCATGGAGACCAAGTCCTTTTGTTCAATTCTCGTCTCCAACTCTTTCCTGGGAAGCTAAAATCAAAATGGTTGGGACCATTCACAGTCAAGAGAGTGCTACCAAGCGGAGTTTTTGAGCTACTTAAAACCGAGGGGAGCACATTTATGGTGAATGGCCAAAGATTGAAGAGGTACTTTGTCTAAGCACAAGAAAGAGAAGTTCACCAATTGTCTTTGGTTGAACCGAATTGAACCAAAATAAACAGGCGTCCGGCTAGAGACGTTAGACTAAGCGCTTGTCGGGAGGCAACCCGGCGGTTCAATTTCTTTAATTTTGAATTTCGATTAGTTAGATAGTTTAATTAAAGTGTTTCTAAGCTTTTAGTTGTTGAATAATGGTAATTAAATGCAAGGAATGACAAGAAAAGGATTGGGATGCAAAATGGAGGAGAAGGGCTTCAAAAAAAGGGGTAAAATCTCAAGTTTCAGGTGTTGCACGGTCGTGACCGTGTAACAAAACAATGAAAAGCCCAAATTTGGGTCGAGCACGGTCACGACCATGCAACATCACAGTAAAAACCTCGTTTTTGGGGTCGTGCACGGTCACGACCGTGCAAGGGTGCACGGGCCGTGCACGACCTAGACAGGCCTAGTATATTTCGCGAAAAAACACCCTTTTTCTCATTATCTCCCTCTTCTCCCATATGAAAACACACACAAGCACACACAAACACACGAATTCAAGCAAATCTTTGGAGAATCAGCATATTCAAGTCCTAATCTCCCTAACATCACAAGTGTACATGCTAGTTTTACATGTATATTAGGTCAATTAAAGGTCGTAATATGTGACATAGGCATGTGTATTTGGGTGAAAAGTGATTAAAATCCACCTTTTGAGCTAGATGACGTGTTTCTGCTTGTTTTAGTGTTATTCAGGTATAAAAAGGCCAAAAAGTCCGTTTGGGCAAGGTTCGGATGAAAAGCGAGCAAGAAAAGTCGGAAATAGCAAAGAGGGGATGAAGCATGGTCAGAAAATCTGACTCAGTCGAGTTGTTTAGCAACTCGGTCGAGCAAGAAATGAAGAGCATAATGAGAAGTTGGTCAGAGATCTCAACTCGGTCGAGGGCTATTTCAACTCGGTCGAGTTGAAGACCAACTCGGTCGAGGGCATTTATGACTCGGTCGAGGCAGCTTTCCGAGTCCAAAACTGAATGTGCGCGTTTTATGATTTTGAGCCCATCTTGGGCCCAATTTAGCCTTAACTATATAAAGAGGTTCCCAAACTCGAAAAAGGGAGTCAGAGATCATTAGAAGGCATATTGAAGAGGACCACGATATCAAAGGATCAAGATCAAGACGACGATTAGGGTGCTTTCATTGTCTCATTTTTCTATTTCAAATCATGTTTATCTATGAACATATTTGTGTTATGAATATGAACATGAGTGAGTAGCTTCTTGTTATTCTAGGGTTTTGAAAGTAGGTTTTAACGATGTTTGATTAATCGAAGTTTTCTATTCTAGTTAATGATTGTTATTCGTTAATCTATGTGTTGTGATTTAGCTTCATGAATAGTTAAATTAATGACTTAACTATTTCTACATAATTCATAAGTTTGCTTTGAAAGGAGGAATTTGTGAATGGAAAGACAATATATAGCGTAGTTGTTGAGCGCTCTGAAAGGAGGTGAGATAAGTGCATAGGCATTGGTCTAAGATCGATTGGGAGTTCGTTAGGTCTAGTCGACTTGAAAGGGTGGCTAGGGATAATGAATCTACAAGTTAATTGCTTCAAAAGGAGAGTTAATATATATAAGTGCCGTCTAATAACGATAATAATCATTGCTAGTTTAGATTAATTAGATTGTCATACTTAGTTAATTCTGAAATCAATTCTCTAGAATTTGTCTTCCAATCTTGAGTATTTGATAAATTATTTTCTTATTCTTGGATTTAAGCGTTAAGTAATAGTTTAGTAAAATTAGTTTAATACTAAAATCAATCCAATTGAGAGCCTAGTTAGGAGTGTTTTAGGATATTTAGAGTATCAAACTAGTCATTAAGTCAGTCCTTGTGGGATCGACCTTGCTTGCCGTTATATGCACTTGCACACGTACACTTGCGGATCGTTAGGTTACAAAATAGGCGAACAACAAGGTATGTCCACTTAATTCCAATTAAATTCGAAATTTTTGGCCAATTTTCTCAAACTAGGGCTTAGTTGTATATCTTGCATATAATTTCGAATTTCTTGTTGTTTTTTGGGTAGATTGACTTGTTGAGTATATATTGTTGATGATTGAGCTTAGGGAGTAGATAAAAATTGAAATTATTCAATTCGGAGTTATAAATTCGTTGGAGCATTTTATCGAACACCTTATGTGCAATGGTTTTTGTGCTTGTTTTGTTGATTCAAGGCCAATTGTTGCCTATTCTTATGATTTGTTCCGATTATATGCTCCAAATAATTGTAGTAATGATTGAATTCATGAACATTGAAGTGTATAGAATATGTAGATGCAAGATATATTATTTTTCTTGATAAATTGATGATTTTTTATCCTTTTACACTTCATGAATATCATTCATTCACATTAATAATCCGTAGAATCGAACTCTCATACCTCAAACTAGTCGGGATTGTAGTGCAATACAATTTGTCTTATCTCAAACACACAACACCAAACTAGTTTGAGGGTATGTGTTACTTACTTGGAGTTGTTGAATGCAATTGAGTCAAACTAAATTGTAGTATGATATGTTGTACACATTTGTTAATCTCAACCACATACTACAAATTAGTTTGAGGGAAGCACTAATGAAATGCATTTGATTGCTCAAGAACAGAAAGCTTTATTGTGGGAATTGTGTGTTATGTGTGTTATTTGTTGTTAATGTTGATTTGTGATCAAACTAGATATGAGGACATATGTAATTAGGAACGCATTAATTTTTAATATATGTCTCAAGTCTAGTTTGAGGGGGTTGATGAGAAATTGTCTCACTTGTTTTGGGTGATTGTAGGTCACATCTTCTCATACCAAATATGGGTCCAAAAAAAAAAAAAAAGCTGCAAGGGTAGGAGAGTCGAGTTCACGGGGCACACAAGAACCCGTTGAGCAAAGTGAACCCGAGGAAATTAGTCCGAGTGAGTATGGCATCAATTTCGGCTGGATGTGGGAATCAGAGATTGTCCGGGAACGTTGGAGCAAGTTGGTCAAGAGAAGGATTATTCCAACTCTGTATCCCGACCCACCAACTATGGATGAGTTGGGCATCCGGGAAGACGTAGAAACTCTAATCCGACAAATGGATTGGAGTTAATTTCTCTATGGGTGTTGGCCCACTTATAAGGAGCTGGTCTTGGAATTCTTCTCAACACTCAATGTTGTCATGCACCGTGAGGAAGCCTTGAGCATGACATTTCGGCTGGGGAACCAGCCTCAGGAGCTGCACACGGGACGAGTGAGAGAGATCTTTCGATTTTGGGCTACTGGAAACTTTACACAACATGAAGACTTCAATTTTCAAGAATTCTGGCCTCAAATCAGCTATCAGCTGGATGCCACACCATCTCAACCTACCTACAATGCTAGCAGAACAAAGCCGACTGAAATTCGAAATCCAACATTCAGATATTTGGCTAAGATTATGCAGCACACCTTGTTCGCAAGGAATGAAGCAGGAGGCCTCCAAGGGGACGAGCTGTATATGTTGTGGTGCATGATGGCACCCCAAAAGTTCGATCATCACCCCACCTTATGGACCAGTTCAATTCGATAGCACATGAAACAGGTGCTATATGATTAGAGGCTTCATCACTGCCTTGGCAAGACACTTCAAGATCAACTTGTCAAGATATCAACCGATGACCGGTGACTCCAGGATAACAACAAAAATTCTAAAGCAATCTCATTAGCATTACATCAAGTTATCCAAGGAGGGATGTGGCAGCAGCGAGAGGGTGGACCATTTCCCCTACCCAACGCAACCTTGACCACAGTGATGAGGCCTGAAAACTGGTTAATGATGACCCCGGCCCATGCTGAAATGATTCAGAAAGGGCCAGCCGGAGCTCAACTTCTGCCCAGACAAGTGCCTACAGAAGAACAGATGGAAGAGGATCGGGAGATCCGAAACATCGAGGAGGGGTTTCCTGGACAGCGAGGGAAGGAGTCTTCCTCCCGACAGCGCGGGGAATCCCCAACAATCATGGAATGGTTGAGAGTTGTGGAGGCGGCCATCAACGAGCTTAAAGAGCAACAACGACTGCTTATGGCCAACCAAACCGACATGATGAGAACTCAGCAAATTTTGACAACGGGCCAGACCACCATCATGGGCTCGTTATCGGAAATCTTGGAAGCCCAGAAGGTTAGTTCTAAAGAAGAGAGGCGGATGGCCAAAATGTTGCAAAAGCTCGAGGATTTAAACGTGCAAGCAGGTCACTATGATCCAACGCCACCCTCCCCTTAGGGGAAGTTTGTAAGTTATTCGCAACATCTCTACGTTTTGAAACTATTTTAACGCATTTTGGAATTTAGTTTAAAATAGTTTGAGGGGGGATGTATGTTGCGAAATTCTGAGGGTGGTTGCTCGTCTTTCTTGTGTTTGTCCTGCCAAACTGTAATTATGTTTTGATTTTAATGTAGTTTTTGTTTTAAACTGTTAATTTTTAGTTAATTTCTTAAGCTATGTTTGTCTTTAGTTGTTGATAGTTTGAATAAATTGTATGTTGATCTTTATGACAAATATATAAAAAAAAAAAAAAAAAAAAAAAAAAAAAAAAAAAAAGATATTAGGTTAATGAGGTATTGGAAATGTTGTCAATGATGATATATAAAATGGTTTTTGAGCAAAAATGTGATACATGCACACACTTGTTTTGGAACAAATGATAAATCACAATATATAAGCCGTTGAGCTTTTGAGCCAAAATGAGGAACTCCTACTTTTGGAGTTCAATATTTTTTTTTATTTGTGTGGTGTTGATCATGTGCATAGCACCTCTAGAACTTGCCTTGCGTCTATTTGAAATCATGAGATATCTTTTATGAGCATCGAAAATGATTTTAGGCGATCTTGGATTTCAACCCATTTTTTTAGCCTAAAAATCCATTTCTACCCCTTTATACAAATTATCCCTAGTAAGCCAAGTTGAGCTTGTAGCCTTGTTCTTGATAGCCAAAAATTATAAACCAAATTATAGTTTATGACCAAAAAGGGTCAAAAGAAACAAATAATAAAGCTTACTTTGATTGAGTTAGAAGTTAAAATATTGCTAACTCACATTTTATGCACAAGAGTTGGTTGTGGTGATTTGGAGAAGGTGAAAGAAACATTGAAGTGTTGAAATGATGAAAAGGGAGTGGGAGTAAAACTTATATGAGGACTAGTTGAGTGCAACTCAATCGATCCAAGTTTAGTCTCTACACCCAAACATATCTCACCTAGTCCAAAAAGCCTATATTACAACCAAAACAAAAGACCTTTCTGATTCTTTGCTCATGAGTTATCAAAAGTGACGAAGAGATTAGACAATAGGCAAGCATATGGTAGGGCATGTATATGTATACAACTTGAGCGATACACAACCCTGTTATATACACTTGAGTGCTTGAGTGATACACTTGTCTGTGAGGATATTGTGATGATTCAAAAAGTCCTTAACTTGTGATGTTGCATAGATAGAAAGTGTTCTTAGTCTAAGACATACATTTCCAAGTAAAATCGATAATACCTATAGGTTTTCTTCCAATTGAAAAAGAAAATCCTCTTTCTTTTGATATTATTTGCTCAGGGACGAGCAAGGGTTTAGTTTGAGGGGGTTGACAAACGGGATTTTCAATCATGAAAACACGCTTAGAATAGAGGTTTTATCGTGTATTTATTACATTCTAACTCTCGTCTGTCATAAAATTCGTATTTTCTTTCTCTCGTCGGAAAAACTTTGTTTTTGAGCATTTTGTAGGTAAAACAGGTGTACAAAGAGTCGACGAGTAGAAGAGAGTCGAAGAAATCAAGAAAAAACCTGAAGAATGAAGAAACAGGCCAAAACTGGGCCATGCACGGTCACAACCGTGCAAGCCTTCAGGACCGTGCACGGCCCGTGCGCGCTGAAGGAAGAAGTGCCCAGAGTTGGGTGCATGGTCATGACCGTGCGCCCCTGCACGGACCGTGCACGCCTCCAGAAAGTTGGGGCTTTTTGGGATTGTGCACGGTCACGACATTGCAAGGGCTGCACGAACCGTGCACGAACGCCGGAAAAGTGGGCTTTTCAGCCCCCAAAACCTTATTTTTTGGCCCAAGACTCTAAAAAAAGCCCCAATTGGGTGTATAGGTGCCCTAATTTCAGTTTTTCAAAACACGTGCATTCAATAGCCACTTTTTAGAGAGAGAAAATCTTGAGAGCATTTTTTGGGAACCACATGAAGATCAAGAATTATCAACATTAAAATAGGTTTTATCTTTCCATTTTCATTTAATATTTGTATGAACATAATTATGTCTATATATTTGTGTTTATCTTTTATTATGATTATGGTTGGCTAATTTCCTTAATCTAGGTTTAGAGAGTAAATTATGGGTGTTTAGTTATTATTAGTCAATTAATTCAACTCCGTGTTATGCTATTGATTGATTAATTGTTTATAAATGTCTGTTGAATGAATTGATCTCTTATTTAACATTATTGAGGATTAAATTGGAACCGAGAGGGGAGATTTGATCCAAGATCACATTAATTAACATGATTAAGCAATAAAACCGAGAGGTTTGCGCTAGTTGTGGGAACTTTGGTCTTAGAATCGATTAGCAGTTGTATTTGATTAATCAACCGGAGACGGTGATTAATCTTATACAATCAACACGTAATTCGCTCCGACAGGAGGTTTTACATATATTTGTGATCGTTCCTTAATATATAGCATTCGGTTAAAATTGAATTGAATTGGATTAGTAGTGATTAGATGCCCATAATCGAAATCTAAGCCTAGATTACCCTTATTAATTGTTTAATCCCTATAATTGTTCTCTAGTTCACCATATTAGTGTTAATTTGTTGTTTAATTGAATTAGTTCTTAAAATACCAAAAACCACTCATTTAATCGTCTAGTTAGCCATTTAAATGTTTATGTCACTTCACTTTTCCGATATCGATACCAATCCTCGTGGGATCGACCTTGTACTCGCTTAGTACTACTATTGACGTCGTGCACTTGCGGTTGCTCAATTTTAGTTGCAAAACTAAGTTTGTGTCAATAGCAAGCATCGCGGTATGTTTTGTATTGTACGTTGTGGATCTTTTTAACATCATTGTGACATTTGCATCCAGTTACAACATTTAGTAGACATCGCACATAGTATGCGTCTCCTGTTCCAGGTGGTACATAGTAAAGCCTCGCAAGCGAAAATCCTCTCTCCCTAGGCACCCACTTCTTGTCCTTTGGCTTCCAAACAAACTTTTGAGGAAATTCTACAAACGTGAGATCCTTTGCAAGACTTTCATACTCTATGTTAGCTTTGAACCACCCCAAAAACATGCTTTCATGAATAGTCGGTCGAGCAATAACTAAATTCAGCGTACCAGATTCTGAGAAGATAACGGGTTGCTGATTCGGTAGATGAAAAAATAGTCTCTCAACTGGAGACTCCTTGTGTTGGATCTCATATCCAAAAATCCACCATGCAGCTTCACACTGTGTAATGTACCGGCAGTCATAATACATATCAATCTCGTTGACAATTTTACTGTTTGTAGACTTGTGGGTTGGTTCCTTACCAACCACTCTGCCAACCACATCTGTATGATTTAGAAAGAAATCAAATTTGGGATACATAATCTGAAATTTATATGTGCAAAAATAATACAGAATAAGAAGTTTTTAAGAAATTTACCAAATAGTTTGAAACATGTACTTGCGTCCACAGAATGAATGACATCATAGGATACAAAATTGTACATATTCGAGGAAAAAGTATCATCTCGTAGCGGAACAATCTTTGTTTTTCACTGAACCTTGTAGCTCACATAGTTTGTACGTAACTTTTGGATTAACTTCGGAAACCAAAAAATTGATATGATACAGAGTCGTCCCTCTTTAAGTCTAGGTCTGTGTACCTCTATCAATGACTTCTTCACAGTGGCGTGGATCATACCCCCTTTATAAATGATATATATAAAAAAATCACCATCATACATAAAAACGATAATGTATTCAGAATCTACATAAAATTTGAAACACTTTAAAATTTGATAATTACACCTCCCGGTCTCTAAAAATGAGATCGTAGTTGTAAGGTTCATCTGGTCGTCCCCACACAGGAGCTATGTACGCTCTGACTAAATGAACCCTTATTACCCACAACATTTTTTCTGGAGTAAGTTCATCAACCATGTTGAATACTGAAGCCATTGTTTCTGTATCAATTGACTTTGAAACTAAAATCTTGCATGTGACAAATATGGACGAAGGGGTCCAAATATTTATAGTTTATATAAAACCCTAGTATACACGCGTATGTATCTACATTTTGTTAAATATACCGCGTAAAAACATATTTCACTGATTATATAATTCCTGAAATCTCTCAACTACATTTTACATCATAACTTTAAAAAAATTCATTAGTTTATTTTTTTTTTCTTCTTTTGTGGACCGGAAATATAGATCTTATATTGTTTCAATAATATCGTACAGATTATTAAAAACGATATATGGCGTTTTTTTATTCTATATAAATATATATATATATATATATATATATATATATATATATACCATTCCTTTGATTTATAAATTAAAATATATGATTATAAATTTTTTTAATTAGTGAATATATCCACATTAGTTATTTAAAAAATATTTATGTTTATTTCATAAATAAAAGAATAGATATGATGTTCAATAAAAATATAGAATATGTGCAATTTATTCAATTCCTGGAATATCTCAATTACATATCTAAATTTTATAATATGTTTTTATTATATCTATACTAATGAAATAATTTTAAATTGATTTTATAAGTTGTATTATATAGCTGCATTGAATATGTGGCAAACATTTTCTTTTAAACAACAAGCTCGCCTTAGTATACACGCGTCTAAATATTCATTGTGTTAAACATTAATTTAAAAAATTGGGAGTCCATATATTTATTTAAAGTTTATATATACATGTTTAAATATTTATTCTGTTAATTAAATTAGCGAAATAGTATATTTCACAGAATGTATAATTCCTGAAATATCTCAACTACATTTTACACTATATGTTAAAATAAATTACATGTCTATTCTTTTGTTTTATTTGGTCGGGATATTTAAATCTTCTAATATTCAATTATATTTTACCGTTTGATTTTAAATATGTATTGCGTTTTTTTTATTCTAGCTATATATATATATATATATATATATATATATATATATATATATATATATACAAATTATTTTATTTATAAATTGTATTATTATAACTATAAATTTTAAATAGATATGGTGTACTTTAAAATTCTAGAAAACATATTTGTAACATATTTTTTAAGGACTGGATATTTAGATCGTTTAATATGACAATCAGATTTCCAATTGAAAAGTAAATTAATATATGGCCTTTTCAACTCCACGGATTTTTCAATAGAAATATTTTGATTTATAAATATATATTTCTACGTTTTTTTTCTTTTTAGAATATCTTAACTAAACAATGCTTTTGCCGAGATATTTTAATTTATATATATTTCAGTGATTTTATATTGCTTACTAAAACATTATCATAATTGTGAATAATGTCGATTCAATTGAAGTTGATACATGAATTTATTTAAATAAAAATTATAAAATTGAAATCTACTACAATAAAATCAGATTTAGTCTTCAACATTAGCGAATCCTCGAACGTTTAGCGAATCTCTAATCGTTTTCCAATATTCCTCGCGGATTGGCTGTATACATGTAATAAACCAAATTATTTTTTTCCTAGAAAAATATATTGACAACAATTTAAATAATTCACATAACTGGAAATAAATAAATCTAAACTTTTTATATGATTACATATTACCGTAGAAAAAGATGATGGTAGATAAATTTAATTTTTGCAATCTTTGAAGCTGTTTTCGCCAGAATCATGATTCAGTGTTGCTGATTTTTTTCTTATCTTTATTTGCAGGTCGTCCCCTTCGGAGCATCCATTATTGTGAAGTATCTATCAAAGTTGATACATAATAATCAAGGAATGTCAGAATAATAGAAATTTGCATTTACAAATGTGAATCCAAAAAACTGTAATAGTTACGAAACTAAGAAATTGCAAAATGAATAAGAAATAGAATTACTCAGCAAAATCAAATATGAATCAAATAAACTGAAATAGTGGCGAAATAAAGAAATTTTGAAATGAATAAAAAATAAAAATACCCAACTGCAAATGTGATTCTCATTTACTGAAGACACTGTATTTATGGGAGCAAATATGTTATCAGATAAGGATTTTTTTTAATTTCAAATTTCAAAATTTTAAATAATGTAACGAAATCTATTTTAAATATCTTTACAGATTTATTATTGCTGATTTTGCGCCAGATCTCAAAATATAACATGGGATAATTCAAAATTCGAAATTCAAATTCACTTCTATTCATAGTAACTAAATAATTTGGCGGGAAAAATCTTAACTTACTAATTTTGGATGACTTGGCTTATTATATATATATATATATATAGATATATAAATTACTCAGACAAGAAATATATTTAAGCATAAATCATAATACTTGTTGGTTTATAGGCCCAATTTCGGGCAGCCCAATTTACCCCAGCCCAAACCCAATGGCAGCCCCAACCTTTTATATCCCCCACCAGATTCATTCCCCCTCTTATGTCTCTTTGATTTACGTACTATCAGCCATGGTTTTCTGCTCCATTCTTCTCTATAAGAATGGAGCCCTTTCTCTTTATGAGATGTGTAGCAGAAAATATAGAGTGATACACTTTGTGTGTGTGAGGGTTTCTGCCACCATTAATGATCCCTTCTTCGTCTACGTCTTCCTTGTTCCTTTTGTGGGATTGAGTGGGTTGAGTGTGAGAGAAGAGTGTGGGTGTTACCAGGGTTTGGGTAAAATATCTACTTTGTGTGGATATTTCCGTTGGTGCCAAATTTGCTGCTGACGCTATTTCGATCGGAAACGGGCTCAAGATTTTTCTGAGTCAAACTCGAACCAGACCACGGTTCGATTCCTAACAGTGGTATCAGAGTCACAGTTGCCAAAACTGTGGTGCCTTTAGTGTGTGTAAATCCCTGTGTGGGATTGGAGGTGTTTCCGGCGAAATAAATCCTGTTCGTCTTTCCTGATTTTCTATCGCAGAAAACATCTCGGCCGAGACAATCACTCTTCTCGACCGAGACAAGTGTCCAGCAAATTCTGCCTTTGTGACGAAGTCAACAATCTTGGCCGAGACTCACCCTTCTTCTCGGTCGAGACGGGCCTGCGTGCCAACTTGTTGTTTCTGCTGCATAATAATTCTCGGCCGAGACCTCTTCTTCTTCTCGGTCGAGACGAGTCTGCCGAGTTCAGCTGCTGTAAACAATTCTCGGCCGAGACTCATCCTTCTTCTCGGCCGAGATCAGTGATCCGAGTGCAGTATCCAGCATCCAGCTATCTCGGCCCCCTTGGCTGTCCTCCCGTCACGCCTTTGCCCGACGTGAGCCGATTTCCTACCAAGTTTTGGTAAATCGGGTTCTCCTCCCAGTGAGGACCCGCTCGGGTAATTTGGCTTAATCCTTTATTGCTTTTGTAGCTACCGTTTGGGAACGGATAGGGGTTTACTATTTTTTATAGCTGTCGTTTGAGAACGGATAGGTTTAACTGTATGTGCTGGTAGTTTAGGATAATCCGTATGATTGTCTATTTGTTGCTTCCGCTCTCGTTCTGATCTTTGTGATTTTTCTTTGCATTCGGTGTTTTTGCTTGCTTGTTTTCTACTTGGAGATTGTCAAGTGACCCCCTGCTCCACTGAAAAATCAGTGCTGAGAACTGGGAAATCCTTGATTGTTATATTCTCCTTAAAAATCTGTGTGATTTTTTGTGATGGGTTCTATGTCTGGATATAGTTTGGCTCCGTTTGACGGACGTTCAGACTTTGGCATTTGGCAACAGAAAATGAAGGGTATTCTTGTACAACAGCGTGTGTACAAGTGTATCAGTTTACAATTTTCTGAGTCTGATTCTGATGAGAAAAAGGCTGAAATGGATGAGCTTGCGTACTCATCCATTATCCTTAATCTTTCTAACTCGGTGTTAAGAAAGGTGGGTGATCAAAATACTGCCAAAGGGTTGTGGGAAAAATTGCAAGAATTATATACTGAGACTTCATTGCCTAGTAAGATGTTTTTGCTTGAAAAAAATTTCCGGTTCAAACTTGATTTGAATAAAGACATAGAAGAAAATCTTGATGTTTTTACAAAACTGGTTCAAGACATTAAGAAAATAGGTGATAAAAACATTGATGACTACACTCCGATTGTGCTCTTAAATGCCATCCCTGATACATATAATGATGTAAAATCTACTATTAAATATGGTAGAGATCAGGTGAGCCTTGAAATTGTAATAAGTGGTTTAAAAAGCAAGGAGATGGATTTAAGAACCAATCCGAGTAAGAAAAATCATGGTGAGGTTATGTTTGTGAGAGGAAGGGGTAAAAACAGGTATAGTCAACCAAACAATAACCAGAACAACCATGATAAGAAGAAGAAAGATAACCGCAGTAGGTCTGAATCTAGGCCCAGACCTAAAAATGCTATAACTGTGGTGAAGTTGGTCATTTTATTAAAGAATGTCCTAAGAAACAAAAAGAACAAGCTAATAAGGCTTCTGGAGATGAGAAAACTGGTGATGTCTTTATGGTAACTGGGTCATGTGATGTGTCTTATGTGAATTCTGTGCGTTCTGACACTTTGTGTGAAAATGAATGGCTTATAGATTCTGGATGTACTTTCCACATGTCACCATTTAAAGACTTGTTTTGCTCATATAGAGAAGTCAGTAATGGGTTTGTGTCTTTGGCTAATGAGAAAAAATGTAAAATCTTTGGGATTGGGGACATTACATTAGCATGTGAATCTGGTTTTGGTCTAACACTTAAAAATGTTAGATATGTGCCTGAATTGTGCAATAATCTGATTTCTTGTGCTGCATTAAAAGATGATTGGTTAGAAGGAAAATGGGGAAGGGGCGTGATGAAAATCATGAGGGGATCTTTAGTGGTCCTAAAAGCTGAAAAACGAAATAACTTGTATGTTTGCATTGCTAAGTCTATGCCTGGTTCTGTGAATTTTGTCAAGGAGGACAAAACTGAACTGTGGCACCGTAGACTTGGTCACATGAGTGGTAAAGGATTGGAAATTTTGCATAAAGCTGGATCATTTGGAAATGATAAGCTCTCTTGCATGCCCTTCTGTGAATCTTGTGTGAAAGGAAAACAGCATAGAGTAAGCTTCCCTGTTTCCCCCGCTCCCAATAGGTCTAAATGTACTGGCATACTTGATTATTTGCATGCTGATGTGTGGGGACCTGCCAGTGTTCCCACACATGGCAGTAAAATGTATTTTCTTTCGATTGTTGATGATTTCTCAAGAAAAGTATGGGTTTTACTGTTGAAACAAAAATTTGATGTCTTTGAGAACTTTAAAAATTGGAAAGTTTTAATTGAAAATCAAACAGGAAAAAAGATTAGAAATCTTAGGACTGATAATGGTCTAGAGTTTTGTAATAATTCATTGAATGAGTTATGTGTAAAATCTGGAATTCGAAGGCATAAAACGGCTCCCTACACACCTCAACAAAATGGTGTGACTGAAAGGATGAACCGAACTCTACTTGAAAGGGTGAGGAGCTTGTTGGCTTCCTCTGGACTTTCAAAAGAGTTTTGGGGTGAAGCAGTTTGTACTGCTGCCTATCTAATCAATAGGTCCCCGTCCGTGCCTTTAGATGGCAAGTGTCCTGAATCTGTTTGGTCTGAAAAATCAATTGACTTTTCTAATTTGCGAACATTTGGTTGTGCTGCTTTTGCTCACCAGAAAGGTGATAAACTTGAACCTAGGTCTAGGAAATGTGTTTTTCTAGATTACCCTGATGGTGTGAAGGGTTATAGGTTATGGCTAAAAGATGAACTTGACTTTAAGGTGATAATAAGTAGAGATGTCGTGTTTAACGAATCTGACTTTCCATGTTTATCTGCCTTTGTGATTTTGCCTGCTTCTGACACTGCTCCTTCTGAGGTGGAGCAATCAGACTCATTTGTTTCTGATATGCATGTTGACTTACCTATTGGAAATGAGAATGTGGAAGATGTGTCTGATGTGCCTGATAATGTTGATTACCAACTTGCTAGGGACAGACCTAGAAGAAACATTAGGCCACCTGCTAGATTTGATGACTTCCATATTGATACTCATGCTTTTAGTGTTTTTGAATCTGTTGATGATTGTGAACCTAAGACATATAAGGAAGCTTTGAAATCTGAAAACTCTAAAAATTGGTTAAATGCCATGAAAGAAGAAATGAACTCTTTGCATGTTAACCAAACCTGGACCCTTGTGCCTAAACCGGAATATTGTTCTGTTGTTGACTGTAAATGGCTTTATAAAATCAAGGATGAGGGTGAGAGAGTTATATTTAAAGCTAGACTTGTGGCTAAGAGTTTTAATCAAAAAGAGGGGATAGATTATACGGAAATCTTTGCTCCTGTTGTTAAGTTTGTCACTGTGCGCATTATGCTTGCATTAGTTGCTCATTTTGATTGGGAATTGAAACAGTTGGATGTTAAAACTGCTTTCTTGCATGGTGACCTTGACAAAAAGATATACATGAGACAACCTGATGGTTTTGTTGATCCTAAAAAAATTGATCATGTATGCTTGTTGAATAAATCCTTATATGGTTTGAAACAATCACCAAGACAGTGGAATAAGAAATTTGATGAATGCATGATGTCTTTGAAGTTTAAGAAAAGCCTTTATGATCATTGATTGTACTTTAAAGATAATGCATCGATGCCTATCTTCTTGTTTATTTATGTCGATGACATGCTTTTGGTGAGTCCTTATCTGAAATCGATTGAACATGTTCAAAAATGTCTTAGTAAAAATTTTGAAATGAAGTATCTTGGTGATGCTAAAAGAATTCTAGGGATGAACATATAAAGAGATAGGAAGAATCGAACTTTACTTTTAAATCAGATTTCCTATGTGGAGAAGATTTTGAGTAAATTTGCTATGTCTAGTACTAAGCCTGCTTCTGTGCCTCTTGCTGCCCATTGTGTGTTAAGTAAGGATCAGTCCCCAAAGACTGATTCTGAAATTGCTGAAATGGCTAAGGTACAGTATTCTAATGTGATTGGTTCTGTGATGTATTTGATGATTAGTACTAGACCAGACATTGCATACACTGTTAGTTGCTTGAGTAGGTACATGTCTAACCCTGGTATGCCTCATTGGGATGCTGTGAAAGGGTTACTCAGGTATCTTAGAGGGTCTTCTAATGTTAGCCTAAAATTTGCTAGATCTGCTAATGGTGTAAATTTGATTGGCTATGTTGATTCCAATTATGCGAATGATAGAGATAATAGGAAGTCCACCACCTCCTATGTGTTCACTTTGTGTGGGTCTTGCATAAGTTGGAAATCTCAGTTGCAGCATGTTGTTGCATTGTCGACTACTGAATCAGAATATATTGCTCTTACTGAAGCCTTGAAAGAGGCCGTCTGGCTGAAAGGTCTATTGTCTGAAATTGGTTTTCTAGACGATAAAGTAGTAGTATATTCTGATAGTCAGTCTGGGATTCAGTTGTGTAAAAATCCTGTGTTTCATGACAGAACTAAGCATATTGATGTTAGATTTCACTTTATTCGTGATATTGTTGAGAAGGGAATTGTGTGCCTTGAGAAAATTCCATCTCAATTTAATCCATATGATGTATAATAGTGCTTAATGTACAATCAGATTTAAATTCGCGCGCGGGTCGCGCGAGACCTGCATTTTTTTTTTTTTTACCGTGGACTTATTTTGTTCTTACTGTAGACTTATTATGTTCTTGTAGTATAGTAATTTTGTGTTTAGAGTAGACTTATTGTGTTTTTCAGTAGACTTATAGTGTTCTTGCAGTATAATTATTTTGTGTTCAGAGTAGACGTATTGTGTTCTTACAGTAGACTTATTTTGTTCTTGCAGTAGAATTTTTTTTTAAAAAAAAAGGCGTGACCCGTGCGCTGACCCAGTTCGCGGACGCGAATTTTTTATAAATTATATTTCAACGGTTTTTTGGAGTACATGTATTAAATTGTAGTGAGGTACAATAAGTTTATTGTACATCATATTGTACATCACATACACACAAGTGTTACTCAAAGAATATTACCGTCTCTAATATTTAGTGTAATATTCATAACATATGGGAGAAAAGATTGTACTTACTAGCTATCATCCTATTCGATATATATTAAATTACAACAGATAGTTACATTAAAATATTAATATTACATGTTGATATTATGCGTACGTTGTGAAAAATACAAATTAATATGTGTGTATATATATCCCAAAATTTTAGAATATCAGTAAGAGGATGTGATTTAAAATTTAGACAATCTAAATAGGTAGTATTATAAATAAAGAAAAGAAAAGAAACGTGCGAATAATGTGGAGACCACAGGACGGTCACTCACAACAGGCAAACTAAAAACTTTTTCATGCCACAAGTCGACAGATAAAGGTGTACAGAATGATATAAGCAAAGCAAGAACAAGCCAATATGATGCAATGAATAGAATTGTCTTCTGGCGTACTACAGATGCGAAGCACCTTGCCCTATGTCACGAAATCCAAGCATGGGGGAAATCCAATACTCCTCACATCGGTGTGAGTTCAAAATCCCTGGGAAGATTTCAATGCATTAGCTCGTAGCTGTCAAATCCGTGAGCACAACCAAACGACGTGTCCCAAGCACGGCATACGCAAAACAACCCTACTAAAAACAATGGAGGGGCTGCCTCCAAACGAAACCCGGGATTGCCGAGCCAAAACGTTGGAATTGTAGTCAATTCCAAGAAATCCATCAAATACCAGCACATGATCATGACATGTAGCCAAACCTGCTAAAAACCATGGAGGGACTGCCTCCAAACAGAACCCGGGATTGCCGAGCCAAGGCGTTGGAATTGTAGTCAATTCCAAGAAATCCATCAAATACCAACACATGATCAAGGCATGGACAAGCATGCTGCCTTGAAAATCAAAACGAGCAGCCGCAAAATGATAACATCACAAACCAACATAGCAGCCTAATTCAATTTCAAGAAATCGAATGTCGCAGAAAAGGCGCACAGGCCTTGTGAAATACCAAGAATGTCGGGAAGGAAAAGCAGCTGGAGAAGCTGCTGAGTACCATGGCTGAATGACAGCAGCCAATGAAGACAAGCCCATACCCGAATATGGACTCAGCAAATCGTTTGACTCAGTGAGGCAGCAGGAGGCGACTCACTGAGTTGACTCGCGAAGCGGCTGACTTAGAGACCTGAAAGCTCCTTCAATGGCGGACAACAACCTGAAACCTCACCGAAATGGTAAGGTCGCCATCAATGGCGGTTCGCTTTAAGCGAGAATCTGGAACTAAGACCCCAAAGATGCGATCTGTAGAATCACGAACAGGTCGAAGAAGACGAAGGCTCGATGTGGTCTGAGCCCTGATCGGAGAGAGCATCGGAGAAGACGAAGGCTTGATGTGGTCTGAGTCTCGATCGGCGAAAGCCATGTGGTGGCTGCTCGAACCCAAAAGCTGAGTTCACGCAACTCTGGCATTTCAGATCTGAAAATCCCGGCATGGTCCACTGCGGAAAGTCGGCGGCGGCTGCATCTTGAAAGAATTAAGACGAAACCGTAAGCAAAGAAGGTCCAAATGCAGATCTGAATTTGCTTTGTCAAACCCCATAACACGCAAAGACTCTCAAAGAATCACGAAGAACGAAATCGCAAGGAAAAATGAAATATTGAACTACTAGATGAGGTCAGTGGTCATCAAAACCCAGAATCCGACATGAAGCATGCCCCACAATAATTCAATATGAAGATGAACAATGCCCAGAAAATAAATGAAAAACAGAAGCAAGACAAAAAGATAATAAAACGAAAAGATAAGAAACAAAGGTTTGGCCGGCGGCTGCCGGCGGCAACAACCACCGGCCAAGGAAGAAGATGGCCTAGTTTGTGCTTCTTTTATGTAGGGCTATGTTGGAGAGAGTGTTAACTTTTAATTTTGTTTAAAATTTGGACAATCCATTAGCCCTCAAACAGCCGCCACCCCCTAAGCCAAGTACAACCCCTCATGAGCTTTTAACTTAATATTGATATTGATTGATTCAATTAGTTATTAGATAATATTGAATAAATTTTTAAAGAATAAGAAAAAAAGGGAGAAAGACATCTAATTCTCCTAAGTGAGAGCACACGCATACACCCACTTCTTACACCTGTCAACACTAAACCGGATTCTCTGTTACAATAGGTATTTCATCCCATGTTACACTCAATTCATTAGGGGACACATATTAATTTATGGCATCATACCATACACGTGTCGGTTAGTGAATGTAGTGATATACAAAATGTAACACCAAAGTGTAACAGGTGATCTCATGGGAGTCAACACGCGCTTCTTACATCTATAAAAAGGTTAAATGGAAAGTGAATACTACCCCTTTTTTTTGGATGAACGCAATATTGTTGCGCATACAAACACGCTGGGGTGGTTGGGCTGGGGGGAGTGACTGGAGTTAGTGGCTGGGGATGTTAGAGAGTGATGTTTGGTTAAGTGGCTGGGGTTGTGGTTGGAGTGTGGAATTTAATTATTAATTGTACAAGGTGAGTGATATGTGGGATTTAAAAAGTGACTTTATGTCCCCTCAAGTCCTAAATAATACCGGCTTGACCCAATTCCCTCAAAAGAAATATATGATTAGGTTGGCCCAACTGATGAATGATTGGGTCAACCCCAACCAAACATTGCCCTATATTGTTATTCGGCTTATTGTAATCCTAGATCATATTATAACATTGGGCGACAAAAGGATAAAATACAGAGCCTCCGTTTCTACATGCGGAGGTTGATTTCCTTTAGAATTAGGTGTTTGGAACTTAATTTAGTATATTATTTAATTAATCGAAGTTGATTTCCTTTAGTTGTAGGTAATTGTGTAATTAATTGCTGGCAGTATATATGAATTATGAGTCTTACAGTATCTTAATAACATGTGTTTTCTACCGTAAGCTATTTTGATTTTTGATCATTTATTAGTCTATATGGTTATAGGTGTAATATAATAGAGATCATATTATCTAAAAGTTTCAACTTTACTTGAATACGTTGTTTGTCAAAATTCATATTCTATATGTGACTTTGATGAATTATATAAAATTATTTACTTTACATTTTCCAAAACTGTTTTACTGTGATAAACTATATGGTGTTAGAGTCTTTGGTTAAAATTTTAGAACGTTTCGTTTATCCTATTATTTTTAATGAATTTTACAAGATAAACTGATTTTATGTCTAAATCTGATCGTTTTTAATCCTAGAAAATATTTCTTATAAACTTATTCCCTTCTAATTCTATAAAACTATTTTACTATGATACATTATATAATATTAGGAGTCTATAGTTAAATCTTTAGAGGAATTTATGAAATATATGATTTATAGTGAATTTTACAAATTAAGTAGGTCTTAAAGCCTTACAATTATAGCTTTCAACTCTAGTGGTGTATTTTCATGAGAATGTACATTTTGAGTTTTAAATAAATGTGTTAGCTAAGTCACGTGAATATTAACTATGTAACTATCTATGTATCCAAAGTACTATGTTTGACTATGTTAATGTGGCCTATATGTGATTAGAAGAATAAGTATATTGACACATGTTCAGTAGTTATACGCATGAACTAAGATGAGAATTTAGAATGAGTTATGAATAAAAAAAAAAGAGAAAAGTAATAGAGAAAACTATAAGATTAAGGGTTTCAAGTTGGCGATCGAGTGCAGTACGAGTTGGATTCGATAACCTTGGAGCTTCTCCAGAGCAATCCAATTAAAGAACATCCTCATAAGTCAAGAAAATCTACAGGAAGGTGGGTTAACTTCCACTCTCTCTTATTAGTTTAAACATTCTCATGTTATGATTGCTATGGTTAAGATGTATTTATGTAATTTACATGTGATGAGATATATATCATGGTATGCTACAGATGTGCAAGCAACTTGTATTCTATCATGACCGACATGTTTTGTTTTGTGTCAGGACAATCCTCCCGTTGTGGGTTCGCTCACTCGCGATCGGTTTATCCTGCCCAGCTCAGTTATGTGCACCGCGCTATCATGACGGGTATAATCTTAAGATATACATTGTCCTATCATGATGGGTGTGCTTTGTCATCGACTAGGAATATATATGCTAGTTGGAACAGCCCAATTATGTTAGATTTATCCTGCCTTGAGCCAGATGTACACACCACCCACGGGTATGATCTGCGGACATACACCGCCCTATATTGATAGGTATACTCTATTTTAGGTCTGGCCAAACTTACCATATAGGTATAACACCTTTTTATGTTAGGTTTATCTTGTCCTATGGTGGATATTTTTAGCCCTATTATCGGGTTTGCCTGAATATACGATGCCCACATTGATTTTATCTGGGGGTATTGAAATTTTATAGTCTGCACTGACTATGTTGCAACACAGAAACTAACGAAATTAAAAATAGAAAAACGAACACCAGAATAAACACGGGGCTGAATCCCTTAGACCCCTCGGACATTTTGTTATTGATACTTCGTATAACGATAGGTTTTACAAAGAGACTCGATTCCCTAACACCTAACCTATACTATACCAACAACGCCCGACGATTTCCCTCGACTTGTTCGGTACTAACACGGCAATCCACCGATCACCGGACGAGCTCTCCTGAATCTGCCTTGAAGTCTCGTCTCCCGAAGATTCTTCGACACAAACACAATAGACACTACTTGCACCATACACGGATTACTAAGACAAATAATCCAAAATAATTAATTAATACAAATATAAAAACTCATGACCATGAGTACACCACTAATCTTGATAAAAGGAACAAAAGGTATTATGTAGTAATTGTGTGCTCAATTGCCTCATCCACGCATTGCCGCATCCTCTATATATATTTATGTGAAGTGAATCACCCCTATCGGGCTCAAGCCAATCAATCTCTTCCCATATTATTTGACTGTGATAAAGTAGCTTAAACTTATCAATTGATAAAATGATGTAGGGAGTTGATTGTAATTGCACAAGGTTAAGTAGGGGTAAATATGGAAAAGCAGAAGTAGCAGCTGGAGGTTAAGCTGAGGACGTTTTCTCTCATCTTCATTTTAACAGAATCTGGAGCGCATTAAATGGGGGACAGGAGAGAGAGAGAAAGTCAGTTTTTCAGTTATATCAGATGCAGTTTCTGTTCATTCTTTTTCCTCTGTTTTTCTGATAGTTTTCTTCTTGGGGAAAACTGGTGAGGTGCATGGAAGCAATCTGAGCCTGACGCTTGCAAGATTACAGATGAAGAAACTCATGAAGGTTACTTGAAGAGAATTGAGATCAGCTGGTGTATCAATCAAAGGAATCGAATGTCACTCATTTGTAAGCTTTCTTTGAGCTAGTGTTGATGATTCTTCTTGTAACTCTGGATTCATGTGTTTGTGATCAATAATGGAGATCATGATGTTGGCCCGTGGATGTAGGATTATTACAATCCGAACCACGTAAATCGGCTCTCGTTCTTATTGTTTTCGTTTTAGTTGCCATTATTTGTTATGCTTGAATGTCTAGTAGAGTGGTATTGTTGGCTTGATTGAATCTAGGATTAGTCGTTGGGATTGTTAGCAACGCAACAATTGGCGCCGTCTGTGGGAAGAACTGCCATCGACTATGGGTTCCACTAGATTTGATGTCGATAAGTTTACTGAAAAATCTGACTTTGGTTTATGCAGGCTGAAAATGAGAGCGCTGCTTGTTCAACAAGGGCTGGCATTGGCCTTAGAACCAGAAGACAGGTTGCCAGAAACCTTGAAACCTGAAGAGAAGGTTCAGCTATTAGAAAAGGCACACAGTGCCATAATACTGAGCCTGGGTGATAAAGTCTTGAGGGAAGTGGCTAAAGAACAAACGGCCAGAGATGTATGGGTAAAATTAGAACAGACCTACATGATTAAGTCTGTTGCAAATCGACTATACATGAAGCAAAGACTGTATGCCTTCAAGATGGGAGAAGAGAAGTCAATCTCTGATCAGTTAGATGATTATCACAAGATCTTGGATGATCTTGAAAATATTAATGTAAAATTAGATGAAGAAGATAAGGCACTCATACTGTTGAGTGCCCTTCCTAAAGTCTATGACAATTTCAAGGATGCCATTCTATTTGGAAGAGAAAACAAAATCACCTTGGTGGAAGTAGAGTCTGCCCTAAGGTCCAAGGAACTTCAAAAGAATAATTAAGTGGTGAAACGTGAACAACCTGGAGAAGGACTGATGGTCAAGAAATACAATCAGAAAAAACCCCTGAATCAACAGCCAAAGGCCAACTGGAAGAAAGCTGATAATACCTCAACAAATGACACAGAAACTAGGAAATGTTTCAAGTGTCATGTTGTTGGTCACTTGGCAAAAGATTGCCCAAAGAAAGGAAAGAATCAAAACAAAACACCACAGAACACACATCAACAGAGGAATATGAAAGGGAAACATACTGCTGATCTTGTAGAGGCAACTGATGGATTTGAAGAGGGAGAAGTTCTGACTATCTCAACCACTGGAGGAGACTCAGAATGGGTACTTGACTCAGGCTGCTCATTTCATATCTGCCCTACTAAGGACTGGTTTAGCAGCTTCAAGTACCAAGCTGGAGGATCAGTTCTATTAGGAAATGATCTGGAATGTAAGGTGAAAGGTATTGGTGCTGTCAAAATTCAGATGTTTGATGGCTCGGTTAGGATACTGGAAAATGTAAGGTATGTTCCACAGCTAAGAAGAAATCTCATATCTCTGGGAATGCTTGATTCAATGGGCTACAAATTCCAATCAAACAATGGAAACTTGGAAGTCCTCAAAGGAACACAAGTGGTAATTAAAGATGAGAAACGAAATGAACTGTACTACCTAATTGGGAATACAATAACTGGTGAAACCTCAAATGTGATGAAGAATGACAACACAGAGTTATGGCATAAGAGGTTGGCTCACATCAGTGAAAGAGGCTTGACAGAACTGAGTAAAAGAGGACTACTATCTGGGGATAGAGTATCTAGCTTGAAACTTTGTGAACATTGTGTGAGTGGAAAATCTACCAGGTTAAAGTTCAATAAAGGAGTACACACTACAAAAGGTATTCTGGAGTATATAGATTCAGATCTGTGGGGTCCAGCAAAGGTTCAAACCTTGAGTGGAGGAAAATACTTCTTATCCATTATTGATGATTTCTCCAGGAAATTATGGGTTTACATCCTTAAGGCTAAAAGTGATGTGTTTGAACAGTTCAAAGAATGGTTGGTCGAAACTGAAAATCAAACAGGAAAGAAAGTGAAACATCTAAGAACAGATAATGGCTTGGAGTTTGTTTCAGAAGAATTCAACCAACTATGCAAGCAGAAGGGCATCATAAGGCATAGGACAGTGGCAGGAACCCCTCAGCAAAATGGGGTTGCTGAGAGGATGAACAGGACACTCTTGGAGAGAACAAGATGCATGTTATCAGACTCTGGAGTAGCAAAGAAGTTTTGGGGTGAAGTGGTTAACACTGCTGCCTATGTAATTAACAGAACACCCTCAACAGCACTTGAACTAAAGACACCTAAAGAAGTGTGGAGAGGCACACCAGCTGACTATTCAAATCTAAAAGTCTTTGGATGTCTAGCATATGCACATGTGAAACAAGACAAGCTAGAACCTAGAGCTATCAAGTGCATGTTTTTGGGCTATCCAAAAGGAGTTAAGGGGTATAAACTCTGGTGCATAGAGACAGGAAATAAAAAATGCATCATAAGTAGAGATGTGACTTTTGATGAAATGGTTATGCCAATGAAAGAGATTAAAACCTCTGATCAGCAGAGTACAAATGTGAATGAAACTCAGCTTGAGGTGGAGTATGAGAGGATTCTCCCAGAAACTCAAACAAATGAAGATAACACACAAGCCGAGGGGAATGCTGAAGAACAGGAACCTGACAGGGAAGACATTTCTGACTATCAGTTAGTCAGAGATAGAGAAAGGAGGAAGATACACCCACCTATGAGATTTGGTCATGCAGATATAGTGTCATATGCCTTGTATACTGCTGAAGAGATAGAGAGTTATGAGCCAGGGAGCTACACTGAAGCTATAAGCTGCTCTGAAAACAGTAAGTGGGCTGTTGCAATGCAAGAAGAGTTGTTATCTCTTGATAAGAACAAAACATGGAAGATTGTTCAAAAGCCAACTGGACAGAAACTTATTGGATGTAATTGGATTTATAAAAAGAAACTGGAATCTGGAAATAAGAAGGGAGTAAGATTCAAGGCCAGATTAGTTGCAAAGGGCTTTACACAAAAGGAAGGTGTTGATTATAATGAAATATTCTCTCCTGTTGTTAAGCACTGCTCAATAAGAGTGCTATTGGCTATAGTTGCTCAGTATAATTTGGAGCTACACCAAATGGATGTAACCACTGCATTCTTACATGGTGAGTTACAAGAAAAGATATATATGACATTACCTGAAGGAGTGGTAATTGAAGATCCAGAAGATAAAGTTTGTCTACTGAAGAAGTCACTATATGGACTTAAGCAAAGTCCGAGACAGTGGTATCTAAGGTTTGATGAGTACATGCTAAAGATTGGGTTCAATAGGAGCAAGCATGACAGTTGTGTTTATTACAGAAAGAATAATGATCATACCTACATATATCTTCTACTGTATGTAGATGATATGTTAATAGCCTGCAGTTCTATAACTGGAATTGAAGATATAAAGCAAATGCTAAAATCTGAATTTGATATGAAAGACCTGGGTGAAGCAAGAAGAATGCTTGGAATGGATATTCAAAGAAACAGATCTGCTGGAAAGCTGTATTTGTCACAGGAAGCATATTTGGAGAAAGTATTAAAGAGGTTTAGTATGCATCAATCCAAATGTGTAAGCACACCCCTGGGGCAACATATAAAGCTGTCTCTACAATAGTGTCCAAACTCAGAAGAAGAGAAGAAACTAATGAAGAAAATCCCGTATGCAAGTGGAATAGGGAGCATGATGTACTCTATGGTATGTTGCAGGCCTGATCTGGCTTATGCCATGAGTGTGGTTAGCAGGTACATGGGAGAACCTGGGAGACTTCATTGGGAAGCTGTTAAGTGGATACTGAGGTATCTCAATGGTTCAAAAACCACTGGTTTATGTTACAGCAAACAGGAGAATTCTGCAAGCTTCCTAGTAGGATATGTGGATGCAGATTTTGCTGCAAATCTTGACACTAGGAAATCCTTGACCGGTTATGTATTCAATCTGTTTGGTACAGCTGTGAGTTGGAAAGCAACCCATCAATCAGTAGTTGCTTTATCTACAACTGAAGCAGAGTTTGTAGCATTAACTGAAGCCGTGAAAGAGTCTATGTGGCTTAAAGGAATCATGAGAGAGTTTGGTCTGGTACAAAACAAAGTAACTGTATTTTGTGACAACCAGAGTGCAATTCATCTTGCAAAGCATCAGGGTTATCATGAACGAACAAAGCATATAAATGTCAAACTATATTTTGTGAGAGATGTAGTAACAAAAGGTTATGTGAAGGTAGTAAAGGTGCCAACTGAGTTCAATGCAGCTGATTGTTTAACTAAATCATTGCCTACAGCGAAGTTCGAATTATGTCTTGAGTTGATCAATACATTGAAGATTCAGATGGTTTGAGGTTCTGGACTGTGAGAGGCCAAGTCTGTGCGTATTGCAGTTTTGTCAATTGAAGTTTAGCTAAGGTGGAGAATTGATAAAATAGCTTAAACTTATCAATTGATAAAATGATGTAGGGAGTTGATTGTAATTGCACAAGGTTAAGTAGGGGTAAATATGGAAAAGCAGAAGCAGCAGCTGGAGGTTAAGCTGAGGACGTTTTCTCTCATCTTCATTTTAACTGAATCTGGAGCGCATTAAATGGGGGACAGGAGAGAGAGAGAAAGTCAGTTTTTCAGTTATATCAGATGCAGTTTCTGTTCATTCTTTTTCCTCTGTTTTTCTGATAGTTTTCTTCTTGGGGAAAACTTGTGAGGTGCATGGAAGCAATCTGAGCCTGACGCTTGCAAGATTACAGATGAAGAAACTCATGAAGGTTACTTGAAGAGAATTGAGATCAGCTGGTGTATCAATCAAAGAAATCGAATGTCACTCATTTGTAAGCTTTCTTTGAGCTAGTGTTGATGATTCTTCTTGTAACTCTGGATTCATGTGTTTGTGATCAATAATGGAGATCATGATGTTGGCCCGTGGATGTAGGATTATTACAATCCGAACCACGTAAATCGGCTCTCGTTCTTATTGTTTTCGTTTTAGTTGCCATTATTTGTTATGCTTGAATGTCTAGTAGAGTGGTATTGTTGGCTTGATTGAATCTAGGATTAGTCGTTGGGATTGTTAGCAACGCAACAGACTGAGTCTTATCCGCTGCTTATTATCTTATCTCTAACCAATCTTCAAGATTTCACATATTGCTTATTCGCCAAGTCTCGTAGATTTATATCTTTAAAGATCAAACTTTATCCGTTTCTTATAATCCTCCTACAAAAACAACAAAATATTAAAATAATAAAATATTATAACATAACTAATTACGAATAATAAATCTAATAAGTTCAATAAATTATATAAGCATAATATAAGAGATTTTGACAAAAATATTGCCAACACAAAATACTCTAACAGGTATCACGTTGCTATGGATATGATTGTGTCGCCCGAATATACGGTGCTCACGTTGAGTTTACTCCGGGGGGAACCAAACATGTTTGATACTATGGATTAGATTCTATGTGTTATACGTCATGCTTTGATGAGTTACATGAAGTCTTTTAGCTTAAGCATTCACGAGGTTACCCACGGGGTCTTTTTCAAGCACTCAACCCCACCATTTTCAAATTGTTTTGTTTATCAAATGACTTACACAAAGATTTGGAGCTTGACATGGAAAAACGATGATGGATGTGCGGGACCCTATTTGTTATGAGTTTAGTCTATGTTACTTAGTTAGAAGGTCAAGTTATAACATTGTATAGTTGTTTCACTTTTATTATCAAACTCGTCTGTGGACCTGAATATACTTTTATCGTAACTCTAGGTCTATTTTTTTTATATAATATATTTCATATAGATTTTGGCTTGGTTACTTAAGTTTGGTCGCTTTTGTTGTGCTAAATGGGCTTTTTGCCAGTGTTTATCTAGACGTTATTTTACCTATGTATTTTTTTACCATAAGTAATGAGTTAGATCATAGGTCATTTCATATATATTAAAAAAAAAAAGAAAATTATAACGCCTTAAATTTAAGGTATTTTGGTTATAGTTTTTGTAAATTGTATTTTTGAAAAATGAGACGTTACAAAAGTTTAGATCTTTGATCAAATATTTAATTTGAACATAAATCATAAACTCATGAACTCGTGAATCGTAAATTTAATTGGGCCATAAAATTAAGTTTATAAGTCTTAAACCAATTGTCTAAAAAAAAAAAGTCGAAAATGATTATCTTTTATTTTTGAGTGAAACATAGCTCAAATTGAAAAAGATAAAAAGAAGACATATGATTTTAGTTGTCCGAAAAGATATATGATATACGCGCGGGAATTCAAAGTTTATTTATTATTATATTCGGAGATCCACCTAAGGTGATTCCACTATTACATAGACAATGTTTGATTGGGACTAGGGTAGTTGGGTTGGGGGAAGCAGCTGGAATTAGTGGCTGGGTGTTTGAGTGGAACTGGGATGGTTGGGCTGGAGGAAGTAGCTGGAGTTAGTGGCTGGGGGAAGTAGCTGGAGATGTTTGGTTGGGTGGTTGGGGTTGTGGTTGGAGTGTGATATTTAATTATTAATTATAATTATAAAATGTGATGTGATATGTGTAAGAGATAGTTATTAATGATTGAGACAATGATTAAAGTAGTGTTTGAATTTGTGATTGACTTTCCCCCACTAAACCTTAATACCTCGACTTGACCAAACCAACTCAAAAAAACATGAGATTGAGTTGGCTCAACTAATAAGAGGTTGGGCCAACTCCAACCAAACATGCCTATACACTTTATGTAAATTTGTGGTGATACGGAACAGGGAAACAAGACAATGTATTTTAAATATTGAATGATTAAATTAAGGAAGTCATAAACTTTGTCCTATTCTAGTATATTAGTCATGGTATCTCCAAACAAACCAGTCATCGCTAAAATCCAATAATATCATATATAATCCCTAATTATATTTTATTTTTATTAAGGATGCTAATCATCATTATAACGAAATAAAATAAAAAACATCATGAGCAGTCATCATTATATCGTATCTAGCCAAACAATCCAACAATTTTTTAGAGCCTTGCAATCCAACAATTAGGTACATATACGAATAAAATAGCATAAGAATCTTGCACTCAATTCACTAAAATCAATGGCAATATGTTAGTTATTTTATTCCCTCTCATTTTTTCCTCATTGCAATGTTTGTTTCAATTTTCCAATTTATATTATACTAGTGATCCTTTTCAAATATCGAAGATGCCTTTACTCATTAACAAAAAAAAATAGTGCATTAGATTTCATTGTGTTATTTCATTCGAAACTTGAATTAATATATCACAATATTTGCATTTTTTTGGAAATATGAATTTACGAATTTGAATGCTCGAACCATTTATTATGATGCTGTAAGATTTGAGTATGAAACTCCAACTATTGATTGTAATAATAAAGAGTCTTGCCTTACCGATCTACAAAAGTTCTTAATGAATTATATGATTTACTTACTTCTAATGCAGAACAAACACTTGAATTCAGGGAAAAAATACTAGGCTGTACTTATATTCGTTTTTACTTCATTAGGAGTAAATATGATAAAGAACTTGCATCTGCAAAACTTTTTGTTTATACTTTTTAGAGCACAATACATGGTTATATCACAATCTTGCAAAGTTGAAAGCAACTGAAGATTGTCCTAAATAGTTTCAGCCGTATGTTGTTGATATACAAAGTAGTAGAAAATAGAAATAATGTATTACGAGATTCATCTTTATTAGAAGATTTTGCGAAGATCTTGCGAAGAAGCGAGGTCAAATTGATTTTTTTTTTACTTTTTATTCCTTTTTCTTTTTGTGTTTTTTAGCTCACATATTTTTTTAGAATGCGTAGATTTCTTTATATTTTTAGAATTTTATTTAAAAGTTTAATATCTCAAATTCTCTTTTTCATGTTTAGGGGTTCTTTAGTATTTCAGGGTTTATATATTTTTTATTTGTTGTTATTTTTTATAATGCTTGAAATTTAGAAAATTGAATATTAACTATTTAATTGAGTGCATTATGGCTACGATATGTAAATTCTTTTACTTATCTATAATTAATTACAAAATATAAAGTAATTTATTTGCAGAAAATAGAAGAAAATCAATCATTTCTTGAGAAAAATACTTGCAGTACGACTATTGAAGATTGTCACGCTGACACTAAAGCTTAAATGTTATACGAGTTGGATAAGAAACAACATGCACGAAGAAAAAAGCAAAGATTAAGAAATTGATAATGATGGACGATGTAAGAGCTGGAAAATACGAAATATTTTCAAATATTATATGTCAAGGACAATTCAGCCAAAAAAGAGGGAAAAAAAAAAAGGTGATGTAGAGTGTCCTCATATGAACATTGATCTTTAATGGAGATATAGACTTTAATTGATAAATTAAAAAGAGATAACACATATCTAATATCAAATGTGATGGTGAAATGTGTCACCGTAGATTTCGTAATTGTACGTTAAAAAATGAAACAATTCTTAGTAAGAGAAGTAATAATTAAATAAAGCAACACAAAGCATCAAAGAAAAAATCAAGTACAACTTGGTAGGATACAAAGACCTCGAGACCAAGTTTGGCGACATAAAATAATTTGGTGAAATACTGAAACCCTAAGCCTGAATGTGAATACAAATTAATTTGACAAAATGATTAGCATATAATTCAAATAAGGCGGATGTTTGTGGAATGTTTGCAGAAGTGAAGAATGACAAGATAATCACGAATTACAAGGAGGAATGATTAACCTTGAGAAAATTAGCTACGATCATAACCGCATAGTATGTAAATCCTTTCGCACAGTCCTTTGAGGTAATCTATACATCATTCTTATTTAACAACATTCATAAACAAATATATTTATACATGTAAACAAAAATATTTGTATGTCATACACCAGGAAGATAAGCATAAAATTTTCTTGTGAGAATAAAAAGAGTAGTGCTAAAGATAAATTGCGGAGCATAATTCAATAACAGTCTCATAGGTTACGACAGTGAAGTAATTGAGTACGATTTAGAAAAAAAAAATGATAGACTTTTTTACTTATATAGTTATATATGAAAAATAACTAACACTATATTCTCTTTTTTAGTTTTTGGGAAACTAAAACTATATTCTCTTAATAGGTGAAGTAAATTTATAAACTACAATAGCAAGTATTCTACATATCAAGCCACACTTTGAACAGTTGAAGAACGTTCACTAGTGGCAAGCAATGAACTAAGAGACCCAAAGAATATGAGTGAATGCAAAGTTTTTTTTATGTGTTGAAAATAATGTATGCAGGTCAAATACAATACAGGATTTAACTGAAATCTATGAAATACGAGTAAAAGAATGAAAAATGCAAAGTAATTCTTAGCGATATTATATAAAAAACATAGATTGTCAGAGGTAAGTTTAACGACAAAAACATATATACATCATATGAATGAAATTTCTTATGTACAACAGTCTGACCCGACCCTAATTAGTGTTTACTGATTCTTGAAGCATGACTTTTCTCTGCCAAAAATATTATTTTATAATGCAAATGTATTTTTTTAATAGAAGCATCACTTTATTGATGCTTTTATATAAAAATAATATCTTTGGGAAAATTAAGTGATATCTCATTGATCCAACAGATACAGGCTTGAAAAACCGAGCTCAATATGAAAAAAAAAATTGCATCCATTTTGCACATCCAACAAATCCCAGTGAAAATACTTTTTTTCGCTAAAAATGTAATACTTTATCAAGAAAAACTAATACTTTTTTGAAAAAATGCATTACTTTTTTTGCAAAAGGTATATTTCAAAAGTAGATGAGGAAATATAAAAATATAGGGATTATAAATTTTGTACTTGTGTATATAGTTGGTGGTAAAAAATATATAAAACTGGACAAGAGCACAAAAAAAAAAAAAAAAAAAAAAAAAGGAAAAAACACACGGTTTATTAATTTTTACAAAAAAAATATTACATTTTCCTAAAAAAGAATTACTAATTCTAGGAAGGATTACAATTGGTGGTAAAATGTAACATATATCTTTTTCCAAAAAACTAATACTTTTTCCGAAAAATGTATTACTTTTTTTAAAAGTAGTACTTTTAAAATAATCCAATTAAATAATAGTTGAATACAATTTCTAGGTTATAATGTAGAGAGCATATATAAATCTTGATATTGAAAACTTAATAAAACTTGATAAGATCACATACCTTATTTTAAAAAACACATGAATTATTAAGTGCTTTTTAAAAAAAAAAAAAAATATACTACATTATGTCGAAAAAGTATTGTGGCTCTTCGAAAAAGTATTGCTTAACGTGTTTTTTTATGCAAATATTTTTGTTTTCTTTATGTGCGAAAAATTAAAATCTGATCGGATCAGGTTGACCTCTTATAAATATAAAAATCCATGCAAGTGATTTAAATAAATCTCATTCAAGTTCTATATACACATATATATATATATATATATATATATATATATATATATATATATATATATATATTATAATAAAACAAACATACCAATTCTCAGTTAAATAGGGAAGTTATTATTGGCTCCTAGAATATTAGACAAACTAGAAAATATTTCAAATATATAGTACGAAGCACGTGACAGATGTAATGGAGAATCCTACAAGGAAGAAGAAAAGAATGTTTGCAAAAGGTGTATCGAAAATTCATAGCAGCTATACCAAGACAATACATTCTAATTTTTGCAAAAGTAGAAATAGAAAAATGTTTAACTCAATATAATGTTTACATATATTTTGTCGCAACTGGACATCTATTACCCCTATCAATATGCGCACTTTTTAATTTATAGTGGATGTTATAAAAATATGAAGTAGCACAATTGATAAATAGATTACTTTCCTATAAATAACACAAGAGCCAAGAGCTTCTCTATTCCATCACATTACCATTTTCGTCAAAATGAGAATTATAAGAAATTTCACTAAGTTATAATTAAATTGACTGAACGCAATTCTTACCTCAATTTCTGGTGCTCCCTTTGTTTGTCTCTCTCTTTTTTTTATTTTTTTTAAATTGATTAAGTAGTGATTTTTCGACCCTCCATATAACAAGTTGGAATTCACACTTATGAAAATATGAATTCTCAAATCACTTCTCATAATCACAATATACTCTTCAGTGAAAATTTAGGAAACTAATTCATTTTGAAAGTTCGTTTGATCTTCATTTATTTTTTTATGAAATCGGGTAGGTATATAGTGAATAATACGTGTGGTTCATGGAATTTACTACACATTGATTACAATAATTGACAACACAACAACTACATATGCAAGATGCTTAGTGCAAAAATGCATAACATTATTAGCAATAGTAAGAAAGAAAGAGTACATCATAAGTAACTTAGATATTTCGATTGCATGAGCACGAACAAAAAAATCGAAAAAGAAAAGTTGTTATATAAATTATAAATGTTTATCAGAGAGAGAGAATTAATGAATCTGACTACTACAAAATGTTTGATCTCACAAGCACATACAAAAAATTGTTACCAATTTACGAGGAAATAAAGAAGCACAAATAAGACTGTGAATGTCAAGGAAATAGAATTCGACTAAATATTATGAGATACTACATTCAACTTCTACAAAAGGAATAATGTAATATAATTTTTATTTTAAATGACATACAATTTTATAATGTCAACGTAGAATTGGAAAATTAATTAAGAGATATTGCAATAAGCAATTAAGTGAAATAATTAGAATATTTCAAAATTTAAATATAAAGAAAAATTAGAATATATTAAGTGAAATAATTAGAATATTTCAAAATTTAAATATAATTGTAGGACCAAATATTACTAAATTATACCATGTTTTGACTTTTATTTTTTTATTTTTTTACATTTTAACTTGTTTAGCTAAAACTAGAAGTATGTACCCTTGGAGCTTTTTTTCCCCTCTTTTATAATTCTCTTTATTTGATTTCTAATTTTATTTGTTATATCAATTACATCTTCTTTTTTATGAATTTGAGAAGTTGCGTAAACAATGATAAACGAGTTAATTGAATTTTAAAAGAACAAATCGACCAGTACTACGACATAAAGTACTATTACTTTATTTATAAGCTTACTTTTATGATAATATAATATTAAAAAATAATGACCTTGTGCAATGCACGTACTTGTTGCTAGTGTTTATAAACGTCGTGACATGAACTAAGTGCAGAATAAATTAAACATGTTTTTTCATGAATTGACTAAAGAAAAGAGTATTCTTTAACCATAAATTAATTGTTTGATGTTATATTTTATTGTATTAAATTTGAGTATGTATACACATTTTCTAAGATTTAATTCTTAAACTCAAATTCTTTTAAATGCACAATGATTAATCTGGTCCAGCTAATGAGGAAAGTGTTATTCTTTTGTAAAGTTGACTAAATTATAATTAGACAAATCCTAACACAATTCTTTTGGTTTGGCATCAATAATGTTATAAAATACATCAGATGTTAATTGTACGACAAATAAGGGCCTAGCTAGCTATTCCTGATTTTTAATCTAGGTAAACCGTAAGTATATATTGTCACAACAGAAAATACAATTAAGATCAATTCCATAGTGATCGAGGATTTTAAGCCATTAATTACTATGATTTTAATAATTCAATTTTATCTAGACAACCGAATATTAAGTGTGTGATTTTTTATCGAACAATCAACAAAAACATAAACTAAAATAACTAGATTAAGGTAACCATTCGAGACAAATAAAGTAAACCAAATAGCAAAATATATTCTACGGATTTGATTTCAATTGTATGTCACATAATATTAATGGTGATCAATTAAGCATTTAAACGAAATTCTAGCCTCTGTAGGACGGTCACAAAACTAGTTTACACTTCCTCTCGGATGCAAGAGCCATAATCTCTAAGCAATTGCTATACATGAAACTCCTAAAAGTATAAGGGATCAATGTCCTCACAAAAATCTCAAAATTTTCAGTTATATTAGTTATGTTATGTGTTCTATGTCTATTAATAATTTCTTCTCTCGATCGTTGATTCACTAAACCTAATATGTATGTCTAATAATTGATCTGATGTTTACTAAATTTATACTCTAGTTATACCGCAAGTGTACGACGTAGCATTAGCTAGTGTTAGCAAGGTCGATCTTGCAGAGAATGAGGTTGCAAGCCTATTAATTACTATGATTCTAATAAGCTAGATTCATCTAGACAATCAAAGATTAAAAATTGGATTTTTATGCAAAACATAATAGAAGAGAGGGGATCGCCCTGTCTAACCCCCCTGGAACAACTAAAGTAACCTTTAGGGGCTCCATTAACCAAGATGGACAGCCTAGCAGAGAGAAGAATGTTACAGATAAAAAGAATAAATCAATCATGAAACTCCATTAGCTGTAGAATCGTCAAAAGAAAGTCCCACTAGACAGTATTGAAGGCCTCACGAATATCAATCTTCAGTGCTAAATTACCCTTAGCCGAAGTCCTATCTAAAAAGTTGATGCATTCCGAAGCCAAGCAATGTAGTTATGAATCCGTCTACCAGGGATAAAGCCATACTAAAAAGGAGAGATGTAGTGTTAGATGAACTTGCCCAACCGAGTAGCCATAATCTTGGTGAAAATCTTAAGCAGGATATTGCAACGGACAATAGGGTGAAACTGATCAACTTTAATAACATCCTTTACCTTTGGAATCAATACGACAAAGTTCAAATTAAGACCAGCAGGCAGAAAGCCAGTAGTAAAGAAGAAAGTGACAGCAACGGTGATATCAACCTGAATGATATCCCAATGTTTCTTAAAGAAAAGGCCTCCAAAACCATCATGGCCTGGGGAGCCGTCTGAAGGCATCAAAATAATAAAAAATAATAACTAAGTCAAAGTTACTAGGTAAGATAAACAAAGATAATTCAAATATCAAGACTATATTCTAAGGAGTCGGTTTCTATTATATTTCACCTAAACTTCTATTTTAATTAATTAGATCGTAAAACTGCATTTTTAGTTTATATAGGACAGTCACTAATCTAGTTTCTCGCATCAAATAAACTATAGATTATATACAAAGAGCCACCATCTCTAGCAACCGCTATGTATACGTCTCCTAAAAGTGCTGGGATTAATGTCCTCACAAATACTTCAGACCTCTCATTTCTCTTGAAGTTTTCGCTACATGTTCTAGGTCTTATTAATATAGCTTCCCTCCCAAATCTCGACGTGTTAAGCTTAATATGTCTAGTAATTGAACACATTATTAGACAAACAATCAATACAAGAACACAAATGATCCACATAATCTACTCTCCAACACTAGAATAAAAGAAATTTAGTCAGACATGATCATGAAATAAATACAAGTAAATCTATACCATACCGAATTGTGATTCTTGAGTTCTTCCTCTTTGTCTTTTCCTTGTATTTTCTTTGCTCTTCCTTCAAAACTGATATTTGGTGATGAAATTCACAATCCTAGAGGTCCTTTAGATGATTTGGATAGGAAATAATGAAGTATGGGCCGATAATTTGCTAAAAAGACGTAAAATTCCGTGGTTGATCGACTTACACTGCACAGGCCATGCAATGTCGTACGGTCGGACCGTGCAGACCAAAATTGCACCTATAATCCAACTTCAGTGCAATATTTTGAGGTCTTTCCATAAGAGTTTCACATTATGTATTTCTAGTAAAGTTGTAGCCCTTTGAAGTTTATCTCGATGCCTCTGGTCGAACCTCCACTGGTGATAGGTAGAAAAATGTTCATTAACTTAGTTGTTAAGAATGTGACGTTATGAACATTTTAGTTAATTGCATTTGATATTTTTCGACCTATCTTATTTTGGAGCCGGTTTACTCCAGTTGTACTTTTATTGATTATTTCATTGAATTTACACAACTTTTGGATCAAGAAAGACAAACGTGTATCAAGTTGGGCTCGACAGGTAGCGACATAGTATCAAGCCCACCATTTAATCTCAAGTTATCTTGTAATGTAGCTAAAATCCCAGAGGTTAAAATCCCACAAGTGAAAAAAGCCTAACCAAAGGCAGGAGATAGATGGGGTCGTGGAGAGAAATACAACGTCGACATACTAGAGGCGTGTCAAAGCTTGAGCAACGCTTGAGGTTCCGCTCGAATCTGATTCTAACAGTTACATAAAAAGTTATATTCAATCTCTTGTGCACACTGATTTTCGAAACTAAGACCCAATTGAGTTTTAACTCCAAAATCGTGAAAATCACTACAAAATGAAATATGTAATTTCTTAAAATAACGAATTCAAGCAAAATATATTAATCACACATGTATTCCAGCGAGATTTGATACTCAAATGAGTTCCATATACATGCATAAATTACGTGTACCTAAGACTATCAAACAAAGAATAAAATCAAGAAGACATAAATAAAGACATAAATAAAGACATAGAATAGGGCTTAATTAAATACATAAAACCCAAGGATCCACAAAAAGTTACCCTCTAAACCTTGCAAAATGAGAAATTATCTAGACATAATTGCATAAAGAGAACAAATTAAACTAGATAAAATCATGTCTATTATAAGGGGAAAAAATAGAACCGAATTGTGGCGTTGAATCTTGAATTCTTGCTCTTAGTCCTCTCCTTGTTTTGGTCTTGTTCCAGCCTCCAAAATATGATGTATGATGTCAATTTTGCAGCCTTAGGCATATATTTAAAGCTGGAGACGAAAAATAGCAAAGACGAGTAAAAAATATTTGCATATGGGTAAAAATGTGTAACAGGATGAATTGGGTTGCACGACCCCTACACTTATGCATGGTCAAATTGTGCAGACCCCTAAATTAAGGTACATTATAGATGGATCCGAATAACCCGTGCAGCTTTGCATGACAAAATCGTGCGTGGTATGTTTCTCACGGTCAATCACTTCTTGGTGCACGGCACATGCAACTTTGCACGACATATTTGCGTCGATCCAAACTTTGTTATTTTGCTTCAATTCTAGCCTTGCATGACAAAAACGTGCGATGTATGTTTCTCACAATCAATCACTTCTTGGTGCACGGCCTATGCAGCTTTACACGACATATTTGCGTCGGTCCTAACTTTGTTATTTTGCTTCAATTTCCCATTTCTTCACCCTGATCATCCATATACCTTGAATAGAATCATGTATAAATTTTAAAACTGGCATCTAAGTGCTTAAAATACACTCAGTTATAAGAGCTTTCCAAGATAAAATGAGATTAATCGAGATAAACGATAAACAACTATAAATACATAAATCATGCACTTAAGATTAAAAGTGTGCGTAGTAGGTGTGGATCAGAGATCTGAATTATTCAATTCAATTTCGGATACGATTTGGAATTTCAGATCTAACAGAATGATTTAATTTAATTTGGCTGAGTTCATAAAATTAGAGATTTTCGTCTTTGAATAACATATTCAATTTGAACAAAATATATTTACACCAATCAAAATAAATAATGTTATTACGTCAAATTTGTTTCTGATTCACAAACTTAAGTTTTGAAAATTAAAAATATAAGGTTCCGTTCATTATTTATGTTAAAAATACCTAACTATAAAATTATGGATAGTTTTATTTTAATTCTTATTTAAATCAATCTTTTAGGGATAATGAATTTTTAAATTTATAATTTTTTATTTTATTCATCTCAGACAGTTCGGTACGACTCAGCTTGGTTTAGTGCAGTTTTCGGTTTAAAAATTTGAGAAATATCAAATTTGTATGGAAAAAGAAATTAGTTTTGTTCGGTTAAGAAAAAGTTAAATGGTAAAAGGATTTTTTTTTTGTTCGGAACTTATTTAGTCCGGATATCGGTTCAGTTTCGATAATTTTCAAACTCCATGCACTGTTTTTATGCTTAAAATAAGACAAAAATATTGTTTATCACTAGCACCGCCTATGTATACTTTAGGTGGTGATAAATTGGTAAAAAATGCAGACTTCCGAACACAATCTAACACCCGGAGTTTTTGAAATTTATGTAAGTGTAAACTTTGGATGGTAAAAATTCAAATTTATTTACTTATAGTCCTATCCCATCACATTATATGATCACAATATTATCATCACATATATATGATTTACAGACGATGTTAGGATTTGATATTAAATGCATAACATTATGTCAGTAAAAAAGGTTGCACGGAATCCCTTCCAACATGCGAGAACCTTTCGAAGCAGCATCTTGCCTTAAGGTTTGTTCGTTATACCATGCCCTTGGAGTCGTCATCTTCTTTGTTCTTTATGTGTCCAATCACTCAACACATCTTGGTCTCCGCGGGCTTGGGGGAATTTGTCTTGTCATGCTAGCAACCATTGTTTGAGTTTTGGGTCCAAGATTTAACTGATAAGAACATTAGCAACTTAGTTGAATACGTCGTTGTTACTGCCAGTTACATTTGGTACTTCCGAAATGGCACAATGTTTGCTTACCTCGAATACGACCCCAGCTGTTGGCCGCTCTGCTAGAGCCCCCACTAACTTACGTGAAGCTCGTGGTTCTTTGGAACGCAACTCTCTCCATGACTTCGACCTTTCCCGTGCAACTCAATCTGTACTTTCTTTGATGGAGCTAATTCTATTGCAAAGAAATTCTTCACTGTGGGAGTTTACACTACAAGAAAAATGTCTCATATCGACGCAAATTTACTAACACCTTTTAAAAGTGTCACATGAAATATTACTAACTGACACTTTTTTAAAAGTGTCACAATTTGTTTTCACTTAATGACGTTTTTTAAAAACTGTGCTTAATTTATGAAAAATAAAGTCACTTACAAAACAAATGTCAATATATTAGGCAATTTAGTGATACTCTTATAAAGTGTCACAAATTTAACACACTTTAAATTTGGTGACATGAAATCTAGGACACTCTGTGTGTTGTGTTATAGCATTGGTGACACACATAATCTGTGTCAGAAATTTAGTGACGCTTTACATCTTTTATCTGGGACCAATAACGCTATATATCTCGTGTCATAAAATCAGTGACGCTCTACATATCGCGTCACAAAATTTAGTGACGCTCTTATAAAATTTCACAACTTTAATTACACTTTAAATTTTGTGTCATAAAATCTAGGACACTCAGAATCTCGCGTCATGGTGTTGACGCATATGTTTTGTGTCATAAATTTAGTGACACTCTACATTTATCTAGGGGTGAGCAAAATACGGTTTGAACCAAATAAACCATTCGATCCGAACCAAAATTCATTATCTAGATCAATTTTTTTTAAAACTATTCGATTTTCGATTGTAGTTTTTAGGATTTTTAGTTAATTCGGTTCGGTCATATAAAAAAATACCAAAATAAACGAATCGAACCAAACCGAAATTTATAATCTTTTATTTATGTTTATATATATATATATATATATATATATTAATTATATATATATAATAGGCTTAAGGTAAATAATTATTTTATGTACGTGAATGAATATATGTATAAGTTTATTTTTTAGTAATGAATTATGGAAAAATCTTGAGAAAAAATTATTTCGGCTCAACCGAAAGCCAAAACAATTCAACCGAATAAACTCAATTGGGTTGTGGTTCGGTTTTAGATTTAGATTTTATAATTCAATTCAGATTTCGGTTTCAGTAATTAAATTCGGTTCGGTTATTGAACCGAATTTTGCTCACCCCTACTTCTATCTGAGATCGATAACACTTTATATTTTGTGTCATATAATTAGTGACTTACACATTTTGTGGAAAAAAATCCGGGGGGTTTAGAATTCTATGGAACTCAGCACAAAAGAAAAACGAAATATTTGTCAATAAAGCAATGGAGAAAATAGTGGTATGCTTTATATTCAACATATAATAATGAGTTGTAAATGGTTCCACGTATGTTTTTAAGCATTATTATATTACTAAAGCTTTTGATTCATTTTTTACTCTTAAAGATTATAAAGTTTTTTAGTTTTTTTACACATTGCTTAATTAACAAGTGTATCGGCGATATATATATATATATATATATATATATATATATATATATATATATATTTCTAGCTTTTATTCTACTTGTTTTATGTTAACCGTGAGACATCTTGATATTCCTTTTCAGAATATGATTATTAAACTTGCATTTATATTATTAAGATTTTATTTTGTATTTTAGTGATAATTATTACTAGTAGTATTCCCGTGCGATGCACGGTTTGTAAGTGCAAATGAATAAATTAATATTTATTTTATATTTTTATATAATTTTAATATAATAAAATATTACAATCAATAATAATAAAATATGAAAAATTATATGTTAATGAAAAAAGAGTGCAGTGAAAAGTATTAATGACTAAAATATATATTAGTGTGGATATTCATTTTTCTTAATGTATGAATATCTCTAGTATCCTTCCATAGAAGTCATGTTGACGATTGGGGCTGGAATTGCAATTTGTGGTTGATAGAGTATATATTTGTAATGCTAAAAATTTAGTTACCGTCTTCATAAATAATTTTTCATTAATAATATTCAATACATTTATAGAAAAATTAATTTTAAGAAAATATATTTTTTTGGGCCCAGCCGGAATAAGCCCAAATAGCTTTATCCTATTTATTTTAGGCTAATATATGGCAGGTTATTGCCAATAATTGTGTTTTATATTGGGTTGAATTTTATATACTAAAAATTGTGATTTCCAGAATTAGTAATAGATTTTGGCTTCAAATTTACTAATTTCGACGGATTTTGTTATAATATTAAGTATAGATTCTAGCAATCACTAGAATTCAATAGACGGTAGCGTTGTAGATTGTAAATTCTGATTATTTGATGATTTGATTATATAGATTTGTCACTAAAGAAAGTGAAGCCTGACTATCGTTTTTAGAGGTGGCAATTCAGGCGGTTCGGCCCCGTCGGACCAAGCTTGTCGGGCCATTGTCATATTTTAAACCGAGTTGGATTGAAACAAAATTCGATCGGATCTAAAATTAGTTAGCCGGCCCAACGTATCCCCCTATATAATATACAAACATTATGGAGTCGGTTCGTGGCCTGCGGCTCGTCCGACTTTTGGTCAATCTGGTCAGACTCGTGGGCCATATAGTACTTCGGGCCCAAATTATTATGACATATCCCATCTAAAATATCATATCTGGCCAATTTTGCCACCTCTTATCGTTGTTGCATGTGTTATGTATGGTTTAGCGCTTTTTTTTTTTCGTTTTCTCCGGAATTGTCTTTTCCTAATTAAAAGTTTGTTCCTTTTCTTTTTCATCCCCCTCCCCCCCTTTTACTTCCAATGACTTACAGAAGAAAATCAAAACTCTCCAAAATCAAAGAAACCCTCTCCAAATCTCGCCGTCATACCATCGCCCTTATCCCGCCATCGCTATCGTCCCGCTGCCGCCCTCGCCGCCTGACCATCGTCGTTGCCTCTGTGATGGTTCTTCTATAAGGTAGCACAAAAGCTCTAATTAGATTAAAATCCTCCCCACTTTGCATCTCTCTAACCTCGACATTAAAATTTTGTTGCCCTGCTGTGCTGCGCCTCGCCGGTCGCCGCCCAACCCAGCATCATCGTCGTCGTCGGTGGTTTTAATGTAAGTGCTTGGTTGTAAATATTTGGTCAACTATAGGAATGAATTTTCCTTTTGCCTATACTTATTTTTCATTATATAATCAGTATTTCGATTCAACGAATACTAGGTTGGCATTAATGATTTTAATTTTGAGGTTTTTGTGATGAACTTATTTTTCTCTTGATGCCAGTCACCACCACTTGTTGCTAGGCTGCTATTCTCCATGGGTCATTATAGTTTTCAGAAATTTGAAATTGGAACTTAAGCCCAGTTTCATCAATTATAGAGATAAGTATCATGTTAATTTCATCAATTAAAGAGGTAAGTATCAAAATGTAATTTATATTAAATTTGTATCCTTTATGACTAGTTATTGGGTGAATGGACTGGATTTGTAAGAATAACTTGTTTCGAGTTCCCGCAACAAATTACCTTATTTCATGTTTGTAGGGATTGCTAAGTTAGTGTAGTATCCTAGAAAGAGTAATGTCCTGCACCATTTTTTTAATGGAGGTCTATTCAGCTATAGTAAGAGGTAAAAATTTAACACTAAATTGGTTTTCTCCGATTTTGAATTATACTTTTTAAAAAAAATTTAAGGTTGAATTTAAGCTGGTTTTGGTTTTGAATGCCCGATTTCTCTTCAACAGTCACTTATTATTGTCCATAAATCAGTGGTTTGGTTTGAACCGCCGGTTTCCATCGGCTTTGAATTATATTCTTTATACTTTTTAAAGTACTATAAGCCAATTTTGGTTTTGAACCGCAAATTTCTCTTCAACAGTCCATGTTAACTGTCGTTCATCTTAAACGCCCACTTACGAAACACAAGATCATTTCGGAATTACTTCATATAAGAAAAAGCAGTGCAAGACTGATAATAGAGGTGTGCATATTACTAACCTCAACAACATGCCCTATAGTCTGGATGATACAGTCAAAGACACTTTTATGCTTAACTTCAAATGATCTCCATTGCAGAAGACAATTGTAGAAGATACAAGTAGCTATTGGCATGGTTCCATCAATTGCTTGTTGTTGTGAAATAAAATGAATGGGCAAGTCGTGTAATAGAGTTTAGTTTAACTTTATATATTTTTATTTTTTAATTATACGATAGTGATTAAATTAATTTATTGATAACCCGCTACGTATTGACAGGACTAATAAAAAATATTTCTCGAAGTGTGGAAGGTGATCTTTCTCTTCATACTGAATAAATTAGTCCAAAAATTTTGTATATTTTTTTTTATTCAAGTGTAGAATTTTGATTTGGTTTCGTGATGTAGGATCGAAAAGTCCCAAGAAGATGCTTTCACATATGCTTTTATTTTCAAGGCCTTAAACATGGTGCACGTTTAGTCTTAGATAAAGATTGTAATTAAATAAATACGTGGATCTTCGAATCGGGTTCGAGTTCGATTATAAAATATCTGAAATTTCAACATTTTCTTTTATTTTTCTGATTATTGTTATTCGTGATAGTAGTTGAGTACAATATTGTAGAAGTCGCTAATCCGGCGGTAGATTAGGGTCGTGCTTAAAGACAATTCACAAAGCCGGAGTACATGCTCGTCTTCGTATGGGTCCTTATATTTACACAAAATGGAACTTCGGGTAATAATTTGTCTTATCCCTTATCCCTACACATACAAAGAGATTGGGGGTGTCCAGTATTTCAAAATATAGACTTGGTTAGGTAATAGTTAACTTAAATTGAGATCTTCTATTTCATGTTGTGTGCAGGGATTTCCAATTTGATTGAAATATTTGCCGAGCATTAGCTTCGAGAAAGATAATGACCTTTCATGGTTAATTCCATCTTATAAGAAGTCTAAACTATTATGGATATCTTATCAAACCTCTTCTAGTGCTTAACTGCATTCATATTGATGGTAGAGGGTTGCCACAGGCTTCACTGAGAAAATCATCAATCTTATGATGCGAAAATCTATTCATATTTGAGGTTGAAATTTGATTGAAATATTTGCCGAGCATTAGCTTCGAGAAAGATAATGACCTTTCATGGTTAATTGCATCTTATAAGAAGTCTAAACTATTATGGATATCTTATCAAACCTCTTCTAGTGCTTAACTGCATTCATATTGATGGCAGAGGGTTGCCACAGGCTTCACTGAGAAAATCATCAATCTTATGACGCGAAAATCTATTCATATTTGAGGTTGAACCCATTATACTACGACAAGTGTGAATTTAACTCTTTAGTTATAATCATATAATTATCGTTGGATTCATATGATGCTATTTCTGATTCAAAATATCTATCATCTAGTAGGGGATTTTAGTCTTTGGAGTATATATTTGTTTCACTTACCTTTAGCTACACATAGTGCATTTAGTTACACTGATGACTTCATTTATTAATTTCTAGTTTGTGATTATCTTTTGGTTTTCGTTATTTTATGTCTTTATTGCACGTTGCTAGTTTGATGCATCCAGGTTAAGAAAGCTTTAATCAAGTTTCAACGAGAATGAAGGTACTGTAGCTGCTGAAGATCACGTCTCAATATTCTATATATACCTCTTTGATATTTTGTTCTGCCTTTTTGTTGTTTTTATTTGTTTTTATTTGTTTTTTTTTTTTTGGGTCTTGGACCATTAAATGCCTTAAAAAGAAACTAATTAAGTTATTATTTTGCATTTTATTTTATGTAGGAGCTTGAAAGGTGATTGACGAAAATGGAAGCATTGGAATTCTCTTAGCTAGTAGTTTATCTAATAATCGAGAACAATTTTTTTTTGTTTTCTTTTTGTTTTGTTTTTATTGAAGATCTTGGTTATTAGGATAAATTTTAACTATAAAGATGTGTAATTGGATTTGGAATTTATGTACAACTATTTTATATATATTGAAATATTTTATTTTGATTTTCATGTATTCTTCTAATTAATTTTTTCTTTTGTTGTTTTTAGTTATTTTAATTTAGTAGACATTCATTGGAGAAAGTGTCACCAATTTAGAGATAAGAAATAATAAAAAGTAACTTTAAGGACTTTATTATAGAAATGTCGCAAATTCAATGACACTAATTCTAAGGCGTGTTGCAAATTTAGTGACACTAATTGTGACTAGTGATTTGGTGACGTGTAATTTTACGAGCGTCGCTTATGTAATGATGCTTGTTATTGAAAGCACTAGTATCGCTCCCGTGCGATGCACGAAAATTTATTTTAAAAGTAATTATTTTTTTAAAATTAAATATAATATAATCTAATATAAAAAAAAATAGAATTATTATATTCTAACTAAATGAATATCTGAATAATCATATTTTCTTTTTTATGATCAACTGAACTTTCAAATAGTTTATTTTCGTAGAGAAAAGAAAGTATTTAAAAATAATAAAAATATTTAGAAAATACAATATTTATTTTTAAATTCTAAAAAAATATTTAAAATATCATAAACTTAACTGAAAAAATGCAGAAATTATTCTAATAAAAAATTATTTTTCATAAAAAAAGATCAAATAATTTTGATATTACTTCAAATAATTTTAAATATTTTTAAAAGGATTTATTTTTCAGAAAAATAATTAAAAAGATACGTATATCATAAAATTAGACTTTTCATAGATACTTCCAGATGTCTTAAACAAAATTTCAGAGATTTTAAAATAATTTTTCAAGCTAACTTTCAAATAGTTTAAATAAATTTTTAGAGTTTAAAAGATAATTTTCAGAAATTTATAATAGTTTTATGATTTAAAAAAAATAATAACTTTTCTTTTTCTTGCTTAAAATGATTTGATTTGAAATTTTTTATAGAAAAAACTCAAATTTTTAATGTATTTTCAACGTGTTTAAGTAAATTTTCTGGTATTTTAAATGAAGTTTAGAATTTAAAAATTATTTTTTTAGATTTTTTAACAATTTATGTTATTTAAATATTTTCTAATATTCTTTTATTTTTCTCATTTAAATTGCTAGCAGAGGTTGCAAACGTGAAAAAACGTATAGTTCGGGTTGTGATTGAAAAAAAAAAAAGAAACTGAAAAATGCGCGTACTACATGTTGCAAAATAATATAAACCCATAATGTAAATATCAATTTCTCCCAAGTGATATATGGATTTAATGTAACTTACATTTAAATATAATATTTTATAAATTCACATTAAGATAAATTATTAAATGTAAAAAATAAATTATATCTACTTTTAAGAATGAATAGCTCCTAATATTGAAATCCAAATATATATTTAGTGTGTGTGTGTGTGTATATCCACCTTAACCTATGCGAACACCGCAATAGCTTAATTGATAATGAATATTAAAACAAACATAAATACATAAATCTCATACGACACACCAAAATATATCAATTAAAATAAATTAAACTGTATTATAAGAAAATTAGTGTTTTCTTTTATTTTTTTCAATTTTTTAAAATATTTTGATTTATCCAAATAATTTTTAAAATTTTAACTATAACTATTTACTTTATTTTAAGAAAAAATAATTTTCACGTTTTAATATTTTATATGGTGATTTAATATATTCAAATACTTTTTAGATTTTAAATAAATCTTAATATGAATAAAATAAAATTCAATTATTATTCGATAGTTGGACTAACAAAATAAAGCATATGAATTATTCAATATATCTGAGTAATATAAGTATTTGTTGAACTTTATTTAAAGATACAATTAATATATATATATATATATATATATATATATATATATATATATATATATGTGAGTGTCTGTATATTTTGCTTGGGTTGCAAAATATGGAAAAATGCGACAAAGTATTGTTTATATTGAGAACTCTAAAAAACCATGTTAGCTCAAGCATGTTAATTTTATTTTTTAAATAGAAATATAGATTGTAGCACATGTAAAATCTCATAGTTTAGATTGCAAAGTGTAATTATTATTTATAAAGAAATAATATGAATAAATAGAAAATATGAATATGTAATAAAAAATAATTTCAAGATTAATTATCATATATAAATATATATATGAAAATCGTAGTCCCATGATTAATTATAACAAATTAATCTTTGTAAATACAACAATTTAATTAGTCAATCATTATATTATATATTAACTTTTACTTTTAATTTAATAAAGTATATATTCATTTATTAATGAAGGTAATACTTAATATTGTATTAATTTGAAGAAAAAAAATATAATTAATGCCTTAGAAGAAATTAAGAATGCATTAAAGATATATTTTAGGCGGGAAAAGGTAATTTACAATAATAACCCTCATTTTACTTTTATATATATATAGATTAGTAATTTCACGATGTAATCAATAATTAGTGTCGACAATGTATTGCACAATAAACTTTCGATCTTTATAATGGTAATAGAAAATAGTGTCACCACATTTGAATATTAACAACACATTCATAAAAGCGTCACCAAAACTAAGTTTACCCACGCATAACTTTGTGTCGTGAAAAAGATCGTGACTTCAAATTTAGCAACGCAACTCGCTACTCTTTTGCAAGCATAGATACTTTTGTCGTGACGCTAATTATAGTTACAAAGCAAAAAAAAATTTAGCGTCGCTATACACTATTTTTCTTGTAGTGTTATTTGAATATGGCAGATGGAAATTTTGTGAGGGCCTTGGCTAAAAGCTTCCACAGAGTAGCAAATCCCGAGCTAGTGGAGTTCTTGACGCTCGTGAGGCTCTCATACTAGTAGATTTCTTGAAGTTGCGAGATGTCTCTATCCTTTGGGACTCGAGTACGAGGATATTGGCGGGATTAGGTGAAGCTGATTGTCATATTGAGTGTCTTCTGGTTTATTAGATGTTCGGGATTTACTTGTGCTGTTTCATACTCGTGTTTTGTTTTGGATTAGTCGGACTGAGAATTCTGTAGGTCACAAGTTTGCTCAACATGACAAGACTAGTCGTCTATGTTTTTGTTCTGGGGATATCCCACCACATTTTCTCTATCATTCAATAATAGCTGAGTTGAGTACTCATTAATGAAATTTCTTTTCTCGCCAAAGAAAAACAAATATTTAATAATAACAGTTTGCAAATTCAAAGTTAGTCTAAATACAACTTAACTTTCCTAAAGTAGTAAAATAAGCTTTATTTTAATGCAAACCCCGATTGGAAAGAATTCCTAAGAGGATACTTGCTTTGAGATGTAGTGACATTTGTCACGTCCAATGTGGCACATTCACGGACGAGACATTAAAAAATGTATTTTAGTTTAAAGTTACATTATTGTAGAATATGTATTGAAAATAGTAAAAGATACATTGAAATTTGTAAAAAAAGTGTTGAAAATTGTAAAAAATAATATAATTAATAGAATCTAGATATGAAGGGATGAGTCATCAAAATTAAAATGAAATACGTCGGATATAACCGATACCTAATTCAAATAAATATCCCCTAAAATTGACCTTCAATATAATGTAGATTACATTATTCTCCACCAACTAAACTACAATAAAAGGAGAACCTAAAAAAGAAAACCTACTTAATTAGCACTAGTCTACACAATGCGTTTGGTTATTCTTGCAGCGGAATTAGAGTATTCTAGTTGAGTCCATTATTAATGACTTCACACACGAAACTTGTCCAATTTTTCTTCAAGAAACGAACGTTAGTGGGTCCTTCCCCCATTTGTAGAAGTTCCATCATTACAGCTTGCTCCACCCCCTTACCCCCACCACTGTCTTCTTCTGCTGCTACTCACACTCTTCTGTCTGTCTTTCAAACCTTCCTGCTCAAGTCAAATGTCTGCAAATTGATATTTTATATTTGCAAGAAAACAGATTCATCGGGAAGAAGAAATTATGTCTGATGGAAAGCCAGCCTTTTTAAGCGATGGGCTTTCAAAACGGACCTCCATTTTCGGGCTGCGTTTGTGGGTTGTCCTCGGAATCTGCGTTGGAGCCGCCATTGTCATCTTACTCTTCCTCATCTCTCTCTGGTTCACCTCCAGAAGAAACAAGAAGACTCCCTCACCCTTATTAGCTCACAAGAATTCCACCATCCCGGCTGTCTCTAGGGAAATCCAGGAAATCCGGGTCGACCCGACCAGGAAACATGACAGCGATCCTAAACTTCTTCTGTCGGCAGCGAGATCCGACCCGAATCCAGAACCCGACCCGGTGGAGGAACAGAGGATTCATATTGAGATTGGGAAGGAGCACCGGATTGCCTACCCTGAGAAGGCGGGGCCGGGATCCGGGTCGGGGCATGGGAGTGGGGAGGGGGCCGGGCCGGAGGTGTCGCATTTGGGGTGGGGCCACTGGTATACACTGAGAGAGCTTGAGAAAGCTACTAATGGTTTCGCTGATGAGAATGTGATTGGGGAAGGTGGATATGGAATTGTTTACAGAGGTGTGTTTGAGGATAATAGTAATGTGGCTGTCAAGAATTTGCTCAATAACAGGTATAATTATATATACAAATTCTGAAACTTTTTAATGAATATTTTGTTCATATATTTCATATGTATACCATGATCATCATCTCTGTTATTAAGATTTGCTGTATAGGTACGACTAGGTAGTTGTTGGCTGCCTTCATTTTTTTCGCGGCTCCTTCTCTCCTAACCATGCTAGCCCTGCTTAATCCCGTCTAAGCCTTAACTAAGCACTTGCCCCTAATTCGCCTGACTGCTAATGTCTAGCGACTCATAGAACATTTATAAGATTGAATTTCGGGGACATAGTCTTTGGATTATCTATTCTTGTTTGTAATTTAAATCCACTGCATATGTTCGACAGATAAATCGAGTAATGTTTGGTTGATATGTTCAACACATAATTGTTTTTAATAAACCAAACAAAAATAACTGAAGCCAATTATTGAGATATGAAGTTGCATATTTAGGTAATTATATTTATGTTGTTGATGAGTGTTAATAAATTATGTTTGATTGCGTGTTAAGAGGTCAAGCAGAGAGAGAGTTTAAGGTTGAAGTTGAAGCCATTGGTCGAGTGCGGCATAAGAATTTGGTGAGGTTGCTTGGCTATTGTGCTGAAGGAACTCACAGGTAGTCTTATTAAACTTCAGAAATATATATTCTTTACGTATTATCTCTAACATTCGTAAATTTGATGATGTCGGTTTATCAGGATGCTTGTTTACGAGTATGTCAACAACGGAAACTTAGAACAATGGCTTCATGGAGACGTAGGGCCTCATAGCCCTCTCACTTGGGAGATTCGAATGAACATCATACTTGGAACTGCCAAAGGGTATGTGCAAATTCATTAGGTTGCGTTTCGAACTAAGCATTTGGGGATGAATTTGAAAATTTAAGTAATTCATCGATGTTCTTTTGAACTAACCTTCGACATATTTGTGTGGGTTTGATTTGTTTCCACTCAATCAATCCTTTTCTGTGCTGTTTGTATATTAACCTTAGTGATATTTTCAGGTTGACCTATCTGCACGAGTGTCTTGAACCTAAGGTTGTTCATCGTGACATCAAATCGAGCAACATTTTATTAGATCGACAGTGGAATGCTAAGGTATCCGACTTTGGTTTGGCAAAGCTCATAGGCTCTGAAAGGAGTTACATCACCACTCGTGTTATGGGAACATTCGGGTTAGTCATCATGTCTCAAAAGATTATTCTATTTTATTTCTGTTTTCATCATTAATGAAGGAAATAACTGTCTTTTTGCTTATATTTTGTAGCTATGTGGCTCCAGAGTATGCAAGCACGGGCATGTTGAACGAAAGAAGTGACGTGTATAGTTTTGGCATTCTTATAATGGAAATTCTTACGGGAAGAAACCCAGTCGATTACAGCCGTCCCCCTGGAGAGGTACTTGTTCAACCATTGACTTTAATTTCATAATAATATGTTTGATCATCTCGAACTGAATGAGTAAAAAACCATTAGGTAAACCTTGTTGATTGGCTTAAAACAATGGTATCCAATCGGAATTCAGAAGGAGTTTTGGATCCTAAATTACCAGAAAAGCCCTCTTCAAGAGCATTGAAGCGTACCCTTTTGGTTGCTTTAAGATGTGTAGACCCCAACGCTCAGAAGAGGCCGAAGATGGGGCATGTGGTACACATGCTAGAGGCCGACGATTTCCCTTTCCGCGATGTAAGTTTCTATCATATACTAATCCAATTTCATAATCTTCTTTTGGTATGATCTGGTTCTGATACCATATTGAATGACCACCTCATGTGAAAGCTTAATCTGTTACAGATTAAAATTACATTAAGACAAAAGGTCCTGTAAGATGGTCTAACCGTAAGACTCATAGTTAAACAAGTCAAATTTGGTTAAATCAAATTTAACTCAATCTGATTATTTTAACTTGTCATAAAACAATCTTAGAGAAGATCACCTCTTACTTCAATATTTATTTATCCCCGAAAAAATACAGGACCGTAGGGGTGGAAGGGAAAATGGTCGATCACATCGTGATGGCTTGAAGGAAATGACAATGGAGAAGCGTGTAACTGAACCAGGTGATAGTAGCGGATACGAGAGCAGTGTCCAAACCGATAGGACTTTGTTGAGGAAGCAAGAAACTGACGACGAGCAATAGTACTGCAAAACCCTATGTAAATAACAGCTTTCGATATGACTGCTCATTACATGTTATATAGCAGATTCATTATGATTCGTTTGTAATGTTCGACAATCGAGCATTTTTTGTGTTTATGAGGAAGTGAATTGTATGTTTCATTAAAATGTTAGCTGAATTGAACTAAACTGTTTGACAGTTATGTAAAAGTATGCGAGGTTGCTGTGTATCTCACAATTGCATTTCTATAACTTTAGTCACTATAGAACAACAAATGCATACAAGTAAGCACTAAGCACTATTCTTGCTGGAATCTCCAACGAAATTTTGTTAGAAAATTTTGCAGGTTTTCTTGGTGGTTAGAGTTAGTGACAACAATGACATCACGGACCAAGTCGTCTGTTCTACTTTTGGTGTTACATCTGTATTCCACGCCAAAATTAAGAATTGTGAACTTTGAACCTTGTGAATAATTAATTCTAAATCCATGAAACATAAAACTTGAATTCATGAAACATGTATCGAGATATCTGTGTATAGTATCTTGTATAGCTTGTATTATATCTTTAGTTGTCCCACATTAGATGTGTATTTGTAATTACTCATACTTACCTATACAAGTTCTATGCTGATATTTCAATAAAAGTATCACAAAATATTTCTCAACATGGTATCAAGAGCCTAATAGGCTAACACCATTTTCATTCCACAAGATCCTCAATCAAATCTTTTTTTTTTTTTTTTTTCCTCTTCAAATATTCAAGGATTAGTTGATCAACTATTCCTTCCTGGTCAATTATTCCTTCTTTCCCTCAATTACCATTATTCTACCCACCTTTCTTTAACCTCTTGTTGATAATTACACAACTGCCATGACCACTTAAACAGCAAGCAGCGACTTCGTCACCTTCAACGTCCCACATCAGCCTCTATTGAAACTCACCTCTACCAACTACGTTGCGTGGAGCTTTCAAATCGGAACACTAGTCGGTGCTTACAACTTGCTTGATTTTGTCGATGGGAGTTCTTCCTGTCCTTCCCCCACCATTACTGCCACTGGTTCTACTGAATCAAAGGCCAACCCAACGTTTGTGAAGTGGGTTCGCCAAGACCAACTGATCCTCTCCATGATTATAGGCTCCCGTTCTCCCATACTCATTCCATTCATTGCCACCACCACAACCGCTCGAGAAGCGTGGACGATATTCTCGAACACTTATGGCAAGTTTTCTCGCGGTTGAATCTTGGCCCTCAAGAACAAGATTCATAGCCCATCCAAAGGTGCTCGGGCGATCACCGATTACATGATGGATATCCAAAGCATTGTTGATGAACTCTTTCTTCTTGGAGTCACAACATATTCAGAAGACCTTGCACTCAAAGTTCTCAAAGGACTTGTCGATTCCTATCGTGAACTCTCGCACACTATCCAGGCCAATGAAACTGCAATCTCGTTTGAGGAGCTTTACGAGAAACTCCTTGCCACAGAAGCTCAACTCTCAGTTTGATCCACTGCCACGCAACCTCACCCGGTTATGGCCCTGTACAGTGGCCGGTCTTCTTCCCGTGGCTCTGCCCAAGGGGGTGCGACCTCCTTTCCACGCTCGTCGCCTGTTCCCCATCCGTCTCGCCACTCGTCAAGCAATCACTCTCGCCCTTCGTCGTCGCATATTGGCAGCCACCAAACACGTCCTATCTCTGGTTCTAAATGTCAATTGTGTGGTGTTCCTGGTCACTCGGCCATCGCTGTCCAGACTTCTATCTGATGTTTTATTTCTTACCCTAGTGTACCGCAAATGTACAGTGCAAGTGTAGCTAGTGGCGAAAATGTCGATCCCACAAAGACTAGGTTTCTATGTTAACTAAATACTCCGATTTTAACAGTTCTACTCTATCTAGACTCTCGAAAATGAAGTGATTGGTATGATTAAATAATTAAACGCTTGATTAACAATAAAGCAAATAGCAAGTGAAGATTCAAATGAGACTAATATGTATCATAGAGTTTCGATTTCAGCTATGATCTTCTATGTTTGATTAACCTAAATTCTAGACTTTTAAATTGATTCTATTATTTATTAGGCGGCACATAAATCTATTAGCCCTCCTCTCGGACGATGCTAATGTGTAGACCGATTAAAGACAATTACCCTCTCGGGCTAACTATCTCCTAAGGACTCCCAAAAGACCCAAAACCAGAGCCTGCATAAACACCTCATCCTCTCGGACGATTATTGGTATCTATACGCTATATGTCATAAGTCTCTTAACAAAACTCTCCTCTCGGGCGCCGAATTGTTAAACTTGTAGACAACTAATATCAAGTGATCAAGTTGATATAATCATGTGAATAAAACAGACATATAGATAAACGACAAAATGAAGTCTAGAATTTAAACGATTAAATCAAAACATAGTCGATAACATAACCTACTTTCCAGCCCTAGAACACAAAGAGTTTAGCTACTCATGACGAGCGATAAAAAACAACAAGATTCATAAAAAGATAACAAATACGCGGAATCTTGATTTTGATCTCGTCAATCCAAGCTTCTGGTGCTTCTCCAATGATAAAAGTGTGTTTTATCGAACTTTGGAGCTTGTATTTGTAGTTTGGGATGGATTAGGGTTAAAACAAACAAAAAAATAGGCCAAAACGCGTAAGAAAATCATAAACTGACTAAGCAACTCGACCGAGTCGTCTATGCTGCCTTAACAAGATAAATCCACAAAGCTCAGCCTTGACCGAGTCACTTCTTCACCTCGACCGAGTCATCGCCAACAACCTCATGACTCGACCGAGTCATTCACACAACTCACCCCAGTTGTGTGAGCTAGACTTCAACCTTTTCTAGATCTGAGTCCCAATTTGGACTAGACCGAGTTGTATTCTCTGGACCAATTCTTCATTTTCTTCATTTCTTTTCATTACCTTTGCCTTTTTTTTTTTTTTTTCTCCAGACTCTGTCTAAATGGACTTTTTGGCATAAATCACCTAAATAACTTCAACACAAACACAAACACGTCATCTGACACAATCTAACGAATTTAAGCGCAAATCGATCAATTATTCATGCAAATGTTATAAAATCCTCTTCTAAATCGACCTAAATGCAATGACTATCATACACCAATGAACCAAACTTCTCGTCCACCTTCTCAGTCTGCTTATGCCTCACCATCTGCGCATACAGAGGCATCCTCACTCACCATCCTCTTTTGAATGGACTTTGGACTCAGGGGCCTCTCATCATGTTACTACCGACCTTCACAATCTCTCCTTACATACTCCCTCCAGGGGATCGGACGACATAATTATTGGTGATGGTAACGGCTTGTGTATCCATCGCATTGGCTCATTAAAATTTTCTAGTCTCCCTTTATTAAAGTTTAATGACGTCCTATTTGTTCCTAAAATGGGAAGAATTTAATTTCGGTTGCTAGTCTTTGTCAAATGAATGATGTGTTGTATTTTCGGCTTCGCATTTTCAGGGGAAGGACTGTCATATGGGGAGTACTCTTCTTCGTGGTCGAGAATTAATGTACAAGTGGCCTTCGACCGTGTTGACACGTCGGTTTTCTAACCTAGTATTCCGTAAGTGTACGGTTGTAGGTGTAGTAGCGACAGTCAAGGTCGATCCCACAAGGAATAGATTTTAGGTAGTTCGATACCCCAATTGTCTAGGATTATCCTAACTAGATACTAAAATTTCAAGGTTGTTTGCATCTAAATTAATAAACTTAAACTAATTAATTACTTAACTATGACTTATCAAACAAGAAGGAATTCCGATTAATAAGAAAGTATCCTAGGGTTTCGATTTCAGGACTTACTTCAATGATGAATTTGCTCAACTGATAGACTTTTAAACCAGATTCTAATGTTTATTAGGCGGCGCTCCAATAACCTAACCCTTCTCTCGAAGCGACTAGATCGTAGATTAATTAAGATAATTACCTTCTCGAGTCAATTAATCCTAATAACTCCCAAAAGCTCACAAACCAATGCCTACATAGTCATAGACAATTGCACTCTATGTCGTATGTCTAATAACAATTCTCCTCTGAAAGCGGAATTGTTAAACGAGATAACTAAATCTAGGTGATCAAATTAAATTCAGTTGGAAAAACAAACATAGAGATAAACACATAAAATGGAGTCTATAAATCAAAACATAATTCAAAACATTATCGTAAAAATCCCTACTTTCTAAACCCTAGGACACGAATAGCTTAGCTACACATGCCTAGTCTCAATCCAAGACAATAAGTCATGAAAAACATTGTAAAGAAAAAAAAACTAGAAAGAATTACTAAACCCGATTGAATCGTCTTGATAATTGTAAGTTTCTTTGTCTTCCAAGTCGTCTAACTCTTCGTCTAAACGGATGTGTGAATCTGAAGTCTATGAAAAATGAGCTCTCATGTCTTTTTATAAACCTCCGAAAAGTCCACGGGAAGTTAGGAATTAATTCCTTCTTGGGACAGGATTTGATTTCAAAATCGGTCTTCTGACGCGGCCGTGTTAGTTAAGTGACACGGCCATGTCTCTTTGAGCTCAAATCTTCTAAACAACAACCAAAATGACACGGTACATCATCAACATCTACTGGATTTTCATGATCCTCTAGTAGTTGCATGTTCAAATAGGCATCTGAAGGAACAAATTCCTCAATCGCCATATTAGGGTTTTCTTCAAGAATTCCAGTTGGGGCATCTGCAGGGGATGTTGTAGCATCCGGTAGAACATCATCCCTCTTTGTGCCTGGATATTCACTCTGAATATCATATGGATTTTGTGGTAAGTCAGCCATGGATTGAGTGTGAGTAATTTCTGCAGAAGTGGAAGAAGTAGCGTGAGAATGAGAAGCAGAGAATAGCAAGGGAAGATTAGGGGCAGTTTATTTTCGAAACTGTCTTTGAAAGATGCAATGATCTGGGCTATTTCCTCCTCTGAATTAGACATCTTGAAAATAAAATAGATTAAGAAATGAGAACAGGCCCAAAGTAAATACCCATAAAGACAGTTATCAAAAGTTCAAAATTAAAAAGCAACTTCCCTAAATGTGTTCCACCACTTCTATCAACTACCTCCCACTTCCATCAAAATAGGGATTATGATAAGTTCAAAATACCACTAATTTAACAACTGCAAATATTTTTAATAAAGTTTTTCAAGAAAAATTAAAAACTGTAAATACGAATTAAATTTTTTTTTTATGGATTTTTAATTTTTTGAATTTTCATACACAAATATTATTTTGCTTTTATAACAAATAAACATTACAACAGTACAAATTTTTTAAGTGGAAGTAAGACATAAGATGATTCATAAAAGCCAACCAGAAATGGTGTTCTACACAGTGATCCAACACTTGAAGCAATACCTTAGTTCAAGTGTTTTCTACCAAAGATAGAGAGAACTTGTCATTAAATTGCAAGTTACCTATAGGTCATCATCAGTAGAATCTAAACGTTAAGAGAATCAGAAATGGATGATGATTTTGGCAAAAACAACTTATGAACAAGGGAGTGTATAGCTTACCCATTGAGATTAAGCTTCAATAGAATCATCTTTATTAGAATCTGTCCTTCCAAAAATAATTCTGTAAGGTAACAAGAAAACTATAGAAAGCACAAATACACAATAGAACACATATGTACACTAGGGTGTTATAGCACCCTATGAAACACTATACTATTAGATAATACACAAACCAAGAGATTTCCTTAGGAAGGAAAATCTCTCAAAATCTAAAGCTTTAGTAAAAATATCTGCAAGTTGTCTTTCAGTAGGTATGTGTTCTATACTCACAACTTTCCTAAGTCTGTGGTTCCACTTACATATTTTATGATACGTTTTACAGCATTCAAGTGGGTTACTTTAGGATCAGCTTGATATCTAGCACACACAGAAACACTATTGCATAAATCAGGATGGCTAGCAGTCAAGTATAACAAACTCCCAATCATACTCCTATACAGGGTGTTTTCAACACCTTGTGAAACACTGTCTTTGCAAAATTTTGTACAAGAACTCAAAGGAGTTTTCATTGTTTTAGAGTTTACCAGATTAAACTTGTTGACAAGGTTCTTTGCATATTTTGATTGACTAAAAAATGTTCCATTTTCATGCTGTTTAATTTGCAAACCAAGGAAAAAACTTAACTCACCTACAAGACTCATCTCAAATGATGAGGACATTTGATCAGTAAAGGCTTTCAAATCCTTTTCACATGTAGAACTAAAAACAATGTCATCCACATATATTTGAGCAATAGTGATATGAGAAGACAACTTTTTTATGAACAAAGTTTTATCAACATTGCCCCTTTGAAAACCAAGTGAAGTGAGGAAATCAGTCAACCTATCAAACCACGCCCTCGGTGCTTGTTTTAATCCATACAAAGCTTTTTTAAGCTTAAATACATGATTAGTTTTATAAGGATCAACAAACCCCTTGGGATTGCTCTACATAAGCTTCTTCATTAAGAATACCGTTCAAGAATGCACTTTTAACATCCATTTGATAAAGCTTGATGTTGAGAAAACATGAAATGGCAATCAAGAATCGGATGTATTCTAATCTAGCAACTGGAGCAAAAGTCTCATCATAATCAAGGCCTTCAACTTGTGTGTATCCTTGTGCCACAAGTCGAGCCTTATTACAAATCACTTTTCCTTGCTCATCCGTTTTGTTCTTGAATATCCATTTAGTACCAATGACATTCACACCATGAGGTCTAGGAGCTAAATCCCAAACATCATTCCTTGTGAATTGATGAAGCTCTTCATGCATATCATTTATCCAATTTTCATCACGTAGAGCTTCATCAATATTCTTTGGTTTTATATTGGACACAAAGCAAGTTTCATGTATTTGCATGTAAGTTGAAGATAAGCAAACAAGTTTTACCATTTTTGAGTAGTCAATTCTTTCCTTAAGACGAGTACGAACACGATCATTGACATTACCTATGATTTGAGAGACTGGATGCATCTTACGAACTCTACTAGGTGAAACCCTTCTTACCAAGTCTTCCTTTCCTACATCATTGGTTCTAGGTTCAGTTTTCCTTTCATCATCATGAGAGAAAGTGTGGAACTCCGTAGGAGTCTGACCATTGTCATTAGGAGGTGTTTCAACACTTACTGAAACACCTTCAGAGCTTTGAGATTATTTTTCAACAAGATCCAATACATCATCTTCAACTCTATTCCCTACAATGTCGGTTAGATCATCAAATACAATGTTAACACTTTCTTGGAAGGTTCTTGTACGTAGGTTAAAGACACGATATGCATGACTATTACTGGAGTATCCTACAAACAATCCTTTGTCACTTTTAGAATCAAATTTGCTCAATTGATCACGATCATTCAGAATGTAACAAACACGTCCAAACACATGAAAGTATTTAAGATTAGGTTTCCTACCCTTGAGTATTTCATAGGTATCATAGTACTACCCGATCTTAAATACACACGATTAGAAATGTGACAAGCAGTGTTAACAGCCTCAGCCCAAAATCTTTTTGACATATTTTTAGCACACAACATAACCCTAGCCATTTCTTGTAAAAGTCTATTTTTCCTCTCGGCTATACCATTTTGTTATGGTGTTTTAGGAGCTGAGAACTCATGCATTATGCCTTTCTTTTGATAAAATTCAGTAAAGGATGCATTTTCAAACTCCCTACCATGGTCGGTTCTAATTCTACCTATCCATACTCCATATGAATTGTGAATTTGAGTACCATGGACCTTAAACATATCAAATGTTTTAGAATTTTCTTTAAGAAAGAAAACCCATGTAAACCTTGAAAAATCATCTACGCAGACTAACACATATGTTTTTCCTCCTAGACTATCCATCTCTACAGGACCCATTAAGTCCATATGAACAAATTTAAAACAGTGTGTTGTACCATGATGTTGCAGTACCTTATGAAACACTTTCTTTTGTTTACCTATAACGATCACAAAATTAAGAATCCCCTTTTGCACATGAGCTGCAAACTTTATCAATCTTACCACACAATTTTGGCAAATCTTTCACAGCCTCCATTGATGCAATTCTTTGAAGTTGACGAAAGTTCACATGGCCAAGCTTTTGATGCCACAACTAAAGCTCATCAATTTGTGCCTTGTGGCATGCTAACCCTTCCTCAATAGAATAGCAATTATTGGAGGCTCTTGTTCCTGTCATAATGCACTCATTTCCTCCATCAAAGACACTACATAAGTCCTTTCCGAATTTGACATGAAGATTTTCATCACAAAGTTGACTTATGCTAATTAAATTTGCCATAAGACCTTCCACATGCAAAACATTTTTCAAGTTGGGTAAACCTTTAACATCCAAGACACCTTTACCAACAATTCTACCTTTGGCTCCCCCCACCAAAAGTTACACTACCACCATCAAAATCTTCATATTCTTTTAAAAACTTTTTGGCTCCTGTCATATGCCTAGAGCATCCACTATCAAAGTACCATACCCCCCTACATCAGCGATCAAAGAAGTGTAAATCATATTACAACAACTATCAGAAGGTTGCTCAGGAGGAGAGATGGTTTTGGGCTTAGTGCTGTGTGAGATAGAGTGTTGCAACACAGACTGTGACACTCTAGAAAGTTTTTTTCGAAGTAACTTTCTTCTTCTCCTGAAACAGTAGGGTCTTTTGTGGCTTGGGATTGTGCAATAGTCACAAACAACTTCTTTATGACCCTCATCAGACCTAGACCTTTTTGATTTAGATGGGGCACTCTCTTCATCATTTTGGAATTTTATAAATAAATTCCCAGTTTACTCGGTTAAGCAAGCAATATAAGGATCAAATCAAATGTGGAGGAGTGTCTTCTAAAGATAAATTTTGAAATTTGTTCATTTCTCTAGTAAACACTAGAGCTTTGTAATCATCAAAGGAGGGATTGAAAGATTTTTAAAAGGAGTTGTCATAACCGATACCAAAAGAACCATGTTGTTGAGCTGAAAGAATTTCGTTCAACTTGGAAGTGCCAGAATTAAAACGACTCAAATAATCAGATTTCTTCTTAAGATCTCTAGTTACAGATTCTAAATCTTTATCTTTGGACAGATAATGATTTTTCCAAGAGAGAAATTTTGTGTTTGAGAAAATCATTTTCTGCTTTAGTCTCATTCAACAACTTGACAGAAACCACAAGTTCTTGATGCATTTCTCTAAAAGCCATAAGAAGGAGTTCATACTCAGAAGGTTCCGAGTTAGTGTCAAGAGCATCAAATTTTTCAAAGGGTGTTTCAACACTTTGGTAAACACTTAAGTCATCCAGTGTTACCATAAGTGCTGCAATATCCTGCGAAACACTAACTCCTTCTTCTTCATCCTCAGATTCATTTTCACTCAATGTGACATAAAGATTTGTTCCACGTTTCATGAGTTTGTTAGCACATTGATTAGTATAATGACCATAACTAGAACAAGCACAACATTGAATCGATTTAGTATCTTTGGGAGAATATCCACTCTGATTTTGAAGTTAAAACCAGGAGTTTGAGGGAAATCATTTACTGAAGGATCTTTCAAAGGAATCTTTTCCAGAATTTCTATTTTCAAACCCTTTAGTGACAGGATTAAAGACACCTTTTGAACCACTCTTCTTTTTATTTTTTGATAGAAAACATTGATACTTCTTAGTCAAATAAGCAATTGGATCATCAAGTTTTTCATCCAGATTCACCCGAATGAGATGGAAAGGCAATTTTCTTGTTAACTCCTCTCATTTGGTGTTGTTGATTTAAGTTTAGTTCAAAAGTTTGAAGGATGCCAATCAACTCATCCAAACACATTTTGGATGTGTCTCTTGAATCCTCTAAGGGATACACTTTGATGTTGAAACGTTCGGAAAGAGGACGTAATACCTTGTTAACTAACCTTTCATTGCTAATGGGATCTCCAATGGCCTGAGACTCATTAGCAAGTTCACACAATCTGGAATTGTATGAGGAGATAGTTTCTGACTCTTCCATTCGGAGTGTTTCGAAGCGTGTTGCTATCATTCGTAACTTTGACTTTCGTACACTCTCCGAGCCTTCACATTGCCTTTGAAAAATCTCCCAACGCATCCTTAGCAATTACACAATTTTGGATCATTCGAAACAAGGCAGTATCTACTGATCCAAAAATAACATTAATTGCCTTAGAATTATAGCACGAGAGAATGAACTCATCGTTCGTCCAATCTGCCTCCGACTTGAGAACCACATCACCATCTTCATCTTCTTTACGAGGAGGATTCCAGCCAACCACAACTGATCTCCATGCTCGCTCGTCCAACGATTTGATGTAAGCCCTCATCTTTATCTTCCGCATGGAGTAGTTTGTTCCATCCAAAATCGGAGGCTGCATCAATGTTGTTCCAGGCACGTCCAAGATTCCTTTTTGCCGCAGAATCTCACTTAGTAGCATCAAGTGATTGCTCTGGTACCAATTGAAAGAATGTATGGACTGTTCATGAGGAGTGTTATTGAGAGTGTTGTAACACACGAACGAACACACTCTTGTTTAAAGTCGAATTGTAAATTGTATAAAACTGGAAATGATAAATATAGATGAGATAATTCAAACTCAGACATAAACAAAGCCTGAGCAATTTCTCTTCAATCACAGCGGAATGATTTTTATACAATCTCTTGAAAATCCTAAATTTGATCATACAAGAAACAATCAAATTTCCACTCAAACTAATCCTACATACTAAGAAATCCTCTTTTGAGAGGAGATTACGCAAAGTCTCACAACAAAGAATGTGAGAAGTATGAAGTAGTTAGTCTTCAACTTTTGGAGTGAAAATGTCTTGAAGAAATCTGATCTTTGCACTCGGATTCTTTCTTCTATTTTCCACACTAGATCTTCTCTTGTCAGTCATATAAATATTCACCAGGAATGGTAGTTATCTCCTTCAAGATAAGATCAAAGAAAATAACCGCCAATCTTCCAAAGGAAGACTTTCGGTTTGGATAAGTTTCTCAAACAGATATATACGAAGAACTGAACTTATCCAAATACTGAATATGTAGAGTAAATGTACAGGGTCAGCAAGGTAAAATTAGAGGAAAGAGTAGAACGTGTTTCCCAGGGTGTTTCAACACAAGGTGAAACACTTAACAGAATACTGAAGGAAACACATGTTCTGACAATATCCTTTTTCCTCCTCTACCCATCGTCCCTTTTCACCAAAATCATATCAATCTGATCTGGCTTATGCCTTTGAGTAGCTTTTTTATGAAAGAATGAAGTATTTCTGTCTCCTTCTTTGATCCATAACTGTCTAGATCTCTGCAACCATACAACCTATTCTTTTTCAGTAAATCATCCATCTCCATTTTTATTCGTTTACATTCTCTAACCACCTTCTCAGACTGGGTAGCCATATGTAACTCGTCCAACTTAGTAGTTAAATCAGCTACGTTTTCATACATTGCCAAATGTAGCCTGGATCCACGAAGACAAAGCACTACCACACCCTTTAACCTTCTGTTCGAAGGTATTCAGGTGTCCCTCGCTCTAGCTTTGAGCGACTATTGCCTCACACTCCCTATTTGACAACCACATGTTTTCAAACATGAATCACTTCCCCCATTTTTGTTTCAGTTTCATTTTCCATCAGCTAATAGAGTGTGTGCCGCATTGGATGAGAATAGGGTGATGATCCGACTTAAGATCAAGATGTGTTATAAACCATTATGGAAATATAGCTCGTCATTCGGTATTTCCTTAACATCTATCTAACTTTCTTGGATATTATGTTCCCCAAATTGTAAATTTGTCCAATTAAATTAGTGACCACAATAGAACCCTAAGTCTTGCAATTCACAATCCTCCAGTGCCGCTCTAAACATTATCATTGATCCTCCTATCCGAAAAGTCCCACCTTCTCCCCGGACCATAAAATTTTGTTATAATCCCCGAAACACATCCAAGGGTGCTGCTCCCCCAGAGTAAGCTGTCTTAATAGGTTCCATGCCAAGTGGTTAAGTGAAGAATTTGGCCATCCATAAATGCCAGTTAATGTCCAAACCCGCCCCTGATCAGAGGTGACTTCCATCGTGATTTGATTGGGAGAAAATAATTTAATCGTACTTGAGTATCATTGTTCCATAAACACAGAGGCCGCCACTACGCGCTCTCCCCTGGCCTACATAATCAATCGAAAAACAACCGTGAAAACCTAATGATTGTGAGTTTAACCTGCCCACCTGTTCCTTTTTTTATTTTGTTTCCATTAGAAACACGATATCTGCATTTTCATCAGGCAGGATCTTCTTCAGAGCTCGAACTGTTGCTCGGTTCCCAAGCCTGCAACAGTTCTAACTTAGGGCTGTCATTATGTTCGGCGGGAGCGATCACCGGTCACCACCGTTCCATTAATCATGTCCACTTCCATATACGATATGTGTTTCTTCAAGTTCACTTCATCCTCCTTATGATAACACTCATTCCGTTCTTTGCATTTTCCTCCAAAACTAGGCTTTGGTCGGTTTGAAGTGCAAGAGCCACTGTCTCGTTTTTCTATTTTCACTTTTCGGAGGGTCGGTTTGGGTGTTATAGCTGGATGCGAGTTTTTTTCATTGAATTGGTCGACTAGGTGGTGGAGTATATGTGTAGGTATGAGAGTTTGTTTTGATTGGAGCTCTAGGTTTTGGTACACAACATTTGGATATCGTGTGGTAGTAGGGTAGTTAGTTGGGTTGGGTCCAGATGGTTTGTTTGTGGCTGTAGGTGGGTTCTTTGGATTTGTATCTTGTTGTGTTTCTTTTAGGCTCTCAGAAAAATTTGGTTGGATGGGATTATGGGTTATCGGTGTGCTTATAGGGATATATGGTTTTTCATGAGTGTTTGTTGCATGGGTGTCTTGCTGGTGAATATTGCATGGGTTGTGTCGACATGTATTTGTTTGGGATATGGGGTAAGTTGCTCAGTTTCTGTTAGCAGATTTAAGGGTGTCGTATACGTAGTATGAGATAGGGTAATTATGTGTGTTTTGTTCATGGTTTGCACTGGTTTATGGGTTGGGATAGGCACTGGAAGTTGGTGGGTGTTGTGGCTGGTTTATTTGAGTAGGGTTTGCATTAGGAACCTCCTTACATTGCACTTGGTGTATATTGGAAAAAAGTCACTGGATCACCTCTTCCGCCACTGCCATTTGTTGTTCTTGTTTACCATTGTCTACCTTCGTATTTTGATGTTTAAAATCGTCGAATAGTTTACGTCTCATACTCACCAAACTCGATTCTTTCTCCTGCTTCACCACCACCTTAATATGTTTTATAGGTGACGCTTTGATGGATTCTGTAAATGGTAGATCCTCCTACTCAAGATCAACGAATTCATCTCTTTCTTTCACTATATCATATTCTCTTTGAACATGTTCCAGACGCCCACATATGTAGCAAAAGTTAGGATTCGTTCATATCGAAATGCTATCCAAATCTTCTTATACTTCAGTAGTATCTGTGTTCCTTTTCTCAATGGCTTCATCGGTTCCATATTAACCTTTAGATGCACACTACGGTTTACTCCAACCAGAGACGATTCATCAGTTTCCACTACTTCCCCTATTCAGCTACCAATCACCTCAATTGTAACCTCAGTACAGGCGGCAACATGAAGATCTTAAATTCTTTCCTAGAATGCCGATTTATTCAATATAACCTCAGATGGTTTCTCCTCCGGATCCAATTCTTTTAAACTAGTAGATTTTTCCGATAATGTCATGGCTGGAGGTCAAGAATATCATCCATATCCCGGCTACTGTTAAACTGGAAAGAAAATAGGTTATTGTCAACGTCTGTCACAATCATCTCCTTCAGTGGTTTCCATGCTTTCCGCATCTATTCGAGTACACCATATCCGTTGAATGTTTTTTTAGTCCAAACCCTTCCAATCAAACACAATGTTCTCCTGTTATTCGTGCTACCTTTCCCTTCCTCAACCCTATTGGGCTGTTTCTCATCCTTCACGCCTCTATAATTCAGATCCGCAGCCATCCATATCACATAACTTTGACTTGTAGTAACACAAAGAAAAAACACAGAAGACAAATCAAAAAAATTGAATGAAAAAACCTTAAACAAAATTCAAGTTACCCAAATCTCTATATAGCGCACCTCATCGGAACCCTAAGTCTGAGAACGGGATTAAACACATGATAAAGAAACAAAGAAAAAAAGACTAGGGATTCAAGACAAGTCAACCAATATAACACGAATGAAAGAAACGGAGATTCACAACGAAATCAAACGACACGCAAATCTTATACGACCATAGCTACTCTATCAGAAGCACAAAACCCTACCGGACTTAGGGACTCCAAACATGCAAAATATTTCAATAGAAAGTATCACAAAATATTTCTCAACATCATGAACCCATAACTATGAAATAAAAATATAGCCTAGTTACAAAACTGAAACGTAGATTGTAAGTTTAAACCTGAATCATTAACCTATGAACCATAAATTATGTATCATTGAACTAAAAAATGAATCTTGAACCGAATTGTTGATATGGAGTATTTCTTAAATAGTTATTTTTTAGGAGTGAAATAGGAAAATAATGGACATGTGATTTCATACGTGTGTAAGTAAGTTGGATAGAACCTTGTTTTTTTGCAGATTATTTTCTATTCCAAATTTTCAATTTGTATCGCATATTGTATTTTAAAATAATCGGTACACATAGGTGTATCTAATAACATTGTTAATTAGGGTTTAAGCATCAACTTGGATCATTTAATTTTAATATGATCCAATCCCGATCTTAATTTAGCATAAGAAATAAATGATGTTTTGGAGTCCTAATTTTGTTGCTTATTTACTTTTTCTCGAGCTATTTTTCAACATTTTCTTGTTTAGTCTATTTTGGAGAGAGTGAATATATATTTTGATGTGTTTCTAGATGATTCGACTCTAATTGATCCAACTTTGTTAAAGCACAAGAATGATGTTCTACAAGGTGCGCAACTCAGATCCTCTTTCCTTTCTTTAAAAATAAAAATTAAAATCAAATCCTCTTTCAAACTCTCATCAATTAACAATGTAAAAGTAATCTTTAAGTCGATATAAAAATGGCGTAATTATGGGGTATTAGTAAAGTCATGCCATTAATGTGAGTCATTTTATTTTTTTCCCTTTCTTTATGCTAATTTGTGTGTTTGAAGTGGTCTCGATGTTTCCAAACGGTTAGAATATCTACCCCTCTCCCATTTTTCTTTTTAATTACTATAGTGGAAGAAATCTTTTATGCCAAATCATGTTTTATAAAAATATAATTATAATACAATTTTTACAATATCATAGTTTTGTACTTCAGATTAGAGTTGTCCTTTCGATAAAAGATTGCCAACTTGTAATCCTAAGTTTTTCGCTTTTTAGATCCCATGTTGGCACGATATTTTAAAGGCGTAGGTTATTCGCAATTCATAAAAAAAATTTACCGTAGTCCACTTCTCAATATAATTCATTTTTATTTAATATTTAGAGTATAAAATTATTAATACAACACACTATATATTAATTATACCCTTTATTAAATTTCTACCTGTTTCTCAATATAAAATAATAATTCACTTTTTCAAAAACATATTGGTATGAATATTAAGTGCCATGTGAAGTGTGAACCCAAACCACAAACTCACCAGGTTTTTTCCCCTATTGAAAGCCAGCTTTGGCGAATAAGTGGAAATAAATCGCCATAAATCATCTGGTTTCTTCGTCTCTCGGAATTCGAGGTTTGGTGAATCATCCCAGAGAAATGGGCATGGTTTCACAGCAAAATTATAATTGCTGCTGTCTTTACATCGAGAAAGAGAGCATATGAAGCAGTAATGAATCGGGTAATGTACTGAACCTATAAATCGGCGTGTCCATCTTAATTTTTTAGTTGATTCTGTTGCAGACCTTCGGAGATTGGAGATGGAGAATCACCAAAAATCGAGAAACGAAAATAACATGATAAAAGAAGAGACGCCCTCCATCGATGAATCTACAAGAAACATATGGTTAATGAAGTTCTAGAAAAAGAGACACGTGTTATTGAAGATGACCCAGGAAGAAAGGTCAAACTGAAAATGACACTAAAGAAATAAAATTATATGTTTTTGAATTATATATAAATTATTTTTAATTAATTATGGTAATTTTCATTAAGGATGCTATAGTATTTTATCAATAGCATTTTAATTTATTAAATTAGTGGGTTGCATTGAGAATTTTTATAGGCTGCGAATAGCCGCCGTCTATTTTAAAATAGTTCATAAATATTTGAATTTCTAATTTTCAAATTTGTAATTTTTTTTGAATTTATTATAATTATCTGAATTTATTTGTATATTGAACAATAATTTTAGAAAATATCTAAATAGAATATGTGATTGATTTCCAAAGATTCATATTTATCTAATTATTCATAAATTGTGTTATATTTTCAATATTTTCTTTTTGTATATAGATTTAATGATTCTTATTTCATTTTATTAATCTAGAATATGCCCTAGGCATGATGACTATTCTATACAGTAGTACCCAAACAAGATATCCACCATACAACTAAGCGTTAGATGTAAGATTAAGGATTAATCTATTTTATCACGAGAGTATGAGAGCTTTAAGTTACGCAGAGAGAAAAAATCATTTATTAAATAATGAAATTCTACTTTATTAAATTAAAGGTAAAAAATATACTCAGTTTATTAAATCATCAAATCTGCTAATACTATTTTATCACTAGAGTATGAGAGCTTTAAGCATATTTATGGTTATGTATTAACAAAGTTATCGAAATTATTTTTAATTACTTATTTATATTTTTTTACAAAATATATTTTGTTAGAATGGTCTTTTTTACGGAAATTTACTCTTTGCAAGTGAAATTATGATATTTGTTACACTTTTGCAATCTTTTTTTTTTTTTTTTTTATATAATTATTATTATTTTTTAACGTTAACTAAGAGGGTGTTTGACTAAACTTATAAGCTCCTTAAAACATCTTATAAGATGTTTAAGAGCTTATAAACTCTTGAAATGTGTTTGGCAAATAAGATGTTAGACAATTTATAAGATGTAAAAATAAGCTCTTGGAGCTTATAAGCTCAAAAAAAATAAAAAAAAGGTCCTCAAGTCCATCTTATTTTTTAAAATCTTATAAGTTACACTTAAATTCCACATACTTCACACACATACACACAGTTCACACACACTACCCATGTTTCACACAATTCACACACATACACACACTTCATACACACTACACACGTTTGACACAGTTCACACACTACACACACTCTTCACACTGTTCACACACTTCACACATTTCAACCCGTGAGATTATAAGTTGGTGTGTGACTTCACAACTAATTTCAGCTTGAGGAAAGTGATTAAAATAAGCAGAAAAGCAGGAGAAAAACAACTGAAAATAAGCTGAAAGCAGTTTTTGTGGAAAACAGTCAAGTTAGTTATTTCTGTTACAAAACTGTTGTTGTTGATGTTGAGCAGAAACCATTGTCTTTCAGTACAGAAACCGTTGCGAGCTTCCTGAACTAGCAGTTATTTTTCTGTTGTAACTGTTTTGATCCAGACTTCATCCAAAGGCTGATGTTAGGCTTATATACTCATTTTATATACTCATTCAGGTGTAACACACATCATTCATCCAAGATTAGGAATTAGAGAGAGATTTGTAGAGAGAGAAAGAAAGGTTCTTCTTCTTCTTTGCATGAGTTCTTGGAATTCTCTTTTCCTTGTAAAGTCTTGGTGATTAGTGGATTGATAGAGAACACTCTATCTGTGGATGTAGGTTTTAATAACCGAACCACGTAAAATCATGTTGATCTTCTTCATTTCAGATTTTTAGTTCTTTGCTTTCATATTGATTAGTTTATGTTTGATTTTTTGCTTGAGTGAGGTTGATATTTGTTCTTGAGTGAATTATTTCAAGTAACACAACCACTACACATAGTTCACACACTTCAAACACATTTCACATACTACACACACTACACACTCTTCACACACACTACACATATTTCACACACCACACACACTTCACACACTAATAAAAAAGTGTGTTTGATATTAACGTTCAAATTAGACCACAAATTAATAGCTAAATTGCTTCATTCAATTGCAAGCTTAGAAGCTCTTTTATCCAAATACTTTACTAACTTATTAAGCTCTTAAGAAATTACATCTCATAAGCTCTTTAAACAACTTATAAGATGTTTAAAATAAGTTTAGCCGAACATCCTCTAAACCTCAAGTATGTTTCTTTACACTTTGTAACCTAAACAATACTTTGTCGCACTAACTACCCTCAACTATGTCTTTTTTACTCTTAACAATCTAAGTAACTTTATTCGAATTAATCAATTTTTATCCTTAAATAAATAAACTATTTATAAGAAAATATAACATTTATATAAATAAATTACACATCAATTAAAATATTATAATATTTTGAAGAACTCATAGACTTTAATTTTTTTAATTATTAAATAACTTTTTGACTTTATTTTATTAAAGTTATATTTTATTGAAAAATAATATTTGAAACCATCAAGTGAAATGTTAGAAGTTGCAAACGTAACAAGAAAAATTTAAATATGTATAATTAAAATAAAAATTTATTTAGATAAATAAAAAATATAAATCAAAAGTAGGAAAAAAAGTATAAAATTTTACATTACATCTGAAATATCCAGCTAAATTATTAATGTTTCCTTTATTATATATTTCATAATTATTTTTAAATATTTATGGTTAGAATTGAAAAATTATTTTCATAAATTAATATATATATATATATATATATATATATATATATATATTTGTGTGTGTGTGTGTGTTAGAGTGTGTGTCTGTGTGTATATATAAGCCATATTAGAGGTAAATCCACGATTAATATTTTTCAGCCTAAAATTTTGGACTATAATCGGTAAGTTGTTGTCACACTTGGTAAGAATCAAACTTGATTCTAATTTTTAACCTGTTCCATTTCTAATTTATTTGCTATGTATTATACATCAAATTAATCATCTTTTGACGATGTTTCATTTAGCATCCATACCACATATATTATAATAAGATATTTAATTTAAAATATTAGATTATTTATTCGTTGATATTTGAGTTAGAGTTTACCGTTAATTGTGGGTTCTACTGTATAGTTTTGGTTCGGAATACAACTAAAAATTACTCAAATAATTATCTTATAAAAAGAGTTTACTTGACTATCTCACTAAAAGCACAACTAATCAATTTATTTTATTCGACGAGAATTTTTTCAAGTTTTCTTCATTTATTAAGTTGAGAGGAAATTAATGTATTTATAATTGAACACTTGCTTTACTAAATTAAAAGTAAAATTTAGTATTTTATTTATAATCAGCTTATTAGATTATTGATTTGCAAATTTTTATTTGTTATATCACAGGCTTATTACTTTCTCGCATATATATAACTCTACATATTATAATTAATTTGAAAATTATTTTTCATTACTTATTGGTTAATTAAGCTATCTATGCATGCATATAGGTTAAGAGTGATACATACACACTAAATGTGTGTTTTGGTCAAAGATAAGAAACGATCATTATGAATATATATATATATATATATATATATATATATTTTTATTTTCAATTTTAATATTTTATCATAATGCTAATTTCTAGTATATCTACATACATATAAATATAAAGTAAGTTATATTAAATTCATATATGACGTGAAATAAACTTATATTTATATTACTTATAATTTATTTATGTTTAATTCAAAATTCCTAAATATTTATTTTATAGGATAAACCGGTCACATTTTTAAATATTAGGTTATCTCATATTTAGCTTATTTAAAATAATTATTTTTTAAATACTCTTCCGTTTTATATATAATAACACAATCCTTACCACTTTTAGTAAGGATTGTGTTTTCTCGTCCAAACTAGGTTTCCTCAATCGGCAAGGACACGTGACTTCATCCAGTTCGTTGATAAACAATTAGTCAACTAATTTATTATAGATAGTAATAAATTGATTTTAATTACTTTTAATTCAGCAGTTTTTTTGGCAAGCATACTATATGCTATTATTGTTTTTCAAATTTTACATGTATAATTATTCTATATTTAACATTCTTCTCCTATAAATATGGTTGCAATTCCTCACTTTGTGAATTCTTTTCCTTCTCTACATCCTCTCTTTCATTCCAGACGTTTTTAAATCATTTTGTGATATTCAGTTCTATAAAAAAATTGCAGAAAATCAATGCATTTAGTGGTCAATTTCTTTCTTTCACGATGAAATCATTTTGTGATTGGTCATTTTCGTCACCATTTAATTATTTTCTCGATAGGTTAGGAACGACTATCAAAACCCATCAAATATTTTCTTATGTTTTTCGTTCAGCCATATTTCTAGACACCTACCAGTATATTCAAGAAGATGATACATATTCTCTTCTTCATTCGATTAAATTGTTATATACATACATTTGTTTGGATCAGGTTCGTTCATCATATTCTCGAATCAAATGTATTATTTTTCCAGTTAATATGTCTATTAATTAACAATTTTTCTGTTGTGCAAATTTTATAATTTTTTGTGGCAGATTATGTCTTTGAAGAATTATTGAAGCTTACTTGGTTCCTAAATCTTGAAAAGTTGTATTTGATGTGTCAGAAGAAGTAGTATTGAAAATTATGACATGTATATTTTTATTTATACTTTAGTTGTATAGTTTTTGACACATTGTAATAAGTATTTGATAATAAATCTTCACGGTGATATAGTGACTTTTTTTTTTTAGTAATTGTATTTCATGCAAAATCAGATTATGAAATGTAACTTATCTATTTTTATGCAAGTTTTGGAATTTAGGATGTAACTTTTTTATGTAAATGATAAACAAAACATACTCAAAATGGATGTAATTTTAAATTTTAAACCAACGAAATAATTTAATTTTAATTAATTGGTGTTTGCAAAATGTAATTTCGTTTCTTTGTTTGTTTCGTTTTAAATATATAAGGACGTGTATGTCATATTCAAGATATTCTAAATCCCTTCCAAGTATTGTATATCAAAAGTTTTCTAACTATATAAATAGATATTTATATTCTATATGTATATCAAGAATTTCGCCTAATTAATCTGGGTTTGCTATTAAATTTTGATGAATATTTATTAATATTTGATGGATATATTTGATTCGGAGAGAAAGTTAAAAGTCTTATTAGAAATTGTATTTCATGAAGAATTACATTATGAATGTAATTTATCAATTTTTATTATAAGATGTGAGGGATTTCTAAAATTCCGCATGTTTTTATTTATTGAATAACTCGGTGAAATGTTAACCTAATTATGAGATGATCAAATTGTATGAATTTGGTTTTATGTACTTAAGAAAAATGATATTAGATGTTATATGATAGTCAAATGTCTCCTAGAATAAGTTTCATAGTCACGTCTTTAATTTTGCATGTTTGTTTACCATCATTGTTTTAGTAAATCTAGAATAGGTTTCACAGTCACATCTTTAACTTTGCATGTTTGTTTACCATCATTGTTTTAGTAAATCTTTATGATTAAATGATTGTAAATTATAATGGGAATTGACCAAGGAATATAGTAAAATCTCTATAATTATAATCATAATCTATAATAAAATTATATATCAGACCTTTGGTCACCTCAAACTACTGAAATTAAGTATAAGTTGATTAAATAAGTCAAATATCTATTTTTTTTTTTAAAAATATTTTGAATTTCAAAATAAAGGAATATAAAAAAGAGATGTATATTGGTGTATCTCAAAATACCTAATGTCATACATACTATAGGTGGGTGAACGTTAATAAAATAACTCAAACAGTTATAAAACTTTAAATATTTATAGCACCAAAATAAGTAATACCATAAGATAATATGTGTGAATATATCTTGTGGAATAATATGCAATTATTTATTATATCTATGAAATTATTAACATGTTTTAGTTCTATTCAATTTATTCTCATATTCATATATGAACAAGATTGATACAGATTTCCATTTCTTTTGCTTACAATTAAGGTTAATGTTAAGTATATACAATGTTATTTAAATTGTTTTTTTTATTTCACAAGTCTTCATATATAAAAAATATATATGACCAAATATTATCTAACTTAACTTTCAATAATAATTTCTTATGCCGAATTTATGATTAATAATTACATTTTTTGGTTTTTTTATAACTTGATTTCATTTTGAAATTTCAAAAGACATTTGCTTGACTTTTGAATTTTTTTCTAACTTATTATATTATTTTTTAATTGACACTTATCTGTACAGTATTTTCTTGGATACATATGAAATTAATAACGCATCCTGTTCTAAAGTATAATTGAAATGCAATTTATTCAATTTTAATTAACAAATATTGGTGTTTTCGAAAATATTATTTTACAAATAAATTTATAATTCAAAATTCTATGTTTTTATTATATTTATTGAGCAATTATTATATTATATTAAGTAAAACAAACGTAGTTGACTTATACTTTTGGTGATTATATTTATGTCGATCTTTTGCATTATATTAGATCACTCCTATTTTAAATTGTCTACTCTTAATTAAAACAAATATTGTTTGCAGAATATTTGAGTGTAGTACATTCAACCCATATTAGAACATGATTGCCATAATAGGTCATATTTATTATTTTATATATATATATATATATATATTTATATATATCATAATACTTGCCACTATTGACAAATTTTGTGTTTTCCCGCCCATTTTTCATTACCCAATCGGGAAAGACATGAGTCGAACGAATATCCGTCCATTATGTATTACAATTATGGAAATTAAGACTAAATATTATTTCACTTCAATTATCCAGCCATTTATTTAAGAAACATATAATTAATATATTTTAATTCCCTATTAATAAGATTGTATTTTTTAATTTGGAAGATCATCATCACAAATTATCACCATATCCGATTTTTACCATAAATCATGTAGATATTAAAAGATTTTCGTCAAATCTTCAAAAATAAAATCCTAATAATTTAATACTCTCCAGCATCCAAAAAATCATAAACACAAAAACGTCGTTTCAAACTCAATTGGAATTCTCTCCTTTCTCTCTCATTTCGTCATTCATCTTCAACCAGGTAATTTTATGAGCAACTTTAATTTGATGTTTCTATGCGAATTATTTGAATAATTGTTGGGCAGGTTTATTTGTTTTGTTGTTTGATTTTGTTAATTTTCAATATTTTGTTAGGCTGTTTCGTAATCTTGAAGTTTTGTATTTTAATCTTACATTCATGTTTTGAAGTTCACTTTTATATTTGTAATTTTTTCTTAGTTTTTATCATGTTTGTGCCCTTTTAAATTTTCATCTATATTATTTTTTTGGTTTTGTGCTATTTTTTATTTTTTATTTTTGCAGTTTTTCGAATTTGGATCTTAAATTTCTAAAGATATTCCATTACTTCTTGCAACTTCTCTAAAAACAGTTTATAATTTTTTGTTTACTGAATTAAATAACGACTTTTGCCTTAGGTGTTTTTTTTTTTTAATCAATATTTGTAATTGTTATCTTATTCTATTTAGTGCGTTATCTTTTAAAAATTCTGATTTGTATTTTTATAAAACTGACCAGAATTTCCATATCTATTTTGAATATGATATTGGCGCAGAGGTACTTACTTTTATGAATTATTATTGTTGCTTAATTAAGCTATTTAGTTGTCTTTGTTGTTTATGATCTTATTTTATATAGATTATTTTATTGTTTTGATCATAAAATATTTAATCATGTTATGTTTTTTATTCGCAAGTTTTATTTTTTATTGTTTGTATATGCAGGTTTTGATTTTTATTGTTATTGTTATTTCGAACAATATTATATACAAATTATGGTTTACAATTTTTCTATGTTTTCAAGTATTATCCTTGATTTTGAATTATCCAGGTTTATGTTTGGCTTCATTTGGATAAGGTATTCTTTTTTTCATTGTTAACATATTATCGTACATGGTTTTTATGTTTATTATTCATTTCAAATAATATTATATACAAATGATGGTTTATATAGGATTGTTGATTTGTCAATGTTTATCAAATAGTATTTTTCGCTAGATGATTTGCCCAGATATATAAATTACATTAAATCGTTTTTATTATTTTTTACTTACTATTTTTTTCGTAATTTAATTCTTAATTTTTTTTTTACCATTTATAGAATTATCATTTGTTTTAATATTTTATATTTGTTATAAGCTCCTATCAATCAGTTTTGGATAGTTGATGTCGGCCTAAACCCTATAATCGGATATGCTCTTAATGGTATATTTCAAACACATTTTATAATATTAGTAGTTTATAAATATAATATTTGATTTTTTAAATTTTGATTCCACATGTATGTAAACATGCACTCATGATTGACAGTCAGTTTCATCAATTTCTTATTTTTGTTCTAGTACTAATGCATTTTAATTTGTCTTTATTTTGATAATATTTTATTTCAACCATGAGTTACATTCATACGTCGAGGTCTTTGTGTAGAAATTATGCTGACGACCGAGAGTTCTTGATAGTTTATCGGTTGGATTATGATGATGTGGTATGTCAATTTATTTCATAATTCTTTTTTTTGAATTTTGTACATATATACCAGTTCAATTAATAATGTTATTCTAACACTACTGTTTTTAAGGCGATTCCTTCCAAATATATGGAAACTGTTGGAGGAACTCTACCTTCTAGTTGTATGATACATGTTTTTTTGGTGGTATTTGGCATGTTACCATTCGACGAGTTGGTGAAAATTAGGTTTTTGGTAGGCGTATAAAGAATTTAGTTTGAGATATTAGTCCACAAAATGGTATGTTTTGTTGTGTAGATACAATAGTCGAGCTGAGTTTTCGTTCATTGTTCTCTTCACTGAAGGTTAGGGGAAACCTAATATCGTCATGCTTGAAAAAAATCAAAGGAGTATGAACAAAATTTGAAAATGGTAAGCGTCTTATTTAACTTTTTAAATTTCTTTTCAATTGTAATAGCTTTTTGTAGCGATCATATATTTTGTCTTACACTTAATTTATTTATTTGTGCATCTAATTTGTGATTAAATTTGTTAACGACATGTTAAAAGATTGTGCTTTAAAAATATTTGGTCCTTTTGAAACCTGAGCATATGTTTTATGCTCAGGTTGATCTTCAGGTCAATTATGAAGTGTTGGTATGTGTCTAATTAAATCATTTAGTTATATTATTTCATATAACCATGATTTTTTTTCACTTAATTTATTGATTTAACTTTATATTATTTTTTCTAATTATTTAACCCTGTTTTTTTTTTTTTTTTTTTTGGGTTTAAATTTAAACAGTATTATTCCACCCAAGTTTTATGGCTGCTATGAATTGGTATTTGCCTCCTTTATGTATTCTTAAATCTATCTCGGAAGAAGAATGGAGCGTCACTCCTGTGTGTCTCCTAATATTTGAGTTATAAAAATGGGTTGGGATGAATTTATCACCAACAATCTAATTGTTGATGGAGAGTTGATATTTTTTCACTACAATGGTGATAACCTTTTTTAGGTTAATTTTTTTTAATAAGAACTGCACATATAAGGAGGGAAGTTTAGGGATGAGGTTTCGTAAGGGAAGAATTTTTTTAGATCACGGTGTTGCTAAATCTTTGTATCCCCATGTTCAAATGGTAAGACTATAGAATCTTAACTTTTTACTGATAAAATTTAACAATTTAAATTATTAAATTTAATCCTTTTTCAGTTGTTGGAACTGGAAGTGACGTTGGACGTGATATTGGTACATCCATTGAGGTTTTTTTTTTGTTAATTTTTTTCTGGATATTTGTTATAATTGTTTAGTAGTATATATATTATAAAAAAATAATTTAAATCATCAAAATTATATTGATATTTTATCATTCTATTTGAAAATCTTTAGATACCAGATACTGATTGAGGTTGTCACAACTCTTTGGGTCGAACTATAATTGAGTTTGATTTTAAAGAGTTTTACATCAACAATTTGTTCTTCATTAAGAAAAGATTGGTATATTAGTTATTTTGTAATTCAATACTTTGTTCTTGATATTATTATTGTAGTTTACTGTTCATCATATATATATATAAATTATAGGTGTTCATTCTAATTAGTTTTTTATATCAATATATTCCTTGCAGAGTATTCCTAATTACTTTGCAGATGAGTTTTTGAATCCGAACAAATTCATGTCTGCTGATGCTTTCCTCGCTATTAATCTGGAAAAAAATGGAGTGTCGGTATTCTCTATGAGGGTCATCGGTGGATTTATCAGCGTGGGGTATCTCAGTTATTTATGATAATTATCTTACTTATTGTATAATGTTGAAATGTTTTTAAATCCCTTAAATTTTAAAAAAAATATATGATACAATTTTTGGATGTCAATAATCCACAAAATTTCTAAAGATAAATATTTCAGTTTTTATGAACAAAAAATATATTACATTGTGATAAAAGGAACTTTAAATTTATTTTGTCCACGATTTCTTAAATAGGTTATGTCCAATTAAATGAAATTATTTAAGAATCACATGAATCCATATTATTTCGTATTAATTTACAACATATTCTATGGTACATTTTAATTATAAGTACTTATTCATGCCATACTTTAAAATCCGTACTTATCATATTATATTATGTGTTTGCTACCATTGTTAAGAATATATTAATTTTTTTAGTTAGATTCAGCATTTTAATATTATTTAATAAATAAGTGTTGAGAAAATTTAATTATTATGATATGATTTTTAATTATCATAATGCCTCATCAAATGTGCATACATAATTCTTCACGATTTTGGACAAAAACACATCCAAAGGTCATGTTTAATTACATCACTATAACTCTCATATTGATGAATGAAATGATTTATAGCAGTTGCATTAAATTGAGAATGGTGGGAGATGCAATATTTTTATAACGTAAGGAAAAAAAAATACACACTATATATTGACATTGCACCACCGTTTTTAACATATCAAGCATAAATTTCAAATTTGCAAAACAAGGAATCGTCGAATCATTTTGGAAGAAGGCAGAACTTCATCCAAAAAAATAATAATAATAATAATAAAACACTAACCATAATGTGCACCATCTTCATTTGCTATAATTTAAAACTAACCATAATGTGCACCATCTTCATTTGCCATAATTTAAGGCAATTCTTTTTTTTTTTTTTTTTTTTTTAACGTATATTCACAGCAAATTTAATGATAATATTTAGAGTATAAATTATTTTTGATGTATTACTTAAAAGCATAATTTAAGTTCTCATATTAGATGCTACATACACTAAATAACGAGTTTAATATTATTATAATTTTATTTTATGCCACAAATTAATTTAATATGGTTCAAGTGTATTGCTACCACTTTCATTTTATGCCACAAATTGTGATTGCACTATTTTTTATTTGTACGTTACTTGTTAAATAAATGAAAAAACAATTTGCATACATTCTGAACATTCTGAACATATATTTTCCAATAGCACTTCTATATATCATTTCTGTAACAAATAGGTGTTGAAAAAAAAATTTTAAAAAGAATTTTAACTATCATAATGTGTCATCAAGTGTGCATGCATGATTTATCAAGATTATGGAAAAACATAGCTAAAAGTCATTTCAATTAAATCACCATAACTCTCAATTTAATGGATGAAATGATGAATAGACTTGGATTACTATGGTAAGGTCGAAAATGCATTTTTTGAATTAAAAAAAAAAAAAAAGAACAATATGACACTATATACAGATATGACAAACACATTTAAAACATATCAAACATAAAATTTCGGAAGTGGTAAAACAAATAACCTTTGAAGAAGTTTGAAGGATTCAAACATTAAGGAGAAATCTCAACTAACAACCTTAAATCATGGAAAATTAAAATGGTGTAGATTATGGTAATTTTTTTTTTCTTTTTTCCTTATGTATATACTTTTGAGATATGATTTTGATTTCTCTATTCGTTTCTAAAGTTATTAATTTATTTATTTCCAATTAAAAATTATCTAAGAATAGAAATATTTTTAAGGTGTTTGTTCACAAACTTATATTTTTTCGCAATAATTATTTTTAGTACATATTTTAATACTATTTATTATTTTATTAATGCATGTAATCTATTTTTTATGTAGGAGGTCCTAACAATCCTATCGTGATCGAAGACGACAAATTCCCAACCTTTATTGTTGATTTACGTCTGCCAAAGCATTTCCGGGGGTGAGGTGTTAGTTATTGTCACACTTGAGCTTATTGAAGTTATTAAGTATTGATGTGACACGTGAATTTCATAAAAAAATTTGAAAATTAATGATTACTTACTCTTATAAAATTCGTCTACTTAATTTCTTCATTGCATGGTGATTTGGGTTGTCATAGAAAGTATTTGAGAGAAGGGGTTGAGAGAACAAAGAGAGTTTAATATTTGTCATCTTGTTCTTATTTGATTTTATGCATGCTTGAGGACAAGCATGGTTTAGGTGTGGGGGAATTTGATGTGTCTTTATTATTCCATATTTTATATGCATATTCCTCAATAATTAGTCTACTTTTGTATTTTAATTAGACTAAATGATTCTCTTTGGTTGTAGGAAGAAATATTTTGGGCTTAAGGAGAAATTGGGTTTAAAGTGGATATTTGGGCTCAAATTATGGAGAATTGGACCAAGATGGACCACGATATAAGATGGGCTGAATTGGAGACCGACAGTGGGTCTGATAAGAGTTTTATTTAATAAAAACTCTTATTCTTTTACTGTAATTACTTAGATATTATTTATATATTTCCTTTTTAAAGATAAGATTGGATATTACTAAGATTTGATTAGGAGTAGGAATGGTAATTTAATTTTCTCCTAGCGTGATTTTAAGAGGAGGCGCGCCAGTTCAGTATAAGAATTCCAATACGCGCTCTCTCTCTCTCTCTCCTCTCCAGTATAATTCACGCTAGTTTTACGTTATTTTCCCTTTTCTCTGTTCTGTTTCCTTCAAGACAATTGCTAGACTATTGTTTATGAAGAACATCAATTCCAGCATGCGTGGCTAAGCTTATATTTTGATTCAAGGGGTATAATTCCTATTATGCTATTGTGAGGTTGTGTTTTTATTATTAATCTTGTTTAATTCAAGTATTTATGGATTCAAGCATATTTATGTCGAAATTATTTATAAAATTGAATAGACAACTCAATTATTATTCATGAGTTCTTGATCCGTAATTGTCATGAACGATTGAACCTTAGTAACAATAGGTTAAATTAACCGTGCTACCATAATTAGTTTACCCAAATTGAATCCATAAGCTAATTATTTATAGCTAAAGCTATCTCGGATATGAGTAATTAGGTTTAACTGTTTTCATAAACTTCATTTTGTCATTAACGTGGTATGGAACGCTATCGTGCTCAGTTCGTTAATAATACGTATTGACTGGTTGCTGGGATTGGTCAATTACTTTAGGAAAATGCAAGATTTATTATGATTATCCTAATAAATCTTTGATTAAATAATTGAATTGCAAGAAATCTTTTTATGAGCCTATGATCAATAATATAATTGGATATCAGATCCTTGGATCAGAGTTTTCGCATATTGTTACTCCCCTCGATTTTAATTTTATCTTTAGTCATTAAATCAATCTTTAATTTCTTAGTTATTTAATAGATTAATTATAGGAATTAGCTTAATATAAACCAAATTCAAATCCCCTCTTTTAGTTGCTTTCATACTCAAAGGAATTTAATCAATGTTCTATGAGGAATCGACCCTACTTGCCACTTACTCGTAATTTGTTAAGTAGGAAATTTGTATTTGGTGGTTCGACGCCCATCACTATCACAGCTTGACTTGTTTCCAAGAATGGTAAACCTAAAATGAAAGGGACATCCATGTTCCTTTGCGGTCGAGCAAGCAATCCATTGTAGAACTTACACACTTGATGCTTCTTTGAAAACCCATACTGAGGACAACTCCGGATAAGATTCCAGAATCACTCCCAAGCTTCGCCGAAAGGTTCTTGATCCATCTGCATAAACTGATTGATCTTATCTTGCGAATCTAACATCTTACTCGGTACTTCAATAGAAATCATATGCTTAAGTCTTCCCATTCTGTTACATCATCCAGCGAGTTAAACCACTGAAGTGCTTTGTCTTTCAATGAGAATAGAAACAACCTCAATTTTACTTGCTCGTGTGGCATGTGATTTATCTTCATCTTTTCAGCCAACCTGCAGAACTTATTCAGATGCACATTCGGGTCTTCTAGTGTGCTCCCATCAAACTATTTTTGTTGAACAATGTTTATCAGAGCAAGCTTCAACTCGAAGCTATTGGCCTTCAATGGCGGTGGTTGCACTCCTCCGAACTGCTGATTTGGCATAGGATGAAGACAATCACTTATAGGTGTAATGTCCTCATCTATGTCATCTTTCACGACCTGAGCACGTCTCTGCTGCTGTGGTGAAGGTTGTTGTTGCTGCAAATTCGTTACTCTATCATCCAGATAGACTAAGGCACCCAATATCCCATTCAGTATCTCCTCTTGCTTTATAGTTTGTGGAGCATTCTCCATCTTGAATGTGGAATTTCTTTTCGTTCAGTATCGACGGGCAGTTGCCTTAATCTTGGGATCAAAAGGAACAAGATGCTCTTTTTCTTTTGGCACAGTTTGCATGCGAAACCTGAAAACACCACAAAAAAGAAATACCACGTAATACTAAAATAAATAAATAAAATAAATAAAAATTTAAATTGAAGAAATATAAAATCTAGTCTAGTATCCTCCTACTACACAAGATAAAAACTAAGACGCTATACCTATTCCCCGACAACAGTGCCAAAAACATGACAGGCTCTAATTCTAACCCGAAAATGCTGCAAGTATACTGGTGTAGATGTATATATAATTGTAACGACCCGATTTTCATAAAAATATTTTAAAGCATTTTCAAATATAAATAAGTAATTGTTTTTTTTTTTTTTTTTTTCCTTTTATATGTCTATAAAAGACAATACTAGACAGGCCGTTAAAAGAACCAAATGAAAAATGCATCTAAATCTATTCGCGAACATAATTATCTTCAATAAGGGATTATTTAAGTATCATACATTGACATGCTTATAATATAATTAACTAACAATACATAATATAATACTGATCGCATGGAAAAAGACCCATACGAGTGTACTTACATTGACCGTATGGAAAGAGACCCATACAAGTGTACTTTAATTTATCCTATTAAGTATAAGTGTTTGTGTGTGTGAATGTACAAGCATACCTAATGTACAAGCCTATATAACATGCAAATCAATTCCTACTTAATCAGATTCTAATAACATTCACAACCAAAATAACTTCACAAACTTTAACTAAATTTCATAAGTACCACAATCGAAGAAAGAACTTGAATTATTTAAATAATATATATATATATATATATATATATATATATATATATATATTGTTTCCAACTCATAACAATTAGCAAAATCTAACTTTTAAGAAAATAATGTCTCAGACTAACTTGCAAATAAAATACCAAAAATAGGAAAAATCAATTTATATTTGGAACATATGCTTTCACCGTACCGCCATCTCCTCTACGTCCAGCCCCTTGACCTGAAATATTAAAAGTAGTGGGGGTGAGCTACATCCAGCTCGTGCTTGTCAAAACTAATTACACCCTTGATAGTATAACATGTAATAACAATTATAAACATGACATAAAACTTGAGGGTAAGTAATAAATACTTACATGACTTATAAATTGAGGGTGGGTAACGAGTATCCACATAACTTATAACTTAGGGGCATGTAGCAAAGTAGCATGCAAAACTTGAGGGATTGAACTAATCAATCATACTTAGGGGAGCAAAACACAAATCATATAATAAAAGTTAAACATGTACACATATCATACAGACATAATTAATAATGACAAACAAGTAAGAAACCCCCACCTTAGAAAAGCAATTCTGATAAAACCTTGAAAACCTTGCGTAAATGATTAACCACTGTGTTCTTGATCAGAAAACCCTGTTGTTGCTCGAGAAAAATATAAGAATGACTGACTCCATTTTCTTTCTTTTCAGCGTATAAAGATGGCGTGTGTTAGGCGTGAATATAATGGTGTATTTATAGTTAGGGATTAATAAGTCTCCTAGGGTTTCATATCTTATTGGATAAGACTATATTCTGACAGGATGAGGATTAGGGGATCAATATCTAAGTGTATATCTTAAAAGATTAGGAATGCTAATTCTTGTATATATCGGGATCTAATCAAGAAACACTGTAATCTACGATACTTTACGGATATGTAACAAGAAAATAAATTAAATAAGTAATAATTATTAAATAGAAATATGATGCATGTTTTGGGCTTGATAAAATGAATGATTTATGATGCATGTATGTACTTGGGCTTGAAAAATTCGAATGGACTTACTTAACAACCAGTCGCGCCTTATGCTGCCACTAGGTGATTTGAGCATAAACCTCATAATTGGCCAAAATAAATAATATTTTTTTATTAAATATATAATATAGTTGTAAATAAATAATATGCAGAAAAATGTGGGGTGTTACAATAATGGAAGTCAAGGTCGATCCACAGAGAATAGGTTAACGTAGCTTGATACCCTAATTATCTAGGACTATCCTAATTGGATATTGGACTTTGTAAAAAGATTGATTAACTATTAAACTAAACTGTATGTAACTAATAAACCAAATTAACTAATAAAAGCTGAGTTCCAATCAAAGAGAATATACCCTAGGATTTCGATTTCAGGAATTACGCTAATGATGATTAATCTCTAATTTATAAACTTTTAAACCAGTTTATCTATCTACTAGCCGGCACTTAATTAACCTAACCCTTCTTTCGAAGCGACTAAGTTGTAGATTGATTAAGATAATTATTCTCTCGAGTTAATTAAACCTAGAAACTCCTAACATGCCCTCAACCTTTGCCTACACGATCATAGACAATCGCGCTATGGTGTTATCGTTTATTAATAATTTCCTTCTCTCGAAGCGGAATCATCCAACAAGTAAATTAAACCTAATTGTTCAGATTAAATTCAATTATAGGGATTAAATTAACCAAACACGTAGATAGATTTTAAAAACTGGAGTCTATAAATTAAATTAACATTGTGTAAAAACCCTACTTTCTAATCTTAGGACAGGAGTAGTTTAGCTACTCATTCCTACTACCAAATCAAGACAAGAATCTAACGAATACATTGTCAAGAATTTGAAAGTAAACAAGGAATAATTAAACTAGATTGTTTGGCTCTTCGATCTTCGTCTTGGTCGATCTCGCACCTTCTACTCCAAGGTAAAAGTATGAGAAATTCTGATATAACGTAATGTCTTCCTGATGATTCACCAAAAATCGAGCTTCTATGTCTTTTTGTAGGTTTTGGGACGAGTCCTGGGGTCTCTAGGCTTCAATTCCCACTTGGAACAAAAAACCTCTTCAAAATTAGCTTTTTTCCACGATCGTGCAAAATAACTTTCGCGGTCGCAATTCTTTGTGCTAAAAACTTACTTAAAATGTGGCTTTTTACCGCAGCCACGATGCATGTGTGTCATGGTCACATCGGTTCAACTCTAGACCGATTCCATACCGGTTCAGACCAGTTCAGGTTGGTTTAGATCGATTTTTCCTTTTCTTTTACTTGTTCTTTTATCCAATAGTCGTAAAATATAACTTTTGACCCTGAAATACTCAAAATACCTTCAAAACAAGTCAAACACATTAAATGGTCCAAATATAACATATCTACACAACTCTCGACCAAATATGCATGTAAATGTTATCAAATACAATCCTAAATCGACCTAAATACATGCATAATTAACATGTATCAGTAGGATCGAAACCTGGAGAGAGCACACAAGCTGAAGACCGTCTTGTGCGCACCCCACCAGCGGAAAATCAGGCAGGCCCTAGTAACTGGTTTGACATAGTTGGACACTCAATAGATGAATATATGAACAAGAATAGTTGTTTGTTGTTGTATGTAGTAACACTTAGTACTCTGACTTTTTGTTGTTAGGGATGTATATAGGTTATCTTTTGCTCATGCTTTTCATTTTGCACCTGAAAAGTATGATAGACTAGTTGACATTTTGTGTGTAAACAATACCCTAACCTTTCACTTGTAAGGGTTAAGTACTAAATCTATTGTAATCATTGTATATATTAATGGGTTCTTAGACTCAATATCTTTTAAGTATATGATTTGCTAGTAATTTAGTCGATATATTAAATAAAAGGTATAGGTATAATGAAGTGTTATTTCTTTTGTATTAAAGTATGGCAGCACGAGGAAGACCACGTAAACAAGTTCAAAATGAAAATGAGCCTTTTATTGGGCCAGTTGCCGAGAGGCAACCTCCACTTGTTGTTGAAGTACAAGGAGCGGATTTTACACAGGAGTTTCCAAACTCTCTACAGGGACTTATACATCAAATACTAGATAACCTAAATGTACCAAATCCACCGAACCAGGGTTCCAATACTAATGTTTTTGTAGTTTCGTTGGTTTTTGCTGCCCAAATTCAGAGGCAATGAAAAATCTATGGTCGCTGAGGAGTGGATTCTTGAGCTTGAAAGAATCTTTAACCACATGGAGTCAACTGAAAACCAAAAGGTTTCATGCACAACTTTTTTAACTTGTAGAAGATTTCGGCCATTGGTGGAAGTCACACGAGTGAATAATGACGAATGAGCAAAAGAAAAATATGAACTAGAACAATTTTAATAACATAATGATCGACCATTACTTCCCCCAATCTAGCTGCGATCAAAAGGAAATTGAGTTCGTAAATCTGAAACATGGAACCCTTCTAGTAATGGAGTACAAAAGGGGTTTTAATCAGTTATCTAAGTATGCTCCACACTTAGTTGATATGGATGAGAGAAAAGAAAGACGTTTCGAGAGGGGTTTGCGTCCAGAGATTGGAGGTATCATGTCGGGTCTGAAATTACCTGCATATCATGAAGCGTTTGAACAAGCGCACATTTTATCCCTTAGCCAGAACTTAGAATACAATCAGAAACCCCAAGATCAACCCGGGAAAAGAAAGTGGGATACTAGAGATAATAATTAAACTAACTATGTTGTGAAAAGGGCAAAACCAAGGGGAAGATTAGGACCAAATGCAATCCCGATATGCCCTAACTGCAATAAACACTACTACGAAGAGTGTTTGGTCGAAAAGAATGTTTGCTATAAGTATCATCGACCAGGACATATGTATTGGGAATGCCCTACTGTGCAGACCAAGGCACCACAAAATGTTAATGCACCAGATAGGAAATCAGAGAAGGCATGTGTTTTTCCCTAACACAAGAAGAATTAACTGAGGAGAATGAAACTATGGCAGGTATGCTACTTGTGTTCAATGTTCCAACATATGTTTTGTTCGATACTGGTACAACACATTCTTTTATGTCAGAAACTTTAAGGGGAAATTAGGCTTGAGTTGTGATACTAATGGAGAAGAGCTAACAACAAGTATTCCCTTGAGAAAGACTATTAGGACTAAGGATATCGTGTCTGGTGTGAAACTTTTAATAACCAACAAAGAAATGGAAGCTGATCTATACATATTAAGGATGAAATGTTTTGATGTTATTTTAGGTATAGATTGGTTGACAAAGAATAAGGCAACAATCCGATGTTTTGGGTCTGAAATAGATTTTGAAAGAACAAGAGGATCCAAATTCACCTTTTACGGGGCCAAAACTAACACCAGACCGCATGTTGTGTCCGCAATGAAGGCTATAAAAATGTTACGGAAAAAAGGAAATGAAGGTTACCTTGTAAATATCTTGGAAAATAAGATCACCTACTGATATACCAACAGCGAGAGATTACATGGACGTATTTCCAGATGATTTGCCAGGAGTACCTGTTGATCGACAGGTCGAATTCACAATAGATTTAGTGCTAGGAGCTGCACCTGTATCTAAAGCACCTTATCGCATGGCGCCTAAAGAATTACAAGAACTAAACATACAACTTCAAGAGTTACTAGACAAGAAGTTCATTAGGCCAAGTATCTCTCCATGGGGAGCCCCTGTGTTGTTCGTGAAGAAGAAAGATGGATCTCTCAGAATGTGCCTAGACTATCGTGAACTAAACCGCCTAACAATCAAGAATAAATATCCCTTTCGTAGAATAGAAGATCTTTTTTACCAACTAAAGGGAGCTAGCATGTTCTCAAAGATCGATCTAAGATCAGGCTACCGTCAACTTAAAGTCAAGGAATGTGATATTTCTAAAATAACCTTTAGAACATGATATGGACATTATGAGTTTATAGTAATGCCTTTTGGATTGTCCAATGCACTAACAACTTTTATGGATTTAATGAATAGGATATTCCATCCTTATCTAGACCAGTTTGTCATAGTTTTCATCGACGATATTCTGGAGTACTCAAGAGATAAAGAACAACACGAGAAGCATCTTAGGATTATATTAAGTACATTACAACGAGAGAAGCTTTATGCTAAATTTTGCAAATGTGAATTTTGGCTAGATCGAGTTATTTTTCTAGGCCATATTATCACGGCTAAGGGAATCGAAGTGGATCCCGCCAATGTTGAAGCAATGATGAATTGGAAAGCTCTAAAGAATTTGAATGAAGTACGAAGTTTCTGGGTTTAGCCACTTACTATAGAAGATCCATTCAAGATTTCTCAAAGATCGCTAAGCCTTTAACTCAATTGACAAAGAAGAACAACCAGTTTCACTGGACTGACGAATGTGATAACAAATTCCAAGAGCTTAAGCAGAGATTCGTAATTGCGCCAATTTTAATTATCCCCGACGGGTCAGAAGGATTTGTCATCTGTACAGATGCCTCAAAGTTAGGATTAGGATGCGTTTTGATGCAACACGAAAAATTTGTTGATCATGCCTCAACATAATTAAAATCTCATGAACTAAACTATCCTACACATGACCTTGAGCTAACTGTAGTTGTTCACGCATTAAAATATATGGCGTTATTATCTCTATGATAGGAAATGTGAATTCTACATAGACCACAAGAGTCTAAAGTACTTTTTCACATAAAATGAAATCAACATGCACCAAAGAAGATGGTTGGAACTAGTAAAGGATTATGACTGCACCATCTACTATCATCCAGGCAAGGCGAACATCATAACTGATGCACTTAGTAGAAAAAGTGAAGATCATATTGCCATTCTCCCAAAACAGCAAGAGCTATTGCTAATAGAATTTGCTAAGTTGAATCTAGATTTTGTGAAGTCAGGCCATACTACTGCTATGATCGCAGCACTGGTTATACAACCTACATTGAGAGAACAAATAAAGGTAGCACAATAGACTGACAAATTCATCCTCAAGATGAAAGACCGAGCGATTGTAGGAACCGTCAAGGAGTTCTCTTTAACACCAGATTTTGTAACACCATATGGGACTTTAACAAAGAAAGGAAGACTATGTGTGCCCAAGGATGATGACGTGAGAAAATAAATTCTTGAAGAAGCTCACGACACTCCGTATACTGCCTCATCTAGGAGGGACAAAAATGATCAAGGATCTAAAGGAGACCAATTGGTGGAGAAATATGAAACGATCAATAGGGAAATTGGTTGAAAGATGTTTAACGTACCAACAAGTTAAAGCGGAACACCAACAACCTTCTGGGATCTTACACCCTTTAGAGATTCCTGAGTAGAAATGGGAACACATAGCGATGGACTTCATTACTGGACTACCAAGAACAACAAAAAAGGAATGAAGCTATTCAGGTGATCATTGATAGACTTACGAAGACAGCACACTTTATCCCAATAAGGATGAGCTTAGCATGGATCAACTTTCTCAACGATACATGGATGAGATTGTTAGATTACATGGAATACCAATGACCACAGTTTCGAACAGAGATACACGTTTCACCTCAAAATTCTGGAAAATTCTACAAACAGCCCTTGGGACAAAGCTCAATTTCAGCACATCATACCATCCAAAAACTGATGGACAATCAGAAACAATAATACAGGCACTCGAGGATATGCTTAGAGCTTGCATACTGGATTTTGAAGGAAACTAGGAGACGTATTTACCACTAGTATAATTTTCTTATAATAACAATTACAAAGCTACTATAAAGGGCAAAGCTATCTAAGAAAAGAGAGAAAGGAAAAAAATGTTCTTCCGTCATGAGAAGGAAAAGTCCCCTTAGGGTTGGGTTTGGGTTAGGGATTGGTGAGTGTTCTTCCGAGTGGGAAGCAGCAAGGGTGAATCAATGGTATTAACGTCCTATGTTTCAAATCTGTTTATTTCTACCTTTCGTCTAGCCTTTAAACCGATTAATTAGGGTTTGTCATCTGGTAGGGTTTTGCTGTCGTCTTCTAGTTTTTTTCTCTGCCTGTTTCTTGATCGCTAGATTATCGTTGTCATATTATTTTGATGCAATCTGGGTTTCCTGGTTCTGTCATCTGTTAGGATTAGAGCTGTCTGGTTCACGGGAATTTTGTTTGCATGCATATCTATTAAGCGATGACTCCGCAAATCCTTTCACCATAGGGGTTGTCGCCTATCTTGTGGTTTCTGTTTTGTTGGTTTTGTTTTTGCAGGGATAGCTCTACATATTGGGGTTATCGGGTCATGGAGCGCGGACAGAGTTCTGGTCTGAAAGGAAAGGAGATATCGTATGAGGCTGATCCTATTGATCTGGATGAAATAATACAGCACCTATCTTTGGGGAAGGAGAACGACTCGTATTGTCTGGGTGGAACGTTATGCCGCGATAAATTATGGAATTCGAAATACGTGGGTGAAGTCATGGTAAAAGCTTGGAGAATTGAACATGGTGTTAGTTCTGAGGAATGGGGTCAAAAGATGATACTATTCCGTTTCAATTCAAAATCTGATATGGAGCGTGTGATAGATTATCAACCGTGGCATTTCGAGGGCTCTCTTTTCGCTCTCAAGCAATTAACTGGACTCGAACAACCCTCTTCGGTAACAATAACGACAGCAGCGTTATGGGTCCGATTGTACGACGTTCCCCCGGCGTGCATGACTGAGAAGGTAGCAAGGGTGTTGGTTAAGCAGATTGGAGAACTGGAAAAATTGGATGCAGACCTACTCCAATCAGGAAACCGGAGTATACGAATGAAAGTTTGGATCAACACTTTGAAACCACTGGTTCGAGGAGTCACAGTTCGATTACAGGGGGAAATCCTATGGTTGCCCATAAAATATGAATCGATGCCAAATTATTGCTACTGCTGTGGTCTTCTGGGACATGTGGTGCGGAATTGCCAAGACTATGATCGCAATGTAAGTGCGGACATCTCAGAACTGAAATATGGCCCTCATTTGAAGGCCTCTCCCCTTCGTCGAATGAGAGGAATGGAGCAGACGCAACCCAAAGGATCTACAACTGCACGTCAATTATTCTGTGAAGAAGGATCTTTAATGAGTAATGATAAGGACGAGGCCCAAGGAAAACAACTGGCGAACATACAGGAACGGCAAAGAGGTAATGCGACGGTACACACTTCTAATACAGTCATATCGGAACTGAGGGGTAATGTTACGACTGATGAGGTGATACATCGGCTTCCAAAAAGTACCAATATCTCAAAACAAGAGGATCTGAAAGAAACATGTAAAGAAGACCAGCCTTCTACTCATGGGGAAAGAGAGCATCAGCTTTCTCCCTCTAGCAAGCCCATAAGGCAGTCACTCAAACCACGATCCCCCACACCTTTTAAAAAAAAGAGCAGCCCCTCCCCCAAAAAACACCATCATTGGTTTCCCCTATCAAAGACCTTGACCTTGTCCCCAAAACAACCACATATTAAACCCTCCATACCCATCTCTCAAGCAACAAAACTAGCAATAGAGCATTTATACAAAAACTTTGACATAACACCACTTCACCAGCTCCAACAAACCATACCACCTGCCCCAAACATTATCCCTCCCATAAAACCCGTACTAAAAACCCATAAATCCAATCTAACCCCATCAATACCTGGAACCTGGATTCGTCGAAAGCCGAAACCTGAAAAGTCAGTGACTGACGTAACACACCCGGCTGGAAAGCGGAAGCCAGTTAGCACATGTGAAACTACTTTTATGGAAGTAGACTCGCCCGCGAAGAAGGGTCGTACAGAAGCACGCTTCATCCCGGATCTTAATCATGGATCGGCGGAGACTGCAGATGGGCAGTCCCGCCGGGAGCAATGAGTTGCATTAGTTGGAACTGTCGAGGGCTTGGGAACCCGTCGACAGTCAACGCTCTAAAAGGTCTTATCCAATCAAAAGCTCCCATTTTTATTTTTCTGTCTGAAACTAGATTACTTAGTAACGAGTTAGGAGTAGTTGCTGACAAAGTGGGGTATAGTCTCATTTCAGCGGTGGATTGTTGTGTAGCAGGCAGGGGGCGTAGCAGGGGACTTGGGTTACTAGGTAAGGGGGAAGACTTGGTAGTGAAGGTCAGGGACGCTCATGCTCATTGTATAGATAGTAAGGTGCTTATTGATGGCCGGGAATGGCGATTTACCGGCATATACGGCTGGCCGGAGGATCAGAATAAACATTGGACGTGGGATATGATTGAGGAGTTGGCTAGACAATCCACACTCCCCTGGGTGTGCATGGGCGACTGGAATGAAATTATGTACAATCATGAGAAAGTAGGGGGTCGTGACAGAGATCCGCGAAAAATGATCCAATTCCGAGACACTATTTTTCAGGCAGGTCTGGAAGATTTGGGTTATGAGGGCTACAGTTTCACATGGACAAATGGTCAGCGAGGGGAAGGAAATATTCAGGAGAGGTTAGATAGATGCACCGCTACAGACACATGGAAGAGGATATTCCCGGATGCAATAGTCGAACATCTGTTGCGTCGCAAGTCTGATCACTGCCCCATCATGTTACAATGGCTACCCGTTTCAAAACACCGAAAAAAGAAGAGCTGGGGTAAACGATTTCATATGGAGACTATGTGGTTTCAAGACGAAGCATGCCAAAATGTCGTGAAAGATGGTTGGAGTGATGAACTAGGTGAGCTAAGCCCAACAAATCTAAAGTGTAAGATCGACAAATGTGGGACATCCCTAGCTAGCTGGGCGGCGACTCACTTTGGGGGTTTGAAGCAACAGATAAAAGACTGTGAGGCACGTCTATCACATTTGCATTCACTACCAGTTTCCGACACGTCAATCGACCAAATCTGTCAAGAAGAATGTCATTTATCCTCCCTCCATGCCAAGGAAGAAACTATGTGGCATCAGCGATCGAGAGTAAACTGGATGAGGGATGGTGACAGGAATACGTCGTTCTTTCATCGCACTGCTTCGGATAGAAGAGATAGGAACATAATTGAACGCATAAAAAATGACCGAAATGAGTGGGTTGAAGAAGACGGGGAGGTTGCCGGAGTGTTTAAAGCCTATTTTGAGAAATTGTTTACAGCGGCAGATAACCTCAATATGGACAGGGCTATCTCGGCAGTGGAGCAAAAGGTGACACCAGAAATGCAAGAGATGATGGCACGACCCTTCTCGGAGGAGGAAGTTGTTGAAGCACTCGCACAAATGCATCCTACAAAAGCTCCGGGGCCGGACGGTATGCCTGCTGCTTTCTACCAAAAATTTTGGTCTGTTATTAATTCTGATGTCCTCTCTGTTATACTGAATATTCTAAATGATCATGCTAGTCCTAGTACTCTTAATCACACTCTTATAGCCCTAATACCGAAAAAAAAGAAACCTGAACTTGTCTCTGATTTTCGTCCAATAAGCCTGTGTAATGTTATCTTCAAGCTTATTACAAAAACAATTGCGAATAGATTTAAACTGTTTCTTTCTGATCTGATATCCATAAACCAGTCTGCTTTTGTCCCTGGACGTCTTATCACTGATAATGCTCTTGCTGCGTTTGAGATATTTCACCATATGGGTAGTAATACAGCTAGGAGGAAAGGATCATTTGCTTTTAAACTCGACATGAGCAAAGCATATGATAGGGTAGAGTGGGAATTCCTTGAACGCATTATGCTTCGGATGGGTCTCAACTGGGATTTTTTCAAACTTATTATGAAATGTGTCACTACTGTCTCATTCTCTATTCTGGTCAATGGAAATCAAGGCGAAACTTTTGTTCCTACCCGGGGTCTCCGACAAGGGGACCCCCTGTCACCATACTTATTTCTGTTTTGCGCAGAAGCTTTTTCATCATTGCTACAGGTTGCTGAACGGACGGGAAGCTTACATGGGATCAAGATATGAAGAAGCGCTCCATCTATATCGCACCTATTTTTTGCTGATGATAGCATAATCTTTGGCAGAGCATCGACTGATGAGGTAGAGGAGGTGGTGGGTGTTATTAGAAGCTATAAGGAAGCCTCGGGCCAACTAATATCGTTGGAAAAATCTGAGGTTAGTTTTAGTCGAGGTGTAGAGGCGGGGCAACGAACGAGGCTAGCACAAAAGTTGGGTGTTAGGACTGTGGATACGCATGCGATTTATCTTGGTTTGCCGGCAACTGTGGGTCGGTCGAAAAAGGCTTTATTCAATGGTGTGGTTACTAGGGTGGAGAAGAAATTAAAGGCATGGAAGAACAGGACTCTCTCAAATGCGGGTCGAATGGTCTTGCTTAAGTCAGTAGCCCAGGCAATCCCAACATATTTGATGAGCTGTTTCTTGTTGCCACAAGGAACACACCAAAGACTACGTACTCTATGTTCAAATTTTTGGTGGGGCCAGAAGCAACAGGAAAATAAAATTCATTGGAGGTCATGGGAGAGATTATGTCAAAGCAAAGAGGAAGGTGGGCTAGGATTCAGAGATCTTCTTTCGTTTAATGAAGCAATGTTGGCGAAGCAAGGGTGGCGTTTGTACACGGATGAGAACTCCCTTCTATCCAAATTACTAAAGGCGCGATATTATCCAAATTGCTCCTTTCTTGAAGCTACTATTAGTTATAATCCAAGTTACACTTGGAGAAGTATAGTAGCAGGACGGAAACTGCTGCAACGAGGGTTAATGTGGCGGCTTGGGAAATAATCAGAGGTGCATATATGGGAAGATCCATGGCTATTAAACCAACCTGCTTTTAGAATTCCTTGCGTTCGGCCTTTGGATTGCACGCTGATAAGGGTGAAGGAACTGTTGGAGCCGAGTGGCAATAGATGGAACCGAGAGCTGCTGCAACAGTTGTTCCCGGAGGATGTGGCGCTGCAGATAAGGACTATCCCTGTTCATACGAGTCCGCAGCATGACAAACTTATTTGGGCATATACTAAAGATGGAAAATATAGCGTGAAAACGGGTTACCACTGTGCAAGAAACATGGCCTTATCTGATAGGCCGGGTTCTTCTGAAATGGGAGGGATGGCGAAATTATGGAAATGGGTATGGAACTTAGACATCCCGCCGAAAATACGGGTCTTCATGTGGAAAGCTATCTCTAAGATTCTGTCGGTTGCTCGAGGTCTGGTCCGGAGGGGTGTGAATGCCGACCCAAATTGCAAGAGATGTGGACGGAAATGGAGTCGGAGGAACATGCCTTAAGAGATTGCCCTTGGAATACCATGTTTTGGAAGGGCTCTCCTATTCGGCTGGGTGAGGAGCTGCTAAACCTGACAGCTTCCATTGCGGATTGGATGGAAAAAATCTCGAAGTTGCAGCAGAAGGAGACCGAGAGGATGTTTTGCATGCTGTTGTGGATGGTGTGGAGGGCGAGAAATGTCTTGGTTTTTGAAGGGAAGGAGATGGACCATAGTAGCTGCTACAGAATTGCAGCACAAACTCTGGCCGACTTCACCTTGGCGAACATGCCTGCCCTCAAGTTTAAAGGCGCAACAGTGGCGACAGTGTGGCAGCCCCCGGGTATAGGCCTGGTCAAACTGAATTCGGATGCATCGTGTGTGGATGGAATAGGCACAGGTCTTGGTTGGGTCCTTCGGGATGCTGAGGGTTAGGTGTTACAATCCGGGAGACGACGGCTGGAAGAGTGCCTTAGCGTTGACATAGCCGAGGCTGCAGCGTGTCTTGAAGGAGTGAAGAGTGCGGTACAACTTCAGTTAAGCAAATTGATCGTTGAAGTCGACAACGCTACTCTGTTTTATAAGCTGAAAGCGCGAAGAGAGGAGTTTAGTTATTTGGGAAGTTTTATTACCTCTATTCTATCGTTGAGTTCTTGTTTTGTTTCTTTCCATATCAGTCTAGTTCGGCGAACGGCTAATTGTGTTGCCCATCACTTGGCACAAATTAGTTTGTCATTAGATAGTCTTGAAAGTGTGGTTGGGGAATGTCCGTCCTCAATCGAACATATTGTGTTGGACGAAGCTTCTCGTCACTGATTAATATATGTTTTCCCTTGTTCAAAAAAAAAAAAAAAAAAAAAAAAGCTACTATAAATATGGCACCATACGATGCACTATGTGGAAGGAGATGTAGATCATCGATTTATTGGGATGAAGTTGGAGAATGAAAGATCGATAGAAATCTTATGATGACACAAGAAGGAAGGATCTACAATTTAATATTGGCGATAAAGTTTTCCTCAAGATGGCACCGATGAAGGGAGTAATACGATTCGGAAAGAGAGAGAAGTTGAAATCGAGATATTAGTCGCCTATAGATTAGCACTATCGCCAAAACTTACAAATATCCACAACATCTTTCATGTATTAGTACTTAGGAAGTACATCCTAGATTCGACTCACATTTTCATCATGAGAATCTGGGGGTCTATAAAAATCTCACTTATGAAGAAAGCCTCATCGCCATACTAGGAAGAAAAGTCCACACTCCAAGAAATAGAGAGATTCCCTTAGTATTAGTGCAATAGAGTAGACATAGAAAGGAAGAAGTCATTTGGGAATGAGAAGATGAGATCTTAGCTAAATATCGGAATATCATAAACCCAAGTAAGTACAATTTCGAGAACAAAATTTTTAGAAAGTAGGGGAGACTCTGATACCTCAAATCTTTAAAATGCAATAAAGATACATTTTTTCTGCAATTTTATAATATTTTTATCAACAATATTTCATTTTGAATTGCAAAGCTATTTAACTTGTGATTTTATTTTTAGAAAATAAGTGTGACCGTGATGTACCAGGTCGACTACACTCCTAGCACCGAAAAGGTAAGAATTAAAGTTTATAATATAAAAACCTAAAATTAACATCGGGCATAAGAAATAAGAAACATATTTAATTTATTTTATTAGATAACATACTATATATATAATACACGTATACGTATATATATAGTAACATAACTAAATGAAATACATATTAAGCATTAGAAATATGTAATAATAAAATAAGAATATAATTAACATAATATTTTAGTAAATATGTAATATATTATATTTAGTAAATTAACAAATATTGGTTGCATGTTTATGTATATATACACACGCAGATGTGAGTGCGTAAATAGATTTTTTCATACATGCAATATGTAATGATAAACTGCATTCTACAAACTAAGTACAACTATTTCTCACCGCCATGGTTGAGAATAAAAAGAGTTATTCGTGTGCCACATCGAAAAAATATAGTGATTAGCCGACAACATTATTCTACAAATAGCATACCCTATTATTCTTACAAACATAAGACGCTAATTTAAATAATTACAAAAGATAATAAAATGGGATTTTTTTTAACTAGGAGGTCCTTATCAGTTTATTTTCGACAATGTTCGGGTCGGTGTTTTTGAAGAGTTGTTGATAGTGTATCTATTTTGAAGTACGTTTTTAATAATTTTATTTTCTTATTGTATTTATTGTTTATGTAGATTTAGGAATTTAATTATTTTCTTGATTTATGTAAATTTATAATTTTAATTATTTTCTTAGTTTATGTTAAATAGTTGTTACTTAAGATGCATGTTAGTTAGTGTTAATGATAAATGTTAAATATTTATTAATGTTGTTAGTAATTTAAAGTTAACAAATAATTAGGGTTTTTTTTTTTAAATTTCAGACTATAATTTATAGTAACTTGGCTTTTGTATTAAAGATTGTAATAAAATAGATATACTTCAAGGAATAGTGTACCACACTTAATTATTTTTAAAATACTAAGCGTGATAAGTAATAAAAATTTATGAAACAACATGTGATAGGTGTAGTGCGGATCGAGTCACGTGACATACGCGACTTACCTACTTATTTCAATGCAAGCATAAAAGGTGGGTAACTGGGCTATTTATAGTATGTGATTTTTGTTATACTATTGAACTTGTACTTTGATATGTATGTTCGCCTTCGGGCTTATTAATATGATACCTCTTAACTCGTAAGATTGACTTTTGAGAAAGACTCTTTAGTCGTAAGATTAGCTTTTGAATAGGGCTTGAGAGTTGTAGGATTGACTCTTAAGTCCAGCAATATGACTTTTGAGTCGTAAGATTGACTTCTGAGTCAAGGATGTATTTATTATTGTGCACTTCATTTAGTATAATTGCTTATAAAGTTCTCACTGAGTTTACAATCATGCCCTTAATTACAAATCTTCAGGTTAGTTAAGCGAGGTGGCGGGAATGTTGTGGCAAGTTCACCGAGTTCCTTTTTCTACCCACAACTTTAAGATGTTTTTGCCTCATCTATGTATATAAATAAACTTTTGTGTCATAACATCCGGGTGTTTTCTTGTACTTAGAAACTTTGGAACCACTAATGTAAATATGTTTCGGTAGTGTTTTATTGTTAATGAAATCTCTCCTTTAGTTTGATAAACCTTTTATGCCACTCTTTCACACTAGATCTGATTTACTACTTAAATAAAAGAAAAGTAAAATTTAGTAGCACTTTGATCACGACTTAACGGGATTGGGGCGCTACAGAAATTTTATAGTTTATCAATTTTTTAAATTTTCTTCTCCTAATCTAAGAACAAAGGAAAAACATTCTCATTTCTCCAATGTGACGCGCACCCAGGACCAAGGTCTAGGTAGTGGATGCTCTGCCACTTGAGCTATCCAACATCGTCTTATAGTTTTTCAATGATACGTCATTAGTTTTGCTTCACTAATTTATCACCGATTCTAATGTTTTTTTTTTTTTTTGCAAATGATTGTAATATCTTATTGTGCTCTAAAATTCAATAAGTTTTTTCAATCTTGATAGTGGATTAATATAATTCTTTTACATTCTAATATATCTTGCATTTAAACTTAAAGTTATAGTACATAATTGTATTTTTTTTTATAAATTACTACACTTAATGTTTGAAAAAAATAATTATGTTTATCATTTTGAATAAATTAAGAAAAATGTAATTAATTCCTTCTAATTAGCAGAAATAAACATGTTTAAAATACAATTTATGATAACTATTTAAGAATATTAAGCAATTTTCAGCCATATACCTCAACATTTTGTAATTATCATATTTTTTAAAATACTTTAATTTGTAAAGTTGACATAAAAATAAATATTAGTTAACTTAAGAAAATGTTAGTTAATTTATTATAAATTCGTTATCCTTATTAAGTTGTGAATAGAATTTTTGTAAATATTTTTCCCGTTATATCAACGGGTTAAAGACAAGATGTCGTCCATTCAACTATAAATCCATCTTATCTATGAGACGATATAAGGTACTTATCAATTTGAATAAATCAAGAAAAATGTAATTAATTCCTTCTAATTAACAGAAATAAACATGTTTAAAATACTATTTACGATAACTATTTAAGAATATTAATCAATTTTCGTTCATATATCTCAACATTTTGTACTTATCATTTTTTTTTTAAAATACTTTGATTTGTAAAGTTGAGATTAAAAATAAATATTAGTTAACTTAAGAAAAAAGTTAATTTAATTTATTATAGATTCGCTTAGGTTGTGAATATAATTTTTGTAAATATTTTTCCTGTTATACCAATGGGTTAAGGATAAGATGTCATTCATTCAACTATAAATTTATCTTATCTATGGGATGATATAACGTACTTATCATTTTGAATAGATAAAGGAAACTGTAATTAATTCCTTCTAATTAGTAGAAATAAACATGTTTAAAATACAACTTACGATAACTATTTAAGAATATTAAGCAATTTTCAGTCATATATCTCAACATTTTTTACTTTATCAAAAGTTTCAAAATACTCCAACTTTTATAGTTAATTAAAAATGAAATATTAGTTAACTTACGAAAATGTTAGTAATTTATTATAAATTCGTTATCCTTAGTAAGTTGTGAATAGAATTTTCATAAATATTTTTCATGTTATCCCAACGGGTTAAAGGCAAGCTGTCGTCCATTCAACTATAACTGATCTTATTCTTGGGATGATATAAGGTACCATTATGCCTCACGAAGAATATTAGGATACAAAATATGTTAGTTGATGAAGACCGTGTAGAATTGAAAACGAACTAAATACATATTTATGTTCCGATGAAGACATTTTTGTACAAAAATCAACCAAGATCACCATGTACCAAACAATGTTTCGAAATGTGTAATTTGAATTTTTTTTGTAAATATTTTATTTTGTTTGACAAAAAAATATTTTTTTTTCTTTCAGTATTTTTATAATAATTATGATTTAAATTACAATAATATTATTTAAAATAATACAAAAAATTTCTTATCCGTGGAGTTTGCACGAATGAAGAACTAGTCTTTTTCTAATATAAAAATGTACATTATTACTTCTATTCTTCTTAGTTCAAATAAATCTTTTAGGTCAAAAGAAACTTCGTAATAATCAACTTGGATATTACAAAGAAAAACCGGGATATTACTCAATATAGCAGACAAGAATTATTCAGAACTAGAGTAACTGTCTTATGCAATACTATTTTTTAAAATTGTTTAAACTTTTTTGCCTAAATTTATACCCAACGACTTGAGAATTGTACATTAATTTCTGGTTTTAGTATGTTTTAGTTTTTTGCCTAAATTTATACTTTTTTGCCTAAATTTCTACGGTTGTCCCCGTTATCCGGTATGATTTTAATTTCTGGTTTTAGTATGTTTTAGTTTTAGAATTGAACTGGTTTTAATTGAAAAATATTGGGTATACATTTGCTAGAATGAAGGCCATTGTACTAGTTTTGAGTGGATCGATCCACCATTATGTGATAGAAGCAGGCGCATTATCAGAGGACTCCTACGAAGGCTCGATGAGAAGAACGCTCAAATTGAGGCCGGGCATAATACCCGGACGAATCTTGAAGAAATTATTTCCGTTATGGAGATAGAGAATGGGCTCCTTGTTGAAGAAAAAAATAAGATAGAGTTAACGAAGAAGGAGTTGGATTCGATCAACAAAGTGTTGATAAAACAGAACATGGAATTGTAGGCGGAATCGGCTAAAAGATGTTTTACCTTGTGTGTAATCTTTTGTTGCTGTTGTTATCTAGTTTTAAATTTTAGAACTTTTCTAGTCAGTAATGAAATTGAAAGGAAAACCAAGATGTTGTATTCTAATTGAAAAAATTAGTTTTGGTTCAATAGGTATGTGTAGGCAATTGTTATTATCATGTAACTAAGTATTGCTGCCACTTAGTTGGTGTTGCATAATGTCAAATTATGTTTATGTTCTACTATACTTTGCACATAATATTAAACAATTAATGTTGGAGCAATATTAATAAAGTAAAGAAAACTATAACAAGAACTTTTGATGTGCTTCTGATATGATTAGAAGAATGAAGTTTAATTAGTTGAATCCACTAGAATATAAATCAGACAAACAAAGTGCTTTTCGAAGATTTCGTTAAAATTTACCAACTTCTATTAGGGAGAACAAAAATCACATAACTCGGTGAGTTGTTGTTTTTACAATCTAAATATAAGACTAAAATCTAAATTGAGAGTTTTCACCAGCTGCTAATTAAACCCTGACTTTTATTCTGTCTCAAACTTGGACATCAGTAGCTGTAATGCTCCACTTTTATCAAATCTGATTTGAAATTATCTCTCAAATAGTCATAAAAGTGATTAAAGACGAAATCAAAAAACAAAGTTAAGTTGCAATTGCATATATTGCATCCAAAAAGAGTGCACACAGGCACTTCAATCACAAAATGTAGCCATAAAAGTGCCTACAAGCACTACCAAAAAACAGAGTAACAGTGCTCTTGCATATATTGCATACAATATGCATTAGGGAAAATAGATAATGTCTAAACTTTTTGGAGTTACCAAAAACAGTCTTAATGTAGAAGGCCTTCGACCACTGTTCGGGCGGCTTATCAAAGAACCACTCCCAAGCGGCTTCATTCAAAGTTTTCAACTCTTTCATTCGCTCCGAGAACTCACCAGATGTTGTGCTACATGCAGCCTTCCACATGGCTTGCTTGTACGCGAGCCCTCTAAAACCTGCTGTTTTTAGGTTGTTGTGCATATGGCGAACGCAAAACCTATGGGCTGCCTTCGGAAAAACCTTCTCCATCGCTTGAATAAGTCCTTTTTGTTTGTCGGATATGAAAGTGAACCCCTCGTTTTGGATCATCAAGTCTTGCCTCAATATAGTGAGGAACCACTCCCATATCTCGCCGTTTTCCTTCTCGACCATAGCCCACGCAACCGGGAATAGATTATTATTTCCATCAGTCCCCACAGCCGTTAGAAGAATCCCTCCATGTTTGACTTTAAGATGGCAGCCGTCAACTCCCAACAAAGGCCTACAACCCGTGAGAAAACCTTTTTTAAGCGCATCAAAACAGACGTAGAAGTGGCTGAAACGTGTCACTGCACCTTCAATTTCTGTCCCAAGTATGATGGTGGAGCCCGGATTGGTCTTCCGAAGCTCTTCGGCGTACGACCACAATTTGTTGTACTGAGCATCAGGATCACCTTCAATTTTCAGAATCGTTTTTTTCTTTGCTTTGTAGGCTTGATGCCTTGAGATTGTGATGGAAGTATCGGTCGAGACATCCTCCATAAAACCCTGAATATACAATTCCTTGTCACTTTGAAACCTCTGAAGAAACCGTTCGGATAACCAAGTGGATGTAACATTCCTAACTGTTTGGGAAGTTGCACAAGAATGCTTGGAATAATACTTTCTTATCTGCCATGAAGCCTCGTCATTCATTTTCAATGCATGCACCTTCCATTTGCACTTTTCACTGATGCACTTAACATATATCCATCTTCGGTCATTCTTCGTGAATCGAATTGACCTCTGGTTCTTTATGGCATGATTCTCGGCAGCTTTCTTGAATTCTTTTTTACAGGAGAATACCTGCTCAATCACAAATTCAGGATTATAAATGGTCCTTGGGTTGAACACCGGGCAGTCACGAATCGACCCCTCTTCGTCAGACTCACTTAGACGTGTCTCGTCAAAATCAGCTCCATATTCCTCAACTAAATCTTCCTCCTCCCCACTGTCTGCTTCTTCATCACTGTATTCAGTAACTACCTTACTCTTACCCTTATCAACATTCACAGCCGCGCCACTACTTTGTCCCTCCTCAAAGTTCAGACCTAAACCACTACCCCTTCCGAAACCTCTACCCCTTCCATGACCCCTGCCCCTTCCACGAATTCTGCCCCGTCCAGAAACACAGTCATTATCTCCACCATCAACCGCCACAGCAACAGCCTCAACAATGGATTCAGGACCGGTACCCCTCACAACAGCCTCAGCAGTGCGTGTTTCACTACCACCCTGCCCCTCGGCGTCTATCCCTTCCACTGTTATGTCAACAAAGTAGCTGCCCCCCTCAACATTAGCTGGATCAATAGCATCCATTTCATTCCCCACATTGTCTACGTTCTTCTCAAAAAGAACGTCATCTTCGTCATCATTGTACTCATTTCCTATCACGAAGTCCGGGTCTTCAAATGACTCTTGCTCGGAGTCACTATTATTCGGGGACAATAAATTTCGGGGACTCTTTGGAATCTCTTCTACATAGACATGCATCTCTCTTAACGTAAGAAAACTATTGGCACATTCCCTAATCCATTCATCATCACCTAAAAACCTAAATGTTCCATCCCGCATCTTCACGTGCAATTTTATCTCACCCTTTATCCCAGCCTTCGAACTGTAATCCACTAAATCATCATGCTTAATTTCATTACTCTTAACCCAATCGATCACAATCTTATCCCCACCTACATACCGCGTATTTGGCATATCCGCAAACACACCATCAATATGAAGTACAACACTTAAGTATTTGCTCTTTGGATCTGCAAAATAACAAAACAACGACTAAGCACAATGTTTCCAATTAATAAATAAAATATTATTTTTCAAAACAGTTACCAATTAATAAAACTAAAATAATGAGACAAGTCAAAACAACTCAATTAACAACCCCACATAGTCAATCGAATTCAACCACTACCAAATAATACCATATACAATTTTAAATATGAGTGGGGACCATTTCAGTTGTAGAGTTCAATACAGCAAGTTCAATACAACAACATTAATAAAGAGAGCACCTACTTTACAGCGAATAAAATAAAGACAGCACCTACTTTCAGTCTTAGTGGGGTTCATACGCATTTTAAAAAGAGCGCTGCTACCAAATTGGACCCATACGACAGAAACAAACAAACAAATTCCATTTTTTTTTTTATAGAAAATCATCTAATCTTTTGTCCGTGGAGAAGGTACCAACGCGAATATTCTCTCCCAACCGCCACTATAAATACAGATCAGATTTGCCCGAATTTCAACATCAAGGATACAATCCTAAAATAAAAAGCTATGAATGAAGCAAAATCTATATCACAAACACAGAGTGATGCTTATAAACAAGAAAATTTTACCATATTTTGGGAGGTGCCACTCCATGGCTCCTTTCCTTCGAATGAAGACCATTCTCCACCACGAGTCACCTTGCGCGCTGAAGACGATTTGGCCCAACAACAAGCGTTGAACCAGCGATGGAGGGTTTAGCTGAAAAGGGGTAGAAAGGATTGAGGGTTTTGGAGGCGCGACTAGGGTTCGTGTTTGAGAGTGAATCTCCTTTTATTTGGCTGGGTTTCTGAGAAAATGTTTTAGATTAAGGTTATTTTTTTTTTTTTTTATTTGCGTTTTAGTATTGTCACTTCCTTTTTTTAGTTTAAGTTAATTTATTAGTTTATTTGAGATTAATAATGCTGCCATGGTAAATCATCAGCTGAGGTGTCATAAAAAAAAAGTAAAAAGAAATAAAAAAATCCACCTGTAATTCCCGGCGACACGTGCCAAAAGTCGCCGGCACGTGCGACACACGTGATCGTTTCATGCCACTCAGTCAAAATTGGGTCAAAATTGGGTTTAAATTGAGCAATTGAACGAGATGTGGGACTAAATCGAAAAAGTAACAAGTTATGGGACTAAATCCGAAAAAGTAAAAAGTTATGTGACGATTTTGGCTTTTTTCCCCGGGTCTACGCATATTTTGAACCGGACGTGCTTGGGTTCCGACTTGTAGTCCAGATAGCTAAACAGGTTAGGTTTGAATTCCAATAAATAATAAGGTGTGTTTAATTAAGGTTTGACTCATTAAATTTAAGAGTTCAAATCTCGATAAAAACATACTTCCTTCATCCCACGCTAATTGTCCTACCTTGGCTTGACGCGGAGACTAAGAAAAAACAGATTTTATGGAATCTTTGATTTTTTCAAAGGTAGAGATTGAATGTGGAGATTTTGATGGTAGAGATTGTGGGAGAATTTACCATTTATGGGATATGACAATTAGCTTGGGACAAACAAATAAGGTAAGTAGGACAATTATGTCGGGACGGAGAAAGTACTCATTAATTAACTTTCTCAACTAAATTTGGTCCACCACTTTCAACCTTAACTGAAACTAAACACACACATAATCTATTTGATACCTAGCTAGCCAATTGAGCATGCATACTTTCCTCCGATCCAAAATATACTCCATCATTGAATCTCAGCTACTTTCTATTGTCTTAGTCTACTCACTGAAAGTATGGGCCAGCTGTCTGGTGTCATTGTCAATTTAAAAGGATCGATTGTGACATCTTCACTCTTTAACTCTTCATTCCAACAAAAAAAAGGGGTAAAATCGTACTCCCTCCGTCTCGGCTTATCTTGTATATGAAAGGTTAGCACGATTATTAAAAAAAGTTAGTTTTTAATTAGGCCCTCCCCAATGGGAGGAAGTTTGCTGAGGTGGAAAAAGTGTATTTACCATTGGGGGGGATTTTTGGGGGGTGGGGGTAGCAACCCGGGTAGCAATTTCGCTACCCAGGTATTTGAGAGGGGGGCCGCGACTGGGGAAGCAGCGTGGGGAAGGGACGCGCCCAATAAAGGGCGCAGCGCAGGGGCGTGAGCGCCACGCGCGCGCAGGGCGCGTGCAGGCGTGGGCCCCACGGCCTGCGCACTTTGTTTCGATTGAGTGGAATTCTTATTAATGATATTTACGTGTTTAAAGATATGTTTAGATCGTAGCTGCTATACTATTCACAGTGGTTATACTTTATTTCTAAAAAAAATTTGTTTATAAATTTTAAATAAGATAAATTACTTATATTTTAAGATTTGATACATCGTTAATAGCCACATTTATATGTTCCCGTTGATATCACAAGTATTTAAATTAATTTCTATTATATTTCTTTCAGACGATATGAAAATTGGATATATTGAATGATACATGTAATACAATGTTTACTTGAAGAAGTGGTAAATTAGCAAAAACCATTATAGCACATCGCCTTCAATCCATCGTCTGTAAATGGTATAAATGGTGTGAATTCCTTATTAAATATACAATATTTTAATATACTATTTTCAATTCAACTCTATTTCACTAAATTTACAGTTTTATGTAATAATTTTCCACCCAGTTTTCACTAAATTTTACATAAAAATAATAATTATTCTTATTTTTATAACTGGTTTTATTTTATTTATTATAAAGTTTTAAATTATTTATTTTAAATGAAATTTATTAACTGTCTGTAATAGTTAAAAAAAAAATCTATAAAAATTTACTACAAATTTCGTCAAAATTAATCATACATTTCTTCATAATTAATTTAATTAAATAAGATAAATTATTAAATATCTAAAATAATGAAATATAATATATATGTAATGTAAAATAATTTTTTGTGTGGATGAACAGTGTCCCCTTAAATTTATTGGGGGACACTTTTCATCCCTAATTATAAAGAGCAAATGTAATATTGGGTTGCGGATAGGGACGGATTCGAAATTTTTCTATGATGGAGCCATAATCAATATATTATTCTATGAAATATAAAAAGCAATTAATTATGGGGGCACACTACTAATTTTTAACCTAGCTATTTAATGTAATAATTTTAAAAACCAATAACAAAATCAATTTTTTATTTTATTTTGTGGGGACACGTGCCCCCTGTGATCTGTCTCTGATTATGGAGGAATTGTGCAAAAATCTCTCTATTTATTGTGTTTTAGAGTATGATTTGAGATGGTGTTAAAAGATAATTTTCTCATGTTTATAATTTATGCATGTGTAGAACTAGTTACATAACCTTTTTTTATAAGTATTTATATATTAATTATTTACCATTCAATTGCAAGTCGAATGAAATTTATCACAAAATTTAAGAGTAGCAAAGTTGAAAGATAATGTTTAGTTCTTGTTGGTAAATAAGAAAATGACATAAATGGGTACACGGGTTATTCTCCAAACAGCTTTTAACTGTAACAACCCATGTATCTATATTTTGATACAATTTAAAAAACAAAATAAAAAATAAAATGTTTTCTAGATTAGTGAAAGAAGTTGGAATTAATTACTCTATATTAATTGATGTTCTAAAATATGTTATAAGTTAGTCAGATGGTAAACTAGAATTTAGTATTTAATTTAGACTTAATAAGGATTAATCGGATTTAAGTTGAGAGAGGTCGGAAAACAACTTAGCCGCGGAGGAGCATCCACCATTTAAACATAATTATATAATTTGGGGGATAATTTAATTTATTCATCAACTTGTTTATTCACGTGTCGTTACTTAGGGCTGCTTCTTCCCACCATGTCCTGACAACTTAGATAAAATTATTCTTTACGCATCACTAGAAATAAAAAAAAAAAAAAAAAACTAGTACTATATGAAAAAGTTTTCTTTAACAGCATATGCGTTTCTTCTTTACAGCAAATACTAACTTTAGAAAATGATGGCAAAATATATAAACAAATGCAACTACTAGAGCAACAGTTTATAATATAACCAATCACACTGCAAATCCTTAGTACCAAACTGGAAACATATTACAGAGCAAAAATGGGGTGTCTGATTAATCCAGTAGCTTTGTTGTCATGGTTTCTGTTAATTCATCATGCTTCATCCCAAAGATCCACTTACATTGTCCACATGGACAAATCCTCAATGCCCAAAGCCTTCTCTACATGTCACCATTGGTACTCCACAACCTTAACTTCCATTAAATTAACCAATGTAAGATCATCAGATGGCTACCATCCATTGCCGAAGCTCGTCCATTCATACGACAATGCTTTTCATGGATTCAGCGCGGTTATGTCCTACGACGAGCTAGAATCCTTGAGGAAGTCGCCTGGATTCATTTCAGCCCATATCGACAGGCCAATTAAGCCGGATACGACACATACCTACAAGTTTCTTTCACTCAATACTGCATCAGGAATATGGCCAGCCTCTCAGTATGGAAAAGATGTGATCATTGGTGTGGTGGACTCCGGTATCTGGCCCGAAAGCCCCAGTTTCAGAGATGAAGGCCTGACTCAAGTGCCTGCAAGGTGGAAGGGGGCCTGTGAGGTAGGCCAAGATTTCAATTCATCACACTGTAATAAGAAGATCATTGGAGCAAGATTTTTCAATAAGGGAGTTTTAGCGGCCCGGCCTGATGTTAACATAAGTATGAACTCAACAAGGGATACATATGGCCATGGCACACATGTTGCATCCATAGCAGCTGGGAGTGTTGTGGAAGGTGTTTCGTATTTTGATTATGCACCAGGTACGGCCCGAGGGGCCGCTCCACGGGCCCGGTTGGCCATATATAAAGTCCTCTGGGATGAAGGAAGCTACGAATTTGATGCTCTTGCTGGTATTGATCAGGCTGTTGCTAATAGAGTTGATGTTTTGTCGATCTCTTTAAGCTACCGTACTATTGATTTGTATGAAAATCCAATTGCAATTGCTGCATTTGGTGCAATGGAGAAAGGGATTGTTGTTTCGGTTTCAGCTGGAAATCGGGGGCCCAGTTTTGGAACTATGCTTGAAGGAATCCCTTGGGCAGTCATAGTAGCATCAGGAACCGTTGATCGTTGGTTTTCCGGGATACTAAAACTTGGCAATGGATTAACAATAACGGGCTGGACTATGTTTCCTGCGAGAGCTACGGTCAGAAACGTACCTCTTGTCTACAATAGGACACTATCAACTTGCAGTTCAACTGAATTACTAGCAGAAGCTCCCTCTGGTGCAATCATCATCTGCATCGAATCTTCTGAAAGTCCAGAGCTACAAGATCAAATTAGGTACGTTACCGAATCGAATCTTCGTGCAGCCATTTTCGTTTCTACTGATACAGGCATACTACGATCCACTACTTTTCCTATCCCGGGCGTGGTAATCACACCTAAAGAAGGAAAAAGAGTGATAAGATACGCCTCAAGGGGCTCCGAACCTACTGCTACCATCACCTTCCAACAAACAATCCTGGGGCCAAAACCCCGGCCTGCTCCGGCTGTATCAGCATCATCAGCAAGGGGTCCTGCCCGAAGCTACCCAGGTATCTTGAAGCCCGATATAATGGCACCAGGCGTGTTAATACTAGCAGCCTACAACCCTTTAGCAACTGCCACCAATATCGGCACCAATGTAGAATTATCGAGTGATTACAATCTAGAGTCGGGTACATCAATGGCCTGCCCTCATATCTCTGGAATTGCTGCTCTTCTCAAAGGCGTACACCCCGATTGGAGCCCTGCAGCTATCCGGTCAGCCATGATGACCACTGCAAGTACACTGGATAACACCGGAAAGCCCATCAAGGACATGGGTGGTAATTATGACCTTGCAACGCCTCTAGACATGGCAGCAGGCCAAGTTGATCCGAACCGGGCCCTTGATCCAGGGCTTGTGTATGACGCAAGCCCACAGGACTACGTGAACCTTGTCTGCGCGTTGAATTACACAAGCGAACAAACAAGGACTATCATAAGATCCAACTACAATTGCTCCAATCCATCTACTGATCTCAACTACCCGGCCTTTGTTGCGCTATACGACCCGCAAGAAGAAAGAAGTACTAGAAGCCAGAGATATCAGAGGATTGTGACAAATGTAGGAGACGGTGGAGTTACATATAGAGTGAAGGTGAAAAGGCCAAAGGATACCGTGATTACAGTTTCTCCAGAGAAGCTAGTGTTTGGAAAGAAAAACGAGAAGCGTAGCTACTCTGTGATTATTCGATACCAGACTTACACAGATTATGTGATTAATCATGGATCGATCACTTGGGTGGAAGAGAGTGGGAATCATACAGTGAGGAGTCCTGTTGTGGTGACTCCAGCCTCTCCTTCAGGCTGAAGACAATTGAAATTGTGATTCAAGGCAGCACCACTCTTTGATATCAATAAAGTTGGAGGCATTTCATGGTTGGAAGATCAACAAAAGGAACAAGAACATTGTATGACAATACATATAGTGATTCAAAAAACATATTTTATTTTAGTTTTCAAATAGATGCTTCACTTGTAAATTTACAGGTTCGTCATGGTGTTATTTATGTTGTTTAATGAAGAAAATAATTGATGATAGAAAGTATTACAAGAGATAAAAAAACTAGAGATTAGATGGAACAACATGTGTTACAAAAATCTCGGTGCCGCTCTTGACCGCCTATATTCTTTTCTCAATTCATCCTTACCTAACCACGCTTATGCTACCTGACAGGACTATTTTCTAACCCCCTAATTACCGCAAGTGTACGGGTGTAGGTGTAGTAATGACAGTCAAGGTCGATCCCATTAGGAATAGGTTAAGTAGTTCAATACCCCGATTATCTAGGATTATCCTAACTAGATACTAAGATTGCAAGGTTGTTTTCAACTAAATTAAAGAACTTAAACTACTTAACTATGATTTATCAGACAAAAAGGGATTCCAATTAACAAGAAAGTATCCTAGGGATTCGATTTCAGGACTTACTTCAACGATAAATTTGTTCAACTTATAGACCTTTAAACTAGATTCTAGTGTTTATTAGGCGGCATATAAATAACCTAGCCCTTCTCTCGAAGTGACTAAATCGTAGATTAATTAAGATAATTATCCTCTCGAGTCAATTAATCCTAATAACTCCCAAAAGCTTATAAACCAATGCATACACAGTCATAGAAAACTGCACTCTATGTCGTACGTCTGATAACAATTCCCTCCTCTCGAAGCGAAATTGTTAAACGAGATTACTAAAACCTAGATGGCTAGTCTAAATTCAGTTAAAAACACAAACACAGAGATAAACACATAAATCGGAGTCTATAAATTAAAACATCATTCGAACATTGTTGTAAAAATCCCTACTTTCTAACCCTAGGACACGAATAGCTTAGCTACTCATGCTTAGTATCAATTCAATACAATATTCCATAAAAAATATTATAAAGAACAAAACTAGAAAATAATTAACTAAACCCGAATGAATCGTCTTGTCGATCTTCGCCTTCTTCGTCCTCTAAGTTTTCTACTTCTTCTTCTAAGTGTATGTGAGAATATGAAGTGTCTCCCCTTCTCTAAATCGCGAGTTTGAGGACCTATTTATAGTTATGGGTTGAAATCTTGAAAGATTAGGACAAAAAGCCCAACTTAAACCCGATTGGGATTTCTGGAACAAATTTGACGCGGCCTTGAACGTCCTTGACGCGCCCGCGTTGGGCCACACTGAACTCACCCTTTGTGGGCCGTTTCTAACACGGCCTTGAACGTTAGTGACGCAGCCGCATCACTTCTTGCCCATAAATGTGATTTTCTATTTTTTTTTGGGCCCATCGCAGCCCATTTCACCTCTTCTTGGTCCATTTCGTCTCTAGTCCATCATACACTCGATATTTTGGCCTAAAATCAATAAAACTCCACAAAACACGTCAAATGGTCCAATGTAACCAATATAAGCAATTCTCGACCATATATGCGCGCAAATGCTATAAATACACACCTAAAACTGACCTAAATGCATGCATACACGACGTGTATCACCACCCACTTTCCCCCGCGTAGGTCATGACTTGTTCCGACTAGTCATTACTCATTAGGCTCTAATCTACAGTCAACTTTTACGAACTTGAAATCAACTAAGGTCTTTGTTTTATATACCAGAAATGAACTAAGACTGTGTAACAACCAATATTGTATACTGCGCCTAGTGCCGTCTACTGCCTATTTTACACACATCTACAAATAAACACATAAATAATCGACACACTTGTATCCACTGTATTCTTTAATACACATTTTAGGGGTCTATTTATACGAACTGTGCAAAATAATCGATAGATATCCTGTTACAATAGTATAATCCATTGACTAGCATGAAATCAAACAACCATTAAGATAATAATGTAGGTGAGTGTAGGTTAGGACAACGGACTAATAAATTTATACCGAAGATTTCCTAATCTACTTCTATTATTATTTATTTATTATTTTTATAATTAAAAGTGTGAATTGTTTCTTATAAAATTTGATTTGCCTATTATATCCTTAATAAATTTCAATTTTTAAGGTAGGTATAGTTACTATATATTTAAAGTTTTATTGATATGGTTAGCTTTGTCATTTATATCCTTCATGAATTTTAATTTTTAAGGTTAGTTTATTAACTATATTTTAAAGTTTTATTTATTTGGTTAGAGTCTATGTAGTTCAAATATCATCTATCAATTCATGGATATGATATATAATTCATCTAATGGCATAAATTGAACACACACACACACATACACACACACACACACATATATATATTGTATTAGGAAAATTGGTTTAAATGCCCCGTATATTTTCAGTAATTAGTTACATGCCCTTTATATTCTGGCACTTTTAAAAATGTCCTCTATATTACAAAAAAATATTTAAAATATCCTGAACCCGGCTACAACCTATAAATCAGCAGGAAAATGGTGACGTGTCAGATTGCTTGATAATGTGGATTCGTTTTTTACCTGCTTTTAACCAGAATACAATAAATGAGTAAAAATGACATGTCACGGCAAAAAATTATTTATCTCTCTTCTTTAACACCAGAAGTAAAGTGGCCCCCCACCCCCTTCTTCTCCATTATCTCCATCTCAGTTATTGTTGGGATCTTGTGTTGTCAATAACACGGGTCAGGACTCCCAAATTGCAAAGAATTGCGGCATTGGACAAGCTTTTACCTTGTTGTAAGCCTCAGGAAATTGTTGAAACTCGTTTGCTAATCTTGTATCCCTCAGCACGTGAGACTTGGTATTGAGCAAAGTGTCAATGATACATATTATTGAATCTATATCAGTTCACTCCAAGTTCTTGCAGAAATAGTGACCGACATATCCCAACAGATCGCGAAGTCTTTGAGATGCAACCACAAGTGTCTTTAAAACTAATTTCCCCATCGCATGGTTGTTTCCCGACATGGTTCTTATAATAGTTGCCACATGTTGATTGAATGTTTATTCCAATAGTAGCATGTGGTGGGACCCTAGCATGAGTTCGGAGTTCGATTGTCCGATCTCTCATGAAGTTCTAGTAGGATGATATGTTCTTGTAGAGCAACAATACAGCCTGGCCAAGGTAACATAAGCTAATAGAACTGTCATCACCAACAACAAGTTCCATGCTATGCACTCCAGCACACACAAAGCATAGCCGAGTTTATCCAAATGGAAGCTGTGGAGCCCCATTTCTCGACCTCGAACTCTACTTCTTACGATGGAAGGATGGTAGTGATAAGCTCGGGGACTTTCAAGTCGAGCTCGAGTTTGATAGCATCCGCGGTCCAGGGATTTGAAGCGAGCAATTCAATCCAGAGTAGTAGCAAATCTTTGACTTTGTAAAGTTTGAGATTGGGTTATGATGACAAGAACCCTCGGGTTAGGACGAAGCAGGTTAGGTTTCAGGTGCCTCAAAATTCGGGTATAGATCCGGGTGTACGGGAAGAGCTGTTGGAGTTGATCTAGGCGAAAGAAGGCGGGGTCGCTTACATAATGGGGGCACTTGTACGTGAAAGGCTAGGCGATCGTCTTCTTTTATGAAGAATGGTGTATGTGTGTCTACCAGTGCATGTTTAGTGTGTGCCTTGAGTGCATGTGTATGTCTGAATGTTAGTCAGTGTGCATGTATGTTTACTCTTGTGTGTGAAATGGAGGTAGTGTGCATGTATGTTTACTCTTGTGTGTGAAATGGAGGTAATGGAGAAGAAGGGGTGGTGGACCACTTCACTTTTGGTGTTAAAGAAGAGAGATAAATAATTTTTGTCATGCCACGTCTTTTTTCACCCATTTATTATATTCTGGTTAAAAGTAGGTAAAAAAAGGATCCACATCATCAAGTAACCTGCCACGTCACTATTTACCTACTGATTTACAGGCTGCAGCCGATTTCACGGTATTTAAAGATTTTTTTGTAATATAGAGGACAAATTTAAAAATGGCAAAATATAAATGGCATATAACTAATTAGTGGAAACTTGTGGGGCATTTAAACCAATTTTCCCTATATATATATACATATATTGATAATATTCTATATTTTTTCTTTATTTTTCATAGCATTATGATTTTTATTTTTATTTATTTTTTTATTTCTTATCTCTTTTATAATGAGATTCTTTTATATAATTGTCAAAAAAACAAATTGTAGAAAAAGAAAAAAAAATATTAGTAATTTTTTAAGACTAATTTAGTAACTTTATTTTTTTAAGTTTAATTTATTTAATAAGATTCATTTTGTAATTCAAATTCGTCCTCAAGTCTCGACTTACAAAATTTTCTACACATTTCATATAGTATATAGTTCAACCGATGACATAAGTTGAACCTAAATATTCATAGTATCTTATATTATTATTCCTTTGTAGTAAAATGCATTATTTTATTCTTTATTGTTTTTATTTTATTCGATTCTTCATGTATTTCTGATAGTTTTTTTCTAATTGGTTTCTTCTATAATTGAAGAGAAATGAGAAAGACCAATTAACACAAATGTACTTACAATAAATAAAATTACTTTAGTATATGATTCTCAGGATATTAAATAATTGAAGTTTACACAAAAGATATTTATGTATTTATAAAAAAATTATAGAAAATTAATTATCTTATAGTCTCATAGGACTTTAGCAACTCCAAAATTTGACTTTTTTACTAGGATAATGATTCTAAGACTTTTAATTTCGAATAATGGTACTATAGAGTTATTTAGATATTAAAACAAAACTATTAAGTTTTGTTGTTTTCATGGTGAAACAAATACTAGAAAAGGTTTTACGATTAGCAACAACAAGAAAAAAAACCTTACACATAAAAATTAGAACAATGAATAATAATAAAATTTCTTATTTATCATTTTTCATTTTAGAGTTATATTTTGTTTTTAGTTTTTTTCTTTTCAATTTAGGTATGTAGTTATGATATATATATCCTCATTCTACTAACCACAATAAAAAATATATTGACAAGACATATATAGTGTATCATATTCCTTTTATTTACTCTTTAATTTTGCATTTATTGATCTTTCTCCTTTCTCTACAATTGTAAAATAATTCAATTAGAAGAACTATAAGAAATTTATGAAGCCCACATGGACAAAACGCAATATAGATAAGCAATGACAGACGCACATAGGGGACACTAGGTCCCCCTGGCACTATTATAATGTGCTAATATATACTCCCTCTGTCCCGAGATAATTTGCACACCCCTCCCGACACGTGAAATACGGAAAAGTTGTTTTTTTTTTTTGAGTTGAAAATCAACAAAAATTAAGGGAATGCTTAGGACTTAACCTTTTCCTGATTTTTTCTATAAAAAAAAAAGGGGAAAATGCTGGAAAACACCAAATTTCTGGAAAAATCGAAAAATTCTGGAAAAAAACCGAAAATTTCTGGAAAACACTAAATTTCTGAAAAAAAATGAAAAATTCTGGAATCCGGTCATTTCTGGAAAACATAAAATTCCTGAAAAAACGAACATTTTAATAAAACGCCCAAAATTCTGGAAAATACGAAAAAAAGCTGGAAAATACACAAATCTGGTAAAGATACAATGCTGAAAATGCAATACAAATGCACAAGTAATTCAATGAAAAAAAATTCAAATTTCACATCATCTCAAATCTGAATGTGAAACTTCCCTCCATTTTTTTCATTAACTTGAAAGAAGTTCTACAATTTTGAAATTTTACACACAAATTGAATTCATTCAAATCTCCCTCCTAAAAACATCAAAATTTAAACCTACAAACTTTTATAACTGTTGTTGTAACAGCATTTACTCCTACCATTAAAGTTCAACAATCAAAACCAAAATTTTACAAACATGACAAATAATAGAAGAGAACCAAACTTATCTCTATCAGACCTTAATCGGATAGCACAATATCTGTTGGCCAATAGCATGGACGGGGTCGTCCACCATGGCAAGATCTAATCAACGGCTACATCATTTGGAGTTAGTCGCCGAATGTTCCATTACATTTGGGCAGCTGCAAAGAAGCAGATGGGGCAGGGGTTACCAGTGGCATTTTTTGAGCAAACAAGAACTATCAGACCGAAACAAGCTGAGTTGGATACATCAACATTAAAAGAAATACCATTTTGCAGATGGGGCAGCATACAAAGGTTGGACACCACATGGTGCAAGGTTTAAATTTAGTTTGAATCATTTTCAGTTTGACACAACAACCGACAGAATCAGGTATCAAACTATGCACAATGTTGTTCATATAGACGAAAAGTGATTTTATATGCAAAGAGCTACGGAGAGGGCATACAAGTTAGAAGAAGAAGATGATGTGTATAGGTCTTGCAAGAACAAACGATTCATAACAAAAGTTATGTTCATGTGTGTTGTTGTTCGACCTCAATACTCTGCCGAGGGAGCTCTATTGTTCGATGAAAAAATCGATTTTTTTTTCATTCACAAAACAAGTAGCAGCCCTTTGTAACAGCGTTAATCGGATCAGAGGGACTTTGGTTACAAACCAATTGACACGATCAACAAAGAGATCATAAAGGACCGCATATTGCATCAGGTTGTCCCTATCTATTTACTTTTTTTTTTTCATTTTTTTTTTTTTTTGGCTATCAGAACAAGCTCATCATCTAGCTAAGACCATTTCACAAGTCACCAAAATGCCTCTCCATCTCACAGTGAGCTGCATCGATGACATTGCATGATGTTTCTACAAAAAAAATTAAATGTTTTACATTCTGCCATATTTGAAAAATAGGTTGAGGCTAAGTATGGTTGATATATATATATATATTTTTTTTCCCAGATTACCCCAGCAATCATGCAAAAATGGCCAGAAACATCAAGTAAGCACATAGTGATACAACAAGATAATGCAAGACCACACATAAGTGACATAGACACAAAATTCAGAGAGGCTGCTTCTGCAAATGGTTTTAACATTCAATTAATGTTTCAACTGCCAAATTCTCTGAACACAAACTTTCTAGACTTGGGATTTTCCAGGGCTATTCAATCACTTCAGATTGAAATAGCCTCCTATAATGTGGAGAATTTGGTCACGAATGTTACAATAGCGTATGCGCAGTTGGAACCAAGCAAGATTAACAGTGTTTTCTAGAGCTTACAAGCATGCCTTATAGAAATTATGAAGCAGCTTGGATGCAACAATTACAAGCTGTCATATTTGGACAAATGTCACTTAACAAGGGAGGGTACACTCCCAATTACTCTAGAAGTTGAAGAGGCAGTTGTAAGGCAAGCAATCGATCATCTTATAGCAAGAGAACAAGCAAATGTAAGCTATGAGATTGGGGGGATAATGAATGCCTTAGGTTACAATTAGGATAGAAGATGTGAATGCTTTTTGTAAATCATCTCTTGTTTATGGCATAAACATCATTTAGATGTGTTTTGCTTAAGCCATAAACATGAGATCCTTGTGTAATTCTGATTTTATATTAGTGCAAGCATCATTAATAATTTAATGTTAACTAAACTTGGCCCTCAGAGCATTTTCATCACTGGGTAGTTCACCTCAAACCAAGGGCAACATTAAAGTAGCAAGATTGACTTTCTACTTCAAGCTACCAGCTCAAACAGATCAGACAAAGCACATTTAGATCATCTTCAACCCATCAAAAATAAAACCTAGGGACATAAACTGAAACCACAGGATCTAATCAGGAGCATAACAACCACATGATCTAATCAGGAGCATAACAAACACAACTTAAACCCACACAGGAGCCACATAGTGTCAAGATAAAGTTGGGACAATATATATACTAAGAAGCCCACACAGGAGCATCAAACATGAAGCAATTCCAGAACAGATCAGACAAATAAACACAAAAATCCACACAGGGGCATCAAACAACACATCAAGCTACCAAATACACGAAATTGTAAAAGAAGGCAACAAAATCCTAATTTGGGTTAAAATAACCCAAAAAAGGAAGGGAATAGATAACATAAATCCTTTTAATAGCCGGAACTCAGATCGAAAGGTACTGGAGGTACCACACTCGTAACTCGGGACTGGTCATGATCTCGCCGCCTGGAGCCGAAGATTCAGCCTCAGATCTATATCGAGAACCTCTTTCTCCGTCGTAAAAGCCATCATCGACCCGATCCACCCCCGGCTCTGGTGACTGAGTCTCGGGAACGTAAGATTCCTCAGAATTGTAGGCTATTTCGTCAATTTTTGGGGAGTCCTTGAAAAATTCGGCCACATCCCCCATACTCACGATGTCTGATGAATCGAAAAGTCAACAACAAAAAACCCTAGGAAATGCTTGTCGTTGAAAAATAAGACGAAGGATCTCCAACGAGGCAAAGCTAGCAGTTTGATTGAAGAAAAGATAGGAGATGAAGATCGGAGAAACGTGTGTGAAGAACGGGGATGAACAACGGCGTGAGGAATGAAGAGACAAAAGAGAAAGAGAGTATTCTAGAGAAGATTTAGGATTAGAGTGAGATTTGTGGGCTGAGCCTGCTGATTTGGGCCGAGTTGGGTAATGTAGGTTTAGTTAACTTAGTGTTTAATTAGGGAATGGTTAATTATGATAACCAATAACATTTCTGTAAATAGGTTTAAGTTATAAGGATAATTTGGTAAAAAATTACTTTACTTTTCGGGGGTCTGAAAATATCTCGGGACACTCCGAAAAGGAAAGTGTACAAATTATTTCGGGACGGAGGGAGTATGTATTTGTTCGATTTTAATACAATTTAATTAAATAAAATAAATAATACTATTGTTTAATTTAAGTTAGATGGATGTATTATTACAATACCTATAAGTAATAAAGGTAAAGATGTTAAAAAATATAATGAATATAGAAACATTATATATATATATATATATATAATTAAAATAGTTTATTGATCTTATCTCAATTGACAGTAATTTTTATTTTATTTTATTTATAGAGTTGACTATTGTCGAGACTCATAAACATATTTACGGCACATAACGCTAGACCTCCTTATAAATTTTCTAAAATATTATTTTTAATGTAATTTATCCAATATTTTAATTTTAGAGTCAAATATAAAAGAATTTGATTTTCAACCTACTCAAATTTTGTCTCCTATTTTGTTAAAATTTGACACATAATCTTAGAGCATAGTAAAAATAATCACTTCGTAAGACGAACTTCTCGGTCAGTCTATAAATGGACTCTCTTGAGTAAATTTTTGGGTTTGTAGATAAGGCCAGATGAGCTATCTCCTAAATTATTATTTTGTTTGCTCTTAGTCCATGCAAGCCAAATTAAAATGTCTGTTTTCATTTTGTAAAGTTGTTTGGTTGGATTTGATCAAAACAAATGAGTCAAGCTTATATTACCAAATTATCTCCCCAATATTTGATCGTTCAAAACAAAAAAATTAGAAAAAACTAGCCCCTGTCTTCCCAAAAACAAGGGTACTGGAAGCAAACCTTAATCAAATCATCCCCCTTAATTGCAGTCCTTTAGTCACCACGATTTTCGGTGCGACGGCCGAATTGTAGACTGCGATTCAGTCGGTCGGAGAGTGCGGTTCTTGCCGAGGCACGCGAGCACGGAACGAAGTCTAGAATCTAAGCATTAGAATTTCTTCAAATTTTGACGGTTCGTGTTCATCAATCCTCTTCTGCGATTCTGGATTTGGCTTTGTTAATGATTTTATATGCATATTTATATTCTGTAAAATAGTCGTGTTTCACTCTTGGACATTAAACTGATTTTGCGAATTTCAGATATATGAAATTGCACCTATCATATGAATCTACCACCTTAGTAGTTTATAATACACACTTTTAATCAAGGCTGGAGAAAATTCTAGCAGAATGTCCTTGCTTGTCCACCTATGTATTGATTCTACTGATGTAGTTCAGTGTTGTTCCACTCAATAATTTGACGCACTTTTACTTTCATGTGATACCTGTGAAAAAAAAATAAAAAAATTAGGCAAGTTTACTGCCACAAGCTAAGTTCCAACAGGAAATTCAAACAATGAAACGAGTGCTTTAACACTACAAAACAGTATCAAAGAGAATCCCATATCTTGTCTACTATTCCCCTTTGAATCTGTTCAACCAAAATATGAAATTTGAAAATACAGAAGAAAAATTGCTATAGAGTAGGCTGCTAACTTTTTGTAAGGTGTGTTTTATTTGTGGCTATAAATACATATCCTATTTCCCACTGGTTCCTCACAATTACAAACCTCTAATCTTTCCTCATGGCAAATGGAGCATCAAGGAACACGATGTACTAGGAGCGAGTTTTTTATACTAAAGAATGGACAAAGCAAATCGATGGTGTATTTATAAAGGCACTGACGGAGGAAACAATCAATCGCAACCTAATTTAGCACGGAGCACCCAATCTCCGCACCATCACTTAGCTATGGAGTCGGTAAACACTCAATTTGGTAAGGCCTTCAACTATGAGTTTTGCCTAGACCGTTTTAACAAGTTGTACAAGCGTTTCAAGGTGTTCAACTGGATAATTGAATAAGACGGTGTTACACACTACCCTTTGAACCATGTGCTCTAACACAACGTAGGATGAGATATGTCTGGGTATTTTTTTTATCGTGCACTACAAATCCTTCATTTGATGTTATGTTGAAAGGGCTTTCTGGGTATAGTATAAGGAAAATTCTAAGCATGATATACTCGGGTTAGCGTACGTGAAGAAAGTGGAGCAAGAATTTGACAACCTCCAATTCATATTTACGGCTGCACATGATTCCGACAGCGCTTAAGAAGATGATGTGATTGCAATCTCTAGTGATCCGAAGGACGAGAGTGTGGTCAACGACGAGGGTGGTGGGTCAAATCGCAATGCCTTCAACTCTGAATTGGATTGGTACACAAGCCCTACTAAGTACTTGCATTCATCGACACCTCCTCAAAAGTCCTCAAGATTCGACCCAAAAAACCTGCGAGAAACTGTCCCCCGCCAACCCGCCAGATCCAAACCTAGCTCGGTAGAATTGTGCAGTCCTTTCAAAAAGGGCTAAAGTGTGAGTCCGAGAAATTCTTCGACTGTAGCGTCCTTCAACGCCCACTATGTTGTTTGTTACTTTTCCTTTCAGTACGAACTTTGGACCAATTTCTATTTGGGTGTAAGTCTTTTTGGTGTTTCTTGATTCTCTTTCCTAGATGAGAGTATTTGTTGTGATATGTACTCTAGAAGGCAATTTCAGCCATATTTAAATGTATTAGTTTCTTTGCGGGTTTAATGAATTGTTGATGTTGATTTGTTAAATGCGTTTGTTGTAATTTATGTTAGTTGATCATGACTGAAATGGTCTTGGCTAAAAAAGTCTCCCATGTGAGCAAGTTACTGCAGCATATTAAATATTCTACCTACAGAGAGATGTGGACAAAAAAACAACGAAAATGGGATCCAAGAAGATTCAGGGTCCCTCATGCAAGATAAAGACAAATCTGTGTGTTAGAATTGATCTTTCTTTCTCGTGACTATGTTATTAACATGACCACACAAGTTTAATCTAAATTACGAAGCCTTCATAGGCTTTTTCAGTCTTCATTTTGTCTCTCTCCTTGTTTATCTTACTTCTTTGATATCCTTTAATTCTTTTGCTTACAAACATTTCATAGGCAAAGTATGACCTCCAGTAGTAACCCCAAAAAAGAGGAAAGCTCTCGGATAAGAGTTCATTTTTACATGTCCGACTGGAGCGTCGAAGTTGAAAAATACTTTCTTATGTCTTCTTATAGGGGAAAAGAATGAGGGACATTTTAGCTATGGGGGTAACAATAACCACGCTATTAGGCGAGCAATTGATGCCCTAAACCACGAGAGGGAGACCAACTTCGGTTACAAGTTTTGTAAAGATCGATTGAAGAAACTTGACAAAAACTCCTGGTACGACCCTAAAATTGCTTTGAGCCTGGAATATACCCACAAAATTTGGAGGTATGTTGTACTTTCAGCGATTATTAATATTTTTTTCCAGCTATAAGTAGTTGGCTTTTTGTCATCTTAGCAATTAATCTTTGATTTAATGATAAATATATAAAACCTGCACATGAGATTTTGTCATACACACTCTTTCACTCAATTGCAGTACGAGCATTTGGTGTTAGCATACACTTACAAGGGAGAATCAATGATCGAAGCTCTACGAGTTCTATTTGATGAGGGTGACGACTAGGTCGAATTTAACAAGCTGTCACCAATCGTTCGTATTTCAACAGACTTGAATGGGTTAAGCGTGAGCAACTCAGAGGTTTAGATTTCAAAGGAAAAAAGTGTCAAGCAACGCATTTCGGATCATCCGTTATTGAACAATGGTTCTATTGAAATATAACGGGAATGAGCCCCAAATATAGGATTTTCCGGGGACAGTTAGCACCATATCCCTGACCTGTTTGAAAATTAAAGACTTCATTTCTATTTTGATGTATTTTACTTCTAAGTTTAGATGTCAAACGCCTTTATTACTGGTTTCGTGATTTATGTTCAGCAATTCATATATTAAATGAAGGTATATACAAATTTCAATCTATGTTATCTGTAGCAGGGCTGCTATGTCCTGTTATAATAAAATGTAAAAAAATTGAGTTGTTAAATCAACTATTTGTATGTTGTTGCCAACACTCAACTCTTTCATATATACTATTCAATGGGAAAGCAAAAGTGTTCCAATTTTGTCTGCATACATAAGTTCAGTCCCATCAACAATAACTTTGGTTATTATTTCGTTTCTTATTTATGGCGCATACCCATGCATACTAAGCTGTACTGTGATCAAGATTTTTTTTTTTTTCCAGCTTATTTCTTCCAGGTCTTTAGAATTATTGCAGCAGAAACTAAATCTAACGCCTACAACATTCCTCCCTCAACACTTCATCGCATTACATAGTCCAACTAGCTATTTCTACGACGCAGACTGGCCGATAGAGATAGACAATAAATTTATCGATATACTAGCCGACAAAGCTATAAATCGCTACTTTGACGTCGCTACAAATCAGGCAGACGCCGTTGCTCATGCACAATGGGCCATCGCATTCATATACGAGAAGGAGTAGTTCTGGGTTTTGTGGAAGAAGATGCGGAAACTTAAAATACGTCATGCTACTTTCAATCGTCTCATTCCAATGAGTGGCGTTCTGTATAATGAAACGGATAACACTATTGCCGCTCCCGCAGATTTATGGCAGAGCTAAGGCAGGTAATATCAAACGGTGTGAAGAAATTATAAAGAAAATTTAATTATTGGAAATATGATTTTATTTTTATTTTTAAGGGATCCGAAATGGACGGATTTGCGGACCATTTTTGGTGCACTCCCGCAACATGTTCAAAATGGAAACTCTTCTGAGGGAGAAGATTGAAGAGACGAAATGTCAGATATGATCGCTAACCTTGGGTGTTGTTTTAATGTTAACTAGATTTAGGTGTTGTTACGAATGGAACATTTTTATGTTAATATCTGCGTTAGGGACTCTTTAACAGATACTGAAGGAAAATATACTATGAGGAAATGTTCATTCATAATGAGAAATGAACCTATAGGCTGTAAAGTAGCAGGGCTCCATATATTCTGTGTTTCATAATACGTTAGCTTCGATTCCACAATATCAAAACATCAAGTTCAACGTTTCAGCCAAAATAGTCATACATAAGGAACAAAAACATCCGCACATGACGAACATTCACAACTTGCCTATAGAGTTCTTAACAACAAAATGCAAATACCTATACATTAACCATCATCACAAAAAGTCATAACCACACATCCACTTCCAAATTATCAGACCTCGCTAGCTAACTTTATACGGGTCCATTCCTCTTTGGTCTCATCCGGGCAGCCCGGCAACAAGGTGTGTGGCAAGGAGCTTCTCCTTTAGAGTAAGACCTTTAATCCTTTCAACATACCCGTAAATCTGTCGATGAGCGGTAGAGAGGTCTTAGCCAAATCCAATTCGCTGAGCAATCTTGCCCAGATGGCTAGAAGCAGCGTTGCAGCTGACCATCTCCAACATAGGATCAACAGTAGATGAAGCTTTCCTCTTTGACCCATTGGTCGAACCCCGTACTGCCAAATTGACCGGCTATGAGTTGGCCATTGCTTCAGTTGCTCCCAGCTCTTCAGTGGGGTCCTCATTCCTAGCTTGTGACCATACTTACTCTTCAGCATTAGGTTCAGGTAAACCATCTGCTGCATTCCCCAAGTCCTCAGCCCCAGCCTAGTTGCACGGTCCTTACCAAAGATTTCACACCAGTCAGAGTACAGGGTCCAACTTTTGTGTTTCATCAAACGGGCACTAGCGTCGATCTATATCAAAACAAAATTTTTAGAATCAGAAAGTCAACATTTACAATTAAACAGTGATATGCAGTATTAACAATTTTCTTCAATTTTAGAAACAATATCACATAATTGATGATGTAAGGATTCAACACCCAAATCCACCAAACTACGTTCGGCCAAAAGTTTAGGAGCAGAGGCCGAACTATAAGAACCAATTCAGACGAACCAGAAGACGAAAAATGAAAAACGCGAACAGAAAAAGAAAAACAACAGCACACAAGAGTTTTACGTGGTTCGAACAATTTGTTCTACATCCACGGAGGATTAACACACCTCAATTCACTATCAATTTCTCAAGAATACAAGAATCTTCCAGAATTACACAACCCCTCAGTCTAGAACCCTAAAAACTGAAAATGTAATTCTTATCACTTAATTCTCTCTTGATACTGATAAAGCCAGAGGGAAAACTGTAAATCGTGTGTCTATCCATCATATAACACTGTTCTATATAAAAGAATTAGCTCAATTCATCCGGGAAAAGAAGTTATCAGCTGAACTGTCTCGCAACGGTTATGAAACCGTTGTCTAATTCTGTTCTTCTGAAAACTACTTCATAACCACCCTGAACCGGTGGTTATGACTTCAGCTCTCTCAACGAATCCGTTCTTCCAGACCGGTTCTTCAGCTGATTAATCCGGTTCCTGAACCAGCACAATCTTTTATATAGACTTTGGGTATCTTTGATGCAATTGAACCTTTCTTCACAAATCTCCACCTCAATAAATCAAAGTGTGTATCATTTCCTCAATCCTCACCATGTATTACTTCAGAAACATGACTCAAGCTGAATCAAGCTTGAGCAATGAACAAACTTTGCTCCAGGAACTGATTTTGTAAGAAAATCAGCAGCATTTTCCTTGGTATGTACTTTCTTCACCACCACTGTTCCAGCCTCAACAATATCTCTAACAAAATGCATCTTCACATCTATGTGCTTCGATCTTTCATGAAAAACATGGTGTTTAACCAGATGTAGCGTACTCTGATTATCACATAATACTGTAACACACTTCTGTCTTACACCAAAGTCTTTCAGAATTCCTTTTAGCCAAATAGCTTCTTTGCAAGCCTCTGTTACTGCAATGTACTCTGCTTCTGTTGTGGATAGTGCCACTACTGGTTGGTGTATTGACCTCCAAGAGACTGCTGTTCCATATAATGTGAATACATACCCCGAAATAGATTTTCTAGTATCTAGATTTCCAGCAAAGTCAGCATCCACAAACCCCAACAAGGGGTCACAATCTGAGTTTGTTTTCACATATTTCAAGCCTAGACTGACTGTTCCTTTTAGATATCTCAGAATATGCTTCAGTGCTTCCCAGTGCTCTCTTCCGGGGTTTGCCATGAACCTACTAACCAAGGATACTGCAAATGCCAAGTCTGGCCGGCTACAGATCATCCCATACATGAGACTCCCTACTCCACTTGCATAAGGTATATTTTGCATGTATTTTTCTTCAGCAGGTGTCTTAGGGCTTTGATCTCTTGATAGTTTGATTTGTTGCCCCACTGGAATTACCAATGGTTTTGATTCATGCATGTTAAACCTCTCTAGCACCTTTTGTAGGTAATCCATCTGAGATAAACACAACACTCCAGCTTCTCTGTCTCTGATAATATCCATTCCTAGCATTTTCTTTGCATTTCCCAGATCTTTCATTTCAAATTCTGTGCTTAACTTTCCCTTTAGCTGTTGAATCTTCAGCTTACTCTTGCTGGCTATTAACATATCATCCACATATAACAACAGGTATATCTGATCTGCTTTTGCATCCTTCTCAAAGTATACACAGTTGTCATATAAACTCCTAACAAACCCAACATTTATCATGAACTCATTGAACTTTTTGTTCCATTGCCTTGGGCTTTGCTTCAACCCATACAAAGACTTTCTCAGATGACATACCTTGTCTTCTTCCCCAGGTTTTTCAAAACCCTCAGGCTGCTTCATGTAGATATCTTCCATTAGCTCTCCATGTAGAAAAGCAGTCTTGACATCTAGTTGTTGGAGTTCAAGATTTTCCTGTGTAACTTTTGCCAGCAAGATTCTAATGGAAGTATGCTTGACTACTGGTGAGAATACTTCATGGAAATCAATCCCTTCCCTCTGTGTGAATCCTCTTGCTACCAGCCTGTCTTTATATCTGAGTTTCTCACCATTTACCACTTCCAGTTTCTTCTTAAAAATCCATTTGGAGCTTATAAGTTTTTGACCACTTGGCTTCTTTACCAGATCCCAAGTATGGTTTCTCTCCAGAGAATTCATTTCTTCCAGCATGGCATTCATCCATTGTTTCTTCTCTACTCCTTTGATAGCTTCTGTATAATTCTGTGGTTCTGTATACTCAAGAGATTCTGCAGCATTCAAAGCATAATATACCATGTCAGCTTGTCCATACCTTCTTGGTGGATGAACTTCTCTCCTCACTCTATCTCTTGCCAAGCTGTAGTTTCTTAGACTGTTTTGATCAGGTTGGTCTTCTTCACTATCTGAGGAACTACTTGATTCTTCAGGATTAACTGGTTGAATTTCCTGTTGAGTCCTTACCCCTGATACCTCCACCTCAACTGGTGAGATTTCCTCTTGAGTGACCCCTTCAATTTCTGACTGATTTCCAGTTGAGAGATATCGCATAACTCCTTCATTGAACTTCACATCTCTACTAATGATAAGCTTCTTGTGTCCTTGTTCAACACACCACAACCTGTAACCCTTTGTTCCTTCTGGATAGCCAAGGAAAACACACCTTAATGCTCTAGGGTCCAGTTTGTCCTGCTTTATGTGAGTGAATGCCAAACACCCAAATACTTTGAGCTCTGAATAGTTTGGCATCCTCCCATACCAGATTTCATCTGGAGTCTTGAAATCCAATGTTGATGATGGAGTTTTGTTGATAAGGTAGCAAGCTGTGTTTACTGTTTCACCCCAGAAACTTTTAGGAAGCTTTGCATCTATCATCATGCACCTAACCTTCTCCAGAATAGTCCTGTTTAATCTCTCAGCAATGCCATTCTGTTGGGGGTTCAGTGGTACTGTTCTGTGCCTCACAATTCCCCTTTCTTTACAGAATTCTGTGAATTCATTTGACAGATACTCAAGTCCATTGTCAGTCCTCAGATATTTGAGCTTTCTTCCCCTTTGGTTTTCTACTTGAGTGCACCAGTCCTTGAACCTTGAGAATGCTTCACTCTTCTGCTTTAAGATGTATACCCACACCTTTCTGCTGTAATCATCTATTATTATCATAAAATACTTTCCACCACTTAAAGTTTTTGTTCTGGCAGGCCCCCATATATCAGAGTGTGCATAATCTAGGATTTCCTTGGTGGTGTGTGCTGCAGTCCCATAAGCTACTTTCTTTGATTTTCCCATTGCACATTGGTTACAGAATTCCAAGCTGTTTGAGTTCATATTTCCAATTATTCCTCTCTTTGCCAGCTCTTTCATTCCTTTTATTCCCATATGGCCCATTCTTTTGTGCCATATCATCACTTCTGATTTACTTAAGGTGACATCTGCAGACCCCATGACAGATTCTCCAAGCAAGATGAACAAGCCATTCTGTTTTTCTCCTTTCATTACTACTTTATTATTCTTAGTAATATGAATATAACCATTCACAGTACTAAATTCACAGCCAGTTTCATTCAAGGAACCAAGGGATATTAAATTTCTCTTGAGTGATGGTACATACCTCACATTTGAGATAGTTCTTGGAACTCCATCATGCATTTGAATCTTCACAGAGCCCACTCCTTTGACTTTACAGGACTGATCATTTCCCAGAAGGACAATTCCCCCATCAGTTTTAGTCAATTGTTGAAACAGATGCTCATGAGGACACATGTGAAATGAGCATCCTATGTCTAACACCCACTCCTTGGTTATTCTTCCCTCTGATACATTCAGCACCTCTGCCAGATCATCTGCTTGTTCTACTACTGCAGCATCTGCTTCCTTTTTCTCAGATTTGTTTTTCCTTGATGGGCAGTTCTTCTTGAGATGCCCTGTCTGTTTACAAGAATAGCATCTCCTTTTCTCCACCCAATCTGATGGTTTCTTGAACTCATTTTCACCAGTTTTATGGTCTTTCTGACCTTGATTTTGATGCTTCTTCTTTTGAAATTGCTTCTTGAATTTCACATTCAAACCTTCAGCAACAGGGTTGAATTTCTGATCACTTTGAAGTTGTAATCCTTTGGTTTTCAGGGAAGTAACTATTACATCATAGCTTAATTTCTCCTGTCTACCAAACATTAAAGTATCTCTAAAATTTCCAAGAGACTTAGGTAGAGAATTCAATAACATGAGAGATTTGTCATCTTCTTCCAGATTTACACCAAGATCTTCGAGATCACAATCAAGTGATTAAAATCATCAAGTTGGTCAATCAATAATTTCTCCTCAGTCATTTTGAAAGACAGCAGTTTCTGTTTGAGGAATAGTTTGTTGGTTACCGTTTTGGATTGATACAACTCCTCCAGCTTCGACCATGCCTCCAAAGCAGTTTTGCATCTTGAGATTTCTCTGAGTGGTTTATCTCCCAGACACAAAATAATGGAGCTTAGGGCCTTCTGATCAGTTTCTTGAAACTTTGGCCTCTCTGCAAGTGGCCAATCTTCCTGAGCCTTTAAAGCCATGGATAATCCATTCTGAATCAGAATTGTGTTCATCTTTATCTTCCATAGAGCAAAATCATTCTTCCCCGTAAATCTGTCCACCTCCATCTTCATGCCCGCCATGGATCTCTTCTCAGGTTCAAAGGTTTCCGACAGACGGCGCCACTTTGTAAGGATTCAACACCCAAATCCACCAAACTACGTTCGGCCAAAAGTTTAAGAGCAGAGGCCGAACTATAAGAACCAATTCAGACAAACCAGAAGACGAAAAATGAAAAACGCGAACAGAAAAAGAAAAACAACAACACACAAGAGTTTTACGTGGTTCGAACAATTTGTTCTACATCCACGGAGGATTAACACACCTCAATTCACTATCAATTTCTCAAGAATACAAGAATCTCTCCAGAATTACACAACCCCTCAGTCTAGAACCCTAAAAACTGAAAATGTAATTCTTATCACTTAATTCTCTCTTGATACTGATAAAGCCAGAGGGAAAACTGTAAATTGTGTGTTTATCCATCATATAACACTGTTCTATATAAAAGAATTAGCTCAATTCATCCGGGAAAAGAAGTTATCAGCTCAACTGTCTCGCAACGGTTATGAAATCGTTGTCTAATTCTGTTCTTCTGAAAACTGCTTCATAACCACCCTGAACCGGTGGTTATGACTTCGGCTCTCTCAACGAATCCGTTCTTCCAGACCGGTTCTTCAGCTGATTAATCCGGTTCCTGTACAAGCACAATCTTTTATACAGACTTTGGGTATCTTTGATGCAATTGAACCTTTCTTCACAGATGACTCCTCCACTTGAGTTTAATTTCTCTCAACTAAACCACTTAAAATAATCGGACTAAAAAAAACCATGGAAACACATCCATAAGCAAATACTGCCTCCGTCCCACCCTAATTTGCACATTTTCCTTTTTCGGTCGTCCCACCCTATTTTGCACACTCCTAAAATGAAAAGGAATCTTACAATCTCCATCCTTAAAATCTCCACCCTCAATCTTCATCTTTAAAAAAGTCAAAGATTCCATAAAATCTATTTTTTCTTAATGTACGCGCAGATGCTGGTGTGCAAATTAAGCCGGGACGGAGGGAGTATTTGTTGGAAATTTGTTTGGAATTTTGGTTTTTATCCAAAATTGACTAATTTAATTATTTCAATCCATTTGTTAAAAATGGAAACAAGTTGCAAATTCATAATCTCCGTTTCGAGTAGATGAATTTAATGTATTAATACGCTCAAAATCAATTTCCGGTGAATGAGATATTAACTGTCAAAGGTTGCAACTTAAACTTAGAAGTTGAAGAGTTTATAAAATGAAACATAAGGGAACTTGTCCCACATAGAAAAGTTGGAGTAAGTGGATACTCCTTATTTAATAGAGCATTTGATAAGTAGTTATCAAGTGTGCTCCCCTATGGTGGATCTTATGGTGGATCCTAGTAGAATTTTAGCCTTGGTCTAAAATAGACCCGATCCGAGCCCGGCCTCGCACGCACATGTCGCATTGAGCCTCTTTAGAGGCGCACTTTGCACTTCGGAGGAGCCTTAAAGTTTTGGCCAAGGGGTCCAGACGGATGGCTCGCAAGTTCGTGGCGGTTCGAGTCAGGCGGTGCGATGATGTGGACTTCGACCCGGCCCTCGGACTGGGCAGTTCACCCCCATCAGGTCGGGTCGGACCGAGACCCGCCAGCGGACCAGGTGATTCAACCCCACCGGGTCGGGTTGGACCGACCCGCCAACAGGCCGGGCGGGTCGAACCGGTGCGACCTGTCGCTTGTCGGGGCGCGGGTCAGCCTGCGGGTGCGACCTCCCAGTGAGCTGGTGGATCCAGTCCAAAGGGTGCCACCACGGGTGAAGAGGTGCCTTTCCAAAAAGACACCATAACTCTTCAATATATATAAATAGGCTCCTGCAGACTTCATTTGATTCATTCCAAATTCACAAGTTTATTCAAATTCAAAAGCTTTCCAAATTCTACATTAGTAGAGTCAGAAAGTTCCACATATCCGAGTGCGTTCGCCGATAACTTCTGATTCATAGTGCAGCGATCTGAAGTTTTAAAGTTGTTGTATCTTGGAGACGATTGCTATTTGACGTATTGCACCTAAGTACGTGACAATTTCGTCTTATGAATATAGAGTCAAACTCTAGCCTCGACTTTGTATTTAAACATCTTCGTTTATACACCTTCTACATGCCAATTACTAACAATGTTCAAAGTTTAGCAATGTCAATAGTATCGAAAATTCCTAAAGAGTTATAATACTTAGGTTGTCCTTGCATGCTCACTGATTGATTCAATATACTACCATATACTAGAAAAGATAAGATAAAAGCTACTTTAATTTCTGTAAAATAAGCATGTATGTTGCACTGAGATCATGAATTTAAATTGAACATCCCTAGGGAAGTAATAGAGATTTCGGGATCAAATCAAGTTGAAACGGAAATGTACCTTCAGGTAAGCCTCCCAAACTTCATTTGTTGCCTCAATCGTGTTGGTAGCCGAATCCAGTTTTCGACAGCATCGCGAAGAGGCTGTAGTAGCTTCACTTCCAGGTAGTGAGTCGGGAGTTGATATGCGGGCTTTCTTTGAGATCGGTTCTTGGGAACGTCTTCTTCATTATGCGCTCTAGTTGTTGGAGGTACCCACCATGAAAACCACTATCGGTTTTTCATCCCTTAGCAGTCAATTCCTTCAGCCTGGCCATTAGTACATCCTCTTCCCAGATGCTCGAGCTTCGACAACCCTCCTCATTCCCAGCCCTAATGCATCGACGAACGTTCGCAGCCGACTGAGCCATCCGTGAGTACCCAAGTCAATATAATAAATCTTGTTAGTGAAACTAAATAGGATACAACCAACCAAATCCTTAATGATATTGTTAATGGCACTTATAACAACTACGAAATGTCAAAATACTACAAGAAAAAAAGGTATTTGTCGCTACTCTTTTTGCAACTACAAAACTGTTTACAAAAAAATAAACCTTTTGTAACTATTAGTAGTTACATAAAATATTTCATATAATTTTAACTAAATTTGATATACTATAATAAGCTCTTTTGCAACTGCTTGTAATTACAAATACATTAGTAACTACAAAGTAGTTACAAAAGAACTTTTTGCATCTTACTATAAGTGACTACTCTATTAGTAACCACGTGCTAAATGTAGGTACTAAAAATACTTTTGTGATCATTCTCCCTTTTATGTAACTATATTTTGTAGTGATAAAAAAACCTTAATTCTAGGTATGAGAAGGAAGGAACAATAGTTTACAAAAGCAAATTATCGAATTCAACAAACAAAAAAGAAAAAGTAATTAATAGCAATCACATAGTTTATAGGCAAAACTACTTAAACATCCTAATACTAAGAGACCCGAACAATCTAGCTACAATATCAAAATAAGTCATACACAACCCAAATGCATAATTCAAACTGTTGAGAAATTACGAATAGTAAAAAGCAAAAACGATAGACGAGAAAGATCGACTATGTCAAAATAAGGACACCATATTCAACGTAGTTCGCTAACAATTTGTTAGTTACGTCCACGACCAAACGAGAGGGACCAAATCCAATATCAACGAGTGTTACAACATAGGACAAAGACAAACTTGTCCCTAGGTCAACTATCAAACTTTTCATCCTACAAACAGAGATAAACTTGAGTATTAATCAATTGATACTCGACCAAAAAAAAAAAAAAAACTCTCAACACTCTATGAACAAACGACTCTAAAGCCGAAAATAGAGTCCCAAAATCCAATTGGATATTCTACACCAAAAGAGTACCAAGTACTCAACAAATATCAATTCTAGAATATCCAAAATTGACAATCTCTCTCTTGTCCTAACAAATCAATGACTGATCAAATAACAAATTCAATTAATTAACCAATACAAATTTCAAAGACACTAGAACTATTTATAAGCCCCCAAACCTAATCCTAGACACAAAAGGAATCCAACTGGGCCTAAACTCGCGTTGGCCCGTCTTCTGCGCCGCCCAACCAGTCGCGCTCGCGACCACTCGAGTCAACTTCTCCAAGTTTTGTCTAACTAGTCGCGGCCGCGACTAGCCTTCACGCCCCCGACCGCTTCAATTGACCAATTATCGCCGCAACCGCAACCATCCGTCGCGGTCTCATCCTCCGACGCGCCTAATTCCAACACCTCCAGATTTGCTTCAAATTCTTCTTCCACCTTGACACGAACGTCGACCCAAATCGAACCGAATTCAAGACACAAATTCCTAACAACCTCCACCTTGCCTTGAATCCACAAACAATGCGATTTCTTCGTATGAAGCTCCATCTCAATTTAAATCTTCTCACAAATTTATCAGTCTTCACGTTTACTACAAATATCTTTCCCATCAAAAAGTGAAAACTCGAACCAAGCACTGATACCACTTGTTAGGAAATTACGAACAATACAAAGTAAAAATGATAAACGAGAAAGATCGACAATGCTAAAATAAAGACACCAAATTTAACGTGGTTCTCTAACAACTTGTTAGCTACATCCATGGCCAAATAAGAGGGACTAAATCCAATATCAACGAGTGTTACAACATAGGACAAAGACAAACTTGACCTAGGTCAACTATGAAACTCTTCATCCTAACAAATGTAGACAAACTCGAGTATCAATCAATTGATACTCGACCAAAAAATAAACTCTCCACACTCTATGACCAAACGACTCTAAACCCGAAAATAGAGTCACAAACCAAATTGGATATTCTAGACCAAAAATATACCAAGTACTCAACAAATACCAATTCTAGAATATCCTAAATTGACAACCTCTCTCTTGTCCTAACAAATAAATAACTGATCAAACAATCAATTCAATCAATTAACAAATACAAATTTCAAAGACAATAGGACCATTTATAAGCCCCCAAACCTAGTCCTAGACATAAAAGGAATCCAACTGGGTCTAAACTCGCGTTGGCCCATCTTCTGCGCCGCCCAACCAGTCGCACCCGCGACTATCTGTCGCGCCCGCGACCGCTCGTGTCAACTTCTCCATGTTTCGTCTAACTAGTCGCGGCCATGACTAGTCTTCGCGCCCGCGACCGCTTCAGTTGACTAATTCTCGCTGCGGTCGTGTCCTCCGACGCGCCCAATTCCAATGCCTCCAGATTTTCTTCAAATTCTTCTTCCACCTTAACACGAACGTTGACCCAAATCTAACCAGATTGAAGGCACAAATTCCTAACACAAACTAACATACAGATCCAGATTTAACATTACTAAATAATTTATAAAAAAGTTGCCCTAGGTTTGGATTGTATGATCTGAGGCCACTAGATCATGCTATTCCCCTCCATTCATCCCACATAGCTTGGTCTTTCCTATTAGTCCAAGGCTAGGAAGGCTCAACGCTATCAATGATAACACGTTATTTATGCATGTATTTAGGTCGATTTAGGATCATATTTTATATCATTTACGTGCATATTTGACCGGCATTTAGTTATATTAATAATATTTGGGTCATTTGACGTGTTTTGACTTGTTTTAAGGTATTTTGAGCATTTTCAGGCTACCGGACGAGGAAACAAGTTGGAAAAGAGTGAAAACCGGCCCAAAAGAGTGAGAACCGTCGAAGAACCGGTCCAAACCGGTCCGAACCGGTCTGAACCGGTCCAGGAGCAAAACCGGGCAAGAACCGACACGGCCGCGTCACAAAGCAACACGGCCGTGTCAAATGTTGCGCAGAAATTGAAGAATTGCAAAGCAACACGGCCGTGTCATTTAAGCAACACGGCCGTGTCAAAAAGTCCACCGATAAGAGAAATCGTGTTTTAATAGGATTTTAAGCCTATCTTCTCCAAGATTCGTCCCCAACTCTATAAAAAGGACCCCAAGCTTTAGGAAAAAGGGGATCAATCATCAAGAACATAAATTACATCACCTTGGAAGACAAGGAAGACGAAGATCATCGAGACGGAGTCATCCGGGTTTATTTATTCTTTCCTAGTTTAATTCTTACAATGTTTTTCATAGAATTTTGTATTGGATTATTACTAGGCATGAGTAGCTAAGCTATTCGTGTCCTAGGGTTAGAAAGTGGGGATTTTTATAACAATGTTTTGATTTATGATTTAATCTATTAATTCCGTTCTTTATGTGTTTTATCTCTATGTTTATGCCTAAACTGAATTTAGCTTGATCACCTAGATTTAGTAATTTAGTTTAACAATTCCGCTTCGAGAGGAGGGAATTGTTATCAGACTTAGAACATAGAGCGCAGTTGTCTATGACTGTGTAGGCCGTGGCTTAAGATCGTTTGGGAGTTATTAGGTTTAATTGACTCGAGAGGGTAATTAGCTTAATTAATCAACGGTTTAATCGCTTCGAGAGAAGGATTAGATTATTGTCGTGCCGCCTAATAAACACTAGAATTGGTAAATTAATAGGTTAATCATATTCCACATTGAAATAATATCCTGAAATCGAAGCCCTAGGATACCTTTTCTCTTTGATTGTTAGTTTTCGTGTTTCCTAAGTTTGAAGTTATATTTAATTGAGTAGTTTAATTAGTAAAATCAACCTTTAAAACTTAGTATCTAGTTAGGACATTCCTAGAGTATTAGGGTATCAAACTACCTAAAACTATTCCTTGTGGGATCGACCTTGACAATAGTACTACTCCTACATCCGTACACTTGCGGAACACTAGGTTAGAAACAGACGTGTCAATCAATGAAATCAATGGGATCACGCCAATAGGATTCTGGATCTCGTTTGCATTTAGTTATTGCTCGTTCGGCATCTCGTTCCTTATGAAATTGTGGATTAAAGAGCAGGCCATGATCATGCGATTCTACACTAGGGTGAAATGAAGAGCTGTTTAATATTGACCACCTCTTCTTTAAAAGCCCAAAAGTGCGCTCTATGACATTGCGAGCTTTTGAGTGGTTCATATTAGGAAAACTCTTGATAGGTTTTAGGGGCGTTATGACCAGCACTCCACTCATCAAGGTGATACCTAACCAACTTATAAGTGGCCAAGTACCCTTCCCCGTTCATATAGCTATTTTCACATAAGAAATAATTCCCTGAAATCAAAATAAATCATGCAAATGATTAGTAACAATCTGAAATTTATAATTATAAATGATTTATGTAGTTCATATGTGCAGGTTTAGTTATATATATACTTTAAGGTATTACAAACATGACCTTGTGGCACTTTGAAGCCATTTGGTCTTGTAACTGCATCACGGAGAACGCGAGAATTGGCTGCTTAACCTTCCCAACCCGTAGCATGTACGTGAATCGCATGTTACAATTGCATATGGCAAGGACATTAACAATATTGTTTCCTTTTCTTGTGCGATAGCGGGGCTTCTCACTTGCTCGGATGGTAACATCTATGTAAGTCCCATCTAGAGCATCCAAGCAACCCTTCATACAAAAATTGAATTTTTTATAGTAGAAATTATATGTTAATAGGCTGAACTGTTTCTTTCGAAATAAATATATATTAGAGATCAAATTATCTTAAACCATTTCCAACGAGGATGACTGCAGTGTTCATCTATGGGATCAGGTTTGGCTAGGAGTGTGTCATGTAGCCTTAGGACAACATTCAAGACGCTGTGAATGTATTTGATAACAGTTTGAACACTTCTCTTGAACTGAAACTTTACAACTCGTAGCTCGGTGTGATGGGCCACAACAGTTACATAGCTAAAATTCATGAGGCCACCCTGATGTTGCAAGAGGTAGCACAAGCGAGTAAATGTGGCTCGATTCATTCTCAAATTATCATAGCAAGCCTTATCCACGATACCTACTAACTCAACCATATGTTCTAGTTGCCTTGGGATTCTATCTGCCATTCTATATCGTATTAACCGTTCCACCTGATTACTACCAGCCTTGTTTGTATAGCCCGATGGGTTAACACAAACATTAGCAGGTTAAACAACTCAAACATAACCTCCTATACAACTAAAATGACTTCGGTCACCCTGCGATTTCACCTTGCTATCCTATTTTGTTCTATTAATGTCGTCAACTTAAATTGTTTGAAACAAATTTCAGTAGCGAACTCACAATCTGTAAGCTCTTATAACACAATCGTCAATCACAAAAACTTCTGAATTTTTCTCTTTTCTCTATTGTAAAAGAATCCAATTAGAAGAACTATAAGAAATTATGAAGAACTAAATAAAGTATATAAAAGAAATAAAAAATCATATAATGTATATTCTAAAAAGGAATAAGAATGTAAGATATTATGAATATTAAAGTACTTTAGTTTATAATTCTCAAAATATAATATTAAATAATTGAAATTTACATATTTATGTATGTATAAAAAAATTATAAAAAATTAAACATAGTTTAATAGGAGGTTAGTAGCTCTAAAGTTTGACTTCTTTGTTAGGATAATGACCACAAAATCTTAACTTCCAATAGTGGTATACAATAAAGGTATTTATGTATTGAATGTTATATTAAGTCTTTGTGTTTTCATGGTGAAAAAATACTAACAGATATTAGGATTAGCAACAACAAGAAAAACCATATACATAAATGTTAGAATAATGAATAAAGTGAAAACTCTTATTAATTTAATTTATCATCTATAATTTTTGGAGAGAATTTTTTTAGTTTCCTTTTTTCAAAAAAAAAAAAAAAAAAAAAAAAAAAAAAGGTACACTTATAACATCTATATACTCATTCTACTAACTACAACAACAAAAAACATGTTGACAAGACAACTATAGCGTATTATATAATATTTAATTTACTAGAATATATGTATGACTCGATACTTATATAATAAAATATTTAAATTATGTAAAATGTAATAGTTTAATTTCAATTGTTATAAGTTTGACTCCGTAGTGGAGTAATAGATACAAGATTTTTGACATATGATCGTACTTAAGTTTTTTTATTATATAAAAACGATTGAAATTTTAGTAAGAAAAATGTCATTAAAGAATTTTCTGGAAAAAAAATAGTTGAGATTAAATTAAAAACTAAAAAGGAATAAGAATGTAAAAGATGATGAATATTAAAGTACTTTAGTTTATTATTCTCAAAATATAATATTAAATAATTAAAATTTACACAAAATATATTTATGTATTTATGAAAAAAATATAGAAAATTAAACAAAACTTAATAGGAGTTTAGTAACTCCAAAGTTTGACTTTCTTTGTTAGGATAATGACCACAAGAATCTTAACTTCCAATAGTGGTATACAAAAAGGTATTTACGTATTGAATGTTGGTACACGTCGTTTATACATGAATTTTAGGTCGATTTAGGGTCATATTTAATAACATTTGCATGTGTATCTAGTTGAAATATGCTTAAAGTTATTATCTTGATCTAGATGACGTGTTTGTGCTTATTTTAGTGATAATCAGGCATAAGAAGGCTAAAAAGTTCGGCCGGGGGTGAAGTCCGGACGAAAAACCAGCAAGAAAGTTAGAAAAAAAGAAGGAGAATTGGAACTTGGGTAGAACGAGTAAACTCGACCGAGGCCATTTGGCAACTCGGTCGAGGCCGAGTTGAAGAAAAATAACGGAGAGGACAGCAAGGTCCAACTCGGTCGTGTTGGCCAACTCGAGCGAGTCTCTCCTCAACTCGGGGGAGTTGTGCATGGCGATGCAATCATAGATTTTACGCGGTTTTGTATTTCAAGCCCATCTTCACCCTAATTCGTCCTTAATTATAAAAAGAGGTGTCTAGGTCCGAAAATAACACAAAATACACATTCAAAGAAGTTTTGGAAGCGAGATCAAAGAGCAAGGATGTGATAAAGATGAAGATCGGCGATCGAGATTCGGGTTTTTCTAGTCTTTTCTTTAGTTAAATTTTCGCACATGTTTATTCATGAATATTGTTGATTATTACTTTGATTATGAGTAGCTAAACTCGTTTTGTGTTCTAGGGTTAGAAAGTAGATTGTGAATAATTATGTCTTGGTCTTATCTTTAATTTTAGACTCCAATTTTATTTTTGTTTATCTATGTGTTTGTTTACTTCACATGATTTATTTAAATTGATCACTTAAATATATCTACACGTTCAGCAATTTTGCTTCGGGAGGAGGGAATTGTTAATAGATATACAACACATAGCGTAGTTGTCGAAACTGTCCGAAAGGAGTGAGATAATTGCGTAGGCATCTGTTTAGGGACTTTTGGGGTCTTTGGGATTGGTCGACTCGGGAGAGTGAGTAGTTCTAATTGATCAACAGTTTAATCGCTTCGGGAGAAGCATTAAATTCACATAAGTGTCGTCTAGTAAACAACATAATTAGTTTAGAGTCTAGGATTTTAGGTTAATCATACATAAGAGTTTATAGTTGAAATCTATACCCTAGATTACATTGTTAACTATCTAAGTTTTCCCTAACATTCGATTGCTTGCCTTCCAAGAAATTCTTATTAATTAGTTATTATTACACTATTATTCTAGTTAATACAAAATTCATCTTTAATTCGAGAGTTTAGATAGAGTAGAAAAATTAAAATTAGGGTACTAAGCTTGCGTAATTAACAGTCTTTGTGGATCGACATTGTCTGCCACTATCTGTTTCAGATCTGTACACTTGCGGAACACTAAGGTTAGGTTCTAGTGCATCAAGTTTTTGACGTCGTTGCCGGGGACTAATAATTGTGTTAAGCTTATATTTTAATCATATCTTGATACTAGACTAGACATTATTTTTCTGCATATATATTTATTAGTTTTAATTGTTTTCAATTTTACACTGGTTTTCTTGTTTTTGTGATCTCATGTAGCGCATGCACACCCGCTCTAAAAGGAAATATACACTCATCCCTTTTGACCCGAAAATCAAAGCGACTGCTCGTAGATGCAGAGTAAAGAAAGACCAAAGCATAGACATGGCCGCACCACCACGGGAAAATGCGCCTTGGAAGACATGGTCAGATAGGTTTTCGGAGCAATTAATACTATTGGGGATGACGTGAACTATATAAGACAGCAGAATCAGCCGCTAGTATTAGCGATAGTCGAGCAAGAAGTTGTGGACCATACAACTATTAAGGACTGTCTTTGTCCCATACCGAATCAGCGATATGGCGGAGTCAAAGCTCCACTAATTCAGGCTAACAGTTTTGAGCTAAAGCCAACACTCATATCAATCGTGCAGTAGAATCAGTTCTGAAGGGGCCAATTAGAGGACCCCATTGTTCATCTAGGCAGGTTCAAGTGGATATCAGAAACTCTGAAGGTTAATCAAGTGCGGTGTGAATAAGTGAAGCTGCGTTTATTTTCTTTTTCTATGAAGGACGAGGCTTTGAAGTGGTTCAACTCTTTGGAAGACGTGACTACATGGGATGAGCTCAACACTCGTTTTCTGCTTAAATACTTCCCTCCAGTAAGATGCTCGAACTTCAGTCTGAGATAACTCAGTTCAGCAGTTGGATGGAGAGTCATTTAGGGATGCATAGGGAGCAATTCCGGGATCTCCTTCGAAATTATCCTCAACACGGGTTCTCTCAAGATCAGTAGATTTTCAAATTTATAAAGGGCTACTTGGGCCCGCAAGAGTATTAGCAGATGCATCAGCAGGAGGATCCCTTTTAGCGAGAAGTACGAGGTCAGCTTTCACCATTCCAGACTGGCTGCTACTAGTTGGCAGTGGCCGAATGAACGAAATTAGTCTCATAGTGTTAACAGTGTTGCAGAAGTAGAACTAGCAGAGCCGATAGTCAACAAGTTAGAAGCTCAAATTGTCGCTTTGGCTAATCAGCTAAATCTGCTAACAAGTGTGACATTAGCTCAGCATACTGACCCGAACTTCAGCAGCCTACTCAGGAAGTAGTTGAAGACGTGAATTATGTCAATCGGAAAAACTTCAATAACTTCCAAAGCAATCAGCAAAGGTATAATCAGTACCAACAAGGTGCACGAAATAATTAATCTTATGGAAACCCAAATAATACTCTCCAGCCTCCACCAGGATTCACAGTCACTAACGGAATGATTCACGAAGGATATAAACCGACTCAAGAAGAGTTAGTATAGGCACAATTTACCAAGTATGATGAACGGTTAACCCGTTTAGAGAAGAAGGTGGAAAGCAATAATGTTGAGGTGAATAAGAACTTAGTGAGTTTGGGAGCAGACATGAAGGCAATGCACACTAACATGGGAGCTGATATGCAATCAATCCAAGCAAACATGAGCCAGATAGCACAAGTCTTGAGTAATCAACATCAAAAGGGGCAGTTTCCGAGTGATCGATTATTAATCCGAAGGAACAATGCCAAGCCATTTGTCTGAGGAGTGGTACTGAATATGAAGGATCCAAGATGCATGTGGATAAAGAGCAAGTGATTGAGAAATAGCACTTAGAAGAAGAGAGTGCTCCTCAAGAGAAAGAGAAAGAGCCGGAGCCAATTCCGTGCAAGGTTACTAAGCCTAGGCCACTTATCATTAAAGATAGCCTGAAATATATGTCTCCACTTCCCTTCCCTCAAGCATTCCAAAGGAGGAAGGTCGACGAGTAGTTTGCAAATTTTTTAGATATATTCAAGAAGATACAAATCAACATCCCTTTTGTTGATGTGTCACAGTAGATGCCAAACTATGCAAAGTTTCTCAAGGAGGTGATAGCAAGGAAGAGAAAGCTAGAAGATTATGAAATCATTAACTTGACAGAAGAGTGCAGTGCCGTGATTCAGAGAAAGCTACCATTGAAGCTAAAAGATCCAAGTAGTTTTACTATTGCTTGTAAGATAGGTAATGAAGTTTTTGAAAAAGCATTATGTGATCTAGGCGCTAGCATTAATCTTATGTCATTATATATTTATGAAAAATTAGGAATAGGCACAATAAAACCCACTGTAATCACCCTTCAAATGGCTGATCGATCCTTGACTTATCCAAGGGGCATTGCAGAGGATGTTTTATTACAAGTTGGCAAGTTCATAATTCCGACAGATTTCGTAGTCTTAGATATAATGAAAGATAAAGAGGTTCCTTTAATTCTAGGTCGTCCGGTTTTTAGCAACGGATAGTGCATTAATAGATGTGCAAAAGGAGGAATTAATTTTGAGGATAAATGATGAAAAACTAACATTTTCTATCTATAAGGCCATGCAATTGCATGATAGGAAGGGAATTAATCAAATCGAGATATGTAGTTCTATACAATGTTTAGATTCTACATTATATGGAGATCTTTTAGCCCTTATTGATGAAGATGCATTAGAAGTATGTCTCTCGAATTCAGTATTTGTTTTAAATGATATTGATGCTACTAACCTTGATCTTGTGGAAAGTGTTAGTGCATTGAACTCTCTACAGGAAGCACCCTAAGATAGCTCGACGAAAGAGGACATAAGTAAAAAAGTTGTGAAAGAAAAGCCAAAAGAGAGTGCAAGTGGGCTTGAATTGAAGCCATGACCGGAACACTTAAGGTATGAATTCCTTGATGATGAGAAAATACAACCAGTAATTATTTTTGCATATTTGATTGATTCAGAATGTGAGAAACTATTAAGAGTACTTAGAAAACATAAGACGACAATAGGGTGGACTATCTATGATTTGAAAGGGATTAGCCCGACTGTGTGTATGCATAAAATCCCAATAGAAGATGTTTATAAACCAAGTATCCAAAATCAACATAGACTAAACCCAAAGATGCAAGAAGTAGTTAGAAAAGAGGTACTTAAATGGTTAGATGCGGGTATCATCTTTCCAATTTCTAATAGTAACTGGGTTAGTTCAACTCAAGTGGTTCCTAAGAAATGGGGGATGACAATAGTAAAGAGTGCCAATGATGAAGTCATAGCCACTAGGTTAGTCACGGGTTGACGTGTGTGTAGTGCCTATAGAAAACTAAATGCAGCCACTCATAAGGACCACTTTCCCCTCCCCTTTTTAGATCATTATGAGTTTTATTGTTTCTTAGATGGTTACTCGGGGTACAATCAAATTATGATTGCCCCGGAAGACCAAGACAAAACCGCGTTTGTGTGCCCCTATGGAATATTTTGTTTTCGTAGAATGCCATTCGGGCTATGTAATGCATCTGCTACCTTTCAACGCTGTATGATGGCAATCTTTAGTGGACTCATAGAGAATGTTATGGAGGTATTTATGGATGATTTTTCGCTTTTGGGTCGTATTTCGACCATTGTCTAGATAACCTTTCGTTAGTGTTATAGTGATGTGAGGACCCTAACTTGGTTTTGAACTGGGAGAAATGCCACTTTATGGTAAGAGATGGCATGGTATTAGGACATAAGATTTCTGTTGCAAGTTTAGAAGTAGATAGAGCAAAAGTAGTCGCAATCGAGCGATTACCACCTCAAGCAAATGAAAAAGCAGTAAGAAGCTTTCTTGGCCACACGGGGTTCTATAAAGATTTATCTATGATTTCTCTAAAATCTCTAAACCTTTATCTCGTTTTTTAGAAATAGATACTGCTTTTCTCTTTGATGATGCATGCATGCAGGCATTTGAGACTTTGAAGAAACATTAGTGTCTCCTCCAATATTGATCACACCGGATTGCTCCCAACTGTTCGAACTGATGTGTGACACAAGCGATATGGTTGTTGGGGCAGCCTTGGGCAAAAAGAGAGATAAAATATTCCAAGTTATCTACTACGCCAGTAAGACCCTTGATTCGGCTCAAGCTAATTACACCACTACGGAGAAAGAGATGCTAGCGGTCGTTTATACATTTGATAAGTTCCGATCCTATCTGATTGGAGCAAAGAAGATAGTGTATACAGACCATGCGGCTATTCGGTACTTGTTCGACAAGAAGGACTCGAAGCTAAGACTCGTCAGATGGATCGCAAGAGTTCGAAGCCGAGATCAAAGGCTCAAAATGGTGTGAAATGTGGTCTCGGACCATTTTTCCCGAATCACAAATGAATCCGATGAAGAAGGCCAAAAGGAAGAGATCAAGGAAACTTTTCACAATGAGTACATCTTGACAGTAGAAGACACTCCTTGGTACAGCGAAATAGTCGACTTCTTCGCGAGCGGAGCTTTACCATATGATCTTATGTCCCATCAAAAGAAGAAATTTTTCCATGATGCTAAATTCTATGTCTAGGATGATCAATATCTCTATCTAAGATGTACGGACACAATTATGCGGCGGTGTATCCCTCGATCTGAAGTGGGGGACATAATTAAGCAGTGTCACTTGTCTCCAAGTGGAGGCCACTTTGATTCGGAAAGAACAGTTGCAAAAGTACTACAAAGTGGGTTCTATTGGCCAACAATATACAAGGATTGTCATGATTTCATAATGCAATGCGATAGATGCCAAAGAACAAGGGGAATATCAAGGAAGCATGAGATGCCTCTTACGAGCATTGTCGAAGTTAAATTATTTGATGTATGGGACATTGACTTCATGGGACCCTTTCCTTCGTCAAAGGGGTTCCAATACATCTTATTAGCAGTGGATTATGTTTAAAGATGGGTAGGAGCCATTCCAACCCAAACCAACGATTCTAAGGTGGTTTTGAAGTTCTACCATAAGAAAATCATCACGAGGTAGGGGGCTCCGAGAACATTACTTAGCGATGGGGGTTCACACTTTTGTAATAAGTGGTTAGCAGCTCTTTTAGCCAAATATGGAGTAAAGCATCGAGTGACGACACCATATCACCCGCAAGCTAATGTTCAAGCAGAATTGGCGATCGTGAAATTAAGCAAATCTTGGAGAATTCGGTGAATGGAAATAGAAAAGACTGGCGATGAAGTTGGACAATGCATTATGGGCGTATAGGACGGCGTATAAAACTCCCTTGGGAATGTCGCCATATCCATTAGTCTTTGGAAAAGCATGTCACTTACCAGTCGAGTTAGAACATCGTGAATATTGGGCTATTAAGAAATTAAATATTGACTTCGAATCAGCCGGTTTATCTCGTATTCTTAAGCTCAACGAATTAAAGGAATTTAGAAGCCAAACATTTGAGAACTTTAGCTTATACAAAGACCGCACGAAAAGGTTCCATGATCGCATGATAAAGACTCAAAGGTTTGAAGGCGGCGACGGGTAGCCTTCGTTGTTCACCACCAAATTAATGTATAAAAATATACTTATCCTGATCATACTACTCTAACTAGTAAAGTGGTAAATAAGAGTCGATCCCACGAGGAATGGTCGAACAATTTTGCTTTATGTATTAAACTATGATGATCAAGCAATATGATATAAATAAGGTAGAAAAGCAATAAAGAAGTGGGGGGAGTTTTGATGAAATCACAACTAACATCTAAATTTCTATTAAGCAACTTAAATAACAATTACTCTAAAAGTACTTAGAAATTTAACAATTCAAAATAAACAAAGAATAGAATGATTTTTCGGTTTTTATAAATGATAAAATGATTCAACCCTTGATCAAGTATCCCCTTGGCTCGAATAATCTACGTAATTGATGTTACTACCCGATTGATTAGCCTTAAAACCCCTACTCCAAGATTAATAACAAGCTCTATCAATCTTGTTGTCTTTTAAGTATAATTAATCGAAACAAGCTCTTCAGTTAATCCTACTCAACTTATCAATTCCTAAAATAAGCTCTCTAAGAATCAATAGTCAAGTGCATTAAGAATCAAGACAACAGAGTAGATTCGACATAAAACTCACAAGCTCGGTTTTAGTGGTCGAACTATGTGTTATCCCCAATAAAATATATATATATATTGTTTGCTACACGGGAATTAGATTCATTTTTATAAGCCCAATTCTAGCAACACACAAATAAATATCCAACTGGGTGATCAAACCATAATTCCATTCATAAGTGTGAATCAACAATCCCAAATACCATAGAACACTCCAAAAACATAATCCAATCGATTAACAACCGTAAACAAACATCCTAAATCCAAGGTTCAACTAATGATCAAAGGCTTAAATTAGACTGCTAGCCACTCATATCAACTATTACAGAGATAAAATAACAGAAAATAAAATAAAACATGAAAATAAAATAGAATGAACCAAAAGATAGAATTGATGATCTTGATCTTCAACCCCCTACCAATCCTTTGCTTCCAATGTTGAATGGTGGATGAACATGGGTTAGAGATAGGTCATAGGCTAGGTCAAATTTGAAAATGACCTTATATATATAGAGGATAAAGTGTTGGGCTCAAAATTGGCCAAAAACGTGTTTCAGGATTAAAAACAGGGTATCGGGTCGCGGCCGTGAACCAAAGTCGTAGCCACGAACCCTTTATTTTGCTTGAGACTTGGTTTGGTTCGTGGACACAATCGCGGGCGCGAACCGTGTCCTGGCCCTTTGATTTGGTTCGGTGGATTGGTCGCGGGTGTGGCTGTTCGTTCGAACCTCTTCCCCCTTGTTTCATCCTTAGCTTGTTCTCCATTCCGAACTTCTTCGAGACTCGTTTTCGGCCTTAATTCACCTATTTTATCTTGAAGCGAGCTAAACATATTAAATGGCCCAATAATACAAATATGCACGATACACGATCAAATATACATGAAAATATCATTAAAACGACACTTAAAGCGACCTAAAATGCATGCATGATCACGTGTACCAACGACCAAGTTTTTTCGTTTAATTCGTGTCTGCGAATATTTTCGGGTAAGTTGAAGTCAAGGTGGTCATGACCATTCACAATCAAGAGTGTTCGGCCATCCGGAGTAGTAGAGTTATTAAAGGAAGATGGAAGCTCATTTATTGTGAATGGGCAACGAATCAAGAAATACTACAAGATGGAACAAATCAAAACTGTACATGAAGTGCGGTTGAAGGAGCTGAATTAGAGCCAAAAAGGTCGTCTGGCTGAAGACGTAAAATTTAGCGCTTGTCGAGAGGCAACCCAGCGTTTACGGTTTTTATTTAACTTTTCGCATTTTAATTTTATGTTATTTTTAGTATTTTTGAATTGTTGTAATTTGTTTGTTTGTGAGTCATAGGTTAACATGACATGGGCGAAGAGGCAATGAAAAAAAAAGTGAAAAAAGAGAAAAAGAGCAAAAACAGAGGCTAGAGGGCCATAACTCGACCGAGGTCCCTAAGCAACTTGATCGCGTCACTTTCAGGGCAAAAAACAGGGGATATCCAGCAAGGAACAACTCGGCCGAGGCCAAAATAACTCACTCGAGGTGAGTTTTGAGAAAAAAGGGGTTGGTCTAGACAGCTTCAACTCATTCGAGGTTATAGGTAGCTCAACTGAGGCGTCCAGCCAAGCCAAAACGTGAAGGAGTCCCGTAAGCACCAACTCGGCCAAGACCTCATGCAACTCGGCCGAGGCACATTTCAAGTCAAAAAATGCAGTTTTCCAGGAACGACCAACTCAGTCGAGGCGAAAGGCAACTCGGCCGAGTCGCAGCCCAGGGCAAAAACACGTTCGTTTCCAGAATGCACAAACTCGACCAAGGCCTTGCTCGACTCGGTCGAGTCGCAAATAAATTGGTTCAAACTCGGTCATTTTCTCCTCCTTTCATTCTTTTTCACTTCTTCCCTCTTCTCTTTCTCTCAAACTCGAAAACACCCACTTCCCTCCCCATTACCTCTTAACAACCTCTAATCTTGTGAAAAGAAACACAAATTCACACACCCACCTCATATGACTCAAAGTCTACCAATTTAATTTTTCAAAAGAGGCCAATTGGAACTTCACTATCCACCTAGGGCTCAATTCTGAAAAGTGCCTATCGACTAAAGATTTCCGGTAAGGATGCTTAACTTGAACTTATTTTTTTATCAATTATAGTTCTTATGAATTAGTTGGAATTTTAGTTGAAGTTGTTTATTTTTTAGCATGACATTATAGTATGTACCTGTAGTGCAGATTCTAGCAATTATAGGTTTGGGAATACTTATTATGATTTTGTATATGTTGTGGGGATTGAATTTAGAGCAACATTAGTTCAATTAACATGAATTTGTCATTGTGACATTTCATTGAACATGTTATGTGCATTACGATTCTTGAGTATAAGTTAGTTTTAGTTAGCTCAATTGTGTTATATGAAAATGAAGAGTAATAGAGAAGTTAATATTGATGGTTATATTGATGTTTACATCTCGTTTGTGCTAATTTGATACAAATTTGTTGGTAACGTAGTATGTGAGTAAGACTAGTATAGAAGTTGTTGCTTGTGTATACTATGTTATTAATTGGAGAAAGTTGTTTTGTAGGTATATAATGGCACCTAAAGAAAACAAAGTAAAAAAAAAAAAAAAGTTAGCCAATGAAGGGTCATCGTCTAATCCACCGGCATTTTCACCGGATAATGCTCTCTTCTATAATATCCAATTGCAAACATCGAAAGAGGAGAGAAGATGGACGAAAATCATAGGGAGAAAGATCGTACCCACTAAATATACCCAATCCAGTACGGAAGATTGTTTGGGCATCCATATGAATCTGTGGATGCTAATCAAGATGGTAGGTTGGGAGACACTCTTAGGCAAAAAGTGGGTAACAAACTGAAATGATATTCTAGAGTTCCTCACTACTCTAGTCCTACACCCCACCTCTGCTCAAGACAAAAAGCCGTGCAGGATGTTATTTTGATTTTGTAACAAGACATACACACTCACTCGGGCCGAACTAAATGATATCTACAAGCTGCCCAATACCGGAGATTGCACCTCGCCGAATGACTACAATGAGCATACATTTGGAAATCACATGGTAGAAGTCCCCAGGCTAGTTCCTTGGATGAAGAGCGATCCATCGAGAAACAAGTTGTCTTGGATTCAAAATCTCGTATTCCAGTATTTTCCTTATTGCCTACACCGGGCTTGCTCGACCTGAGACGGGCATTGTGACTTAGAAAGAGATGTTTTTCTTATGGTGTGTGGTAACCGAACGGCAAATTAATCTCAGCTAAATTTTGATGGAGCAGTTCGATCGCCAAGCGATGAAACAATCGAGAGATATTTCGAATGGGGGTCTTATTACCCCTATAGTTGACCACTTTTAAATCTCCACTGGTGATGAATCAGCTGAGATAGTGCTCAGAGACACCCATATATCCGTGGAAGGCGTGTGTAGATTGAAGATGATTTTTTGGAGTAGACGTGAGGAGTCGTATTTGCTTTTACAGAATAGAGGTAGATTCCTCTGGCTTCCCAACTCCTACCTCAGTAAGATTGAGGGGCTAGAGGACATAGATAATTGGAAGATGAACTCACCAACCCATTAAGCCCAAGAAGTCGACCCTACTCCAGATAAGTTTCGTCTTTATCAAGTTGTGCATCGAATCGGTAGTCAAGCTGGCATCCCTAGTGGATCGGGGCACGGAAGCTACGAGAACATGGCTCAGGTAATATATTCATTGACCACATCATTGAATAATTTGATGGCACAACAACATCAGAGAATAGATGAAGACAAACAGTGAAGAGTACAACAAGAGGGAATGTGGGCTCAACAGGATGAGAGATGGAAGATTGAGATCGAGTGGCGAGTTTAACAAGAGTAGAGATGGAATACTGAGATTGCATGGCAACAACAGCAAGGTGTGAGGTGGACTCAATATGAGCATAGAGAGGCTTATCATCAGCAGCAGTTGGATGCAATGGCTCCCTTGTGTTCGTTATTCTATGTCTTGCTTATGTTCCTTGATGAAGGGTATATGAGCTCTATTGAGTGATGAGAATTGTCGGGTCTGTGAGGCCATTGCTGAATTGATTAGTCATGTTAGTAGTTTCTGTTTTTGTTTTTTTTCTTTTTTTCATTTTTTTTATTGCATTTATTTATTGTTTTTCTTAGGTTAGTTCACAGTTTGTTAGGTTGGAATAAAAAACCCGGTCTTAAGAAGCATAAAAAGGTTGATAAAAAAGGTTGATAGATGATGATGTGTCAATGACGAGTTGAATTGTGAATAAATAAAATTTTGACACATAATAAGAGCATGATAGATATTTGGAGACAAAATTGAGCTTAAACTTGAACAATGATAAAAAAAAAAAAAAAAAAAAAAAAAAAAATTACCCCGTGAGTTTCAAGCTTTATATGTACTCTTATTTTTTGGAGTAATTATATCGTTCTTTCGATGTGAATTGATTGGTCACAATATATTTAGTCTCTAAAACTTGTCTTGAGTCTTTGTAGGAATTTGTCAAGTGCATGTTGTGACATAGAAAATGATATTAGGAAATGTTTTCTTAAAAAGCCTGTTTTTTAGTCTTAAAGATAATCTTTTTTACCAAAACTTGAAAGAAATCCCTAGTTAGCCACTTTTAGCTTTAAGTCTTATTTTTCAAAACCGAACACTACAATTTTATACCTTTTTTTTTAGTCTTTGGCCTGATTAATCGGACTAATCGAGTAAGAGGAAGGTGGATTGGAAGGTAGATAGGGTAAAAATATAAAGTGAAAAGGATTTTTGGGACGATTTGGTGAAGAGATACGTGAATTAGGAAAAAGAAAAGAAATAAATGACCCCTCCTAGTTGTTTTTCGTTGCATTGAAGAAAGAGAAAAAAAACAAAAAAATTGAGAAAAAGAGGAAAAAAAAAAAAGTTGTAAATACATATTGTGTTCTGTCGCTAGGAGGGGTTAGTGATGAGAAAGTGCCTAAGTATGCTTAAGTTATGTGAAAGACGAGTAGTCCCAATGTGGTACTCGATTAAAAATAAGCATTGAAGTTCTTGGTTAATAAAAGAAGTGCTTTTATAGGGTGACAAAGTCATATTGTGTGTTTTTCTGAAATTTAATGAGTGAGGACTGAGTGAACAATGTGAGGGGTAGTCGAATTAGGAATAACGTGGTTGGTCCAATAATTAGTCACTTGTATCCAAATTTATCCAACCTTACCTTAAGCCAATATCACAACCAAATAAAGACCTTATTGATTCTTTGTCACACATGTCAAGTACGAGGTATAATTTAGACAATAGACAAATATATGGTAGATGATGCATGTGGTCCAATTTGAGAGTAAACACTTTCCATATTATACACTTGAGAGATGAACGATACACTTAACCGGTGAGGATCTTTGTTATTAAGTTTATTAACTCAAAAATATCTCTGAGACTAGATTTGTCATCTAATCGCCCTAAAATCTTGTATTCCTTGTGTTGTTTTGTTTTGTTTTATTGTTCAGGACGAACAATGTCTAAGCTTGGGGGATTTTGATACACATCGTTTATACATGCATTTGAGGTCAATTTAGGGACATATTTGATAACATTTGCATGTATATCTAGTCGAAATATGCTTAAATTCATTATATTGAGTTAGATGACATGTTTGTGCTTGTTTTAATGATAATCAGGTATAAGAAGGCTAAAAATTATATTTGGGCGTAGTCCGGAAGAATAACGAGCAAGAAAGTTAGAAGAAATGAAGGAGAATTGAAGCTTGAGCAGAACGAGTCAACTCGACCAAGGCCATTTGGAAACTCGGTAGAGGCGAGTTGAAGGAAATCAACGGAGAGGACAGCAAGGTCCAACTCGGTCAAGGCCCAAAAACTCGGCCAAGTTGGCCAACTCGGGCGAGTTGTTCATGGTGGTGCAATTATGAATTTTATGCGTTTTTATCTTTTTCAAGTTCATTTTCACCCTAATTCGTCCTCAATTATAAGCATAGGTCTCTAGGTCCGAAAATAACACATAATACACATTTAGAGAAGTTTGAAAAGCGAGATCGAAGGGCAAGGACGTGACAAAGATGAAGATCGGCGATCGAAATTCGGGTTTTTTCTAGTCTTTTCTTTAGTTAAATTTTCCAATATATTTATTCATGAATATTTTCGGACTATTACTTTGATTATGAGTAGCTAAACACGTTTTGTTTCTAGGGTTAGAAAGTGGATTGTGAATAATTATGTATTGATTTTATCTTTAACTTTAGACTCTAATTTACTTTTGTTTATCTATGTGCTTGTTTTCTTCACTTGATTTATTTAAATTGAACACTTGAATATACATTTAGAAATTTTCACTTCGAAAGGAGGGAATTGTTAATAGACGTACAACACATAGGGTAGTTATCAAAACTGTCCGAAAGGAGTGAGATAATTGAGTAGGCATCAATTTATGGACTTTTTGGAGTCTTTAGGATTTGTCAACTCGAGAGAGTGAGTAGTCTAATTGATCAACAATTTGATCACTTCGGGAGAAGGATTAGATTCACATAAGTGCCGTCTAATAAAAAATATAATTGGTAAAAGTCTTGGATTTTAGGTTACTCATACATAAGAGTTCATAGTGAAATCTATACCCTAGAATATAGTTTTACCTATCTAAGTTTCCTTAACATTCGATTCTTGCCTTCCAAGAAATTCTTATTATTAGTTATTTTTATGCTATTAGTCTAGTTAATACAAAATTCATTTTTAATTTGAGAGCTTACCTAGAGTAGAGATATAAAATTAGGGTACTAAGCTTGCGTAATTAACAGACTCTGTGGATCGACCTTGTCTGCCACTATCTGTTTTAGATCCATACACACGGAACACTAGGGTTAGGTTCTAGTGCATCAAATGTTATATCAAGTTTTTGTGTTTTCATGGTGAAAAGTACTAATTGATTTTAGGATTAGCAACAAGAAGAAAAACCATATATATAAAAATTGGAACAATTAATAATAGTGAAGCTCTTATTGATATAATTTATCATTTTTTAATTTTTTGGAGATAATTTTCTTTTAGCTTACTTTGTTTAATTTAGGTACGGTAATAACATCTATATACTCATTCCACTAATTATTAAAAAAAAACATGTTGACAAGACATCTATAGTGTATTTTATAATATTTAATTTACCTGAACATATGAATGACTCAAGATTAATGATACTTACATGATAAAATATTTAAATTATGTAAAAATGTAATAGTTTAATATGATTTCAATAGTTATAAATTTGACTTCATACTCGAGTAATAGTTACAAGATTGTTGACATATGATCATACTTACATTTTTTTATTATGTAAAGATGATTGAAAGTTTAATTAAAAAAATGCCATCAAAGAATGTTTTGGAAACAAATAGATGAGATCATATTAAAATCTTTTAGTCTATTTAAGCAATGTAAACATTATATGTCCGAATATTATGTAAATGATTCACAGTGATTTGTATTACTACGTATAAATCATTGACAAATTCTTATATAGTGGTTGGTCATAAATAAGACAACGAACTCTTGTTATATATGAAAATTGAAATAATACTTATCTAATAGTAACATTTTATTTGTCTCAATTTTAATATTATAAATTTGCTACTTGCAATAATCTTTCTAATTTTTATTGTGAAACAAAAATAGAATCTATAAGTTATCTAATGAAAAATAAAATATAAATATAGGATATTTTGACTAAAGTGCAAACTATTGAATTGAAGGGTTAGAGCTTAATGTGAATAGTAACTCAAACTTCATTATAATATAATTGAAGCAAATACTAAAATCAGAGAATGAAATGACTTGCATGTGGAATCGCTGAGATTATATTTTAAAATTAACCTTTGAACTAGTAAAAAGACATGTTAGAAAATTATATGTTTTTTTTTTTTTTGGTATACCACTTTATTAAAGTCCAACAATAGAAAATAATATCAAAACAATTGAATTGGAATTATATGATGATAAAATGAATAGAAGTGAGAAAATGCATTGTGAAGAAATATAACAAAAACTTATGAATAGACTTTATTATTATTAGATATAACTTTATTAACGTAATATGCAAAATAAAAAAAAAATGCAAAAACTATCAATATTAAAGGGTCTAAATGAATTTTCATTATAAAAAATAAATCATAATAGACATGTCTAAGTAATATAATAGATAAATCAAAGAATAAACTAATGTGATATAGTCAGATATATTATATTATAAAAAAAGAATACAAAAATAAAAATTAAATATCTATATTGTAGTTAGATGTACATACAAGTTATTACAATGTAGTATTTTGAAATGTAGATTAAACTAGGCATATATTCAGTCTTAATGTTCAAATTTAGATTAAACTAGCAATATATATGTTTACACGATAAATTTCTTTGTATGAACATTAATAAGTAAATATAAATCGAATTATTATGCCTGTAGGAAATGAGATTATATATTATATTTATTTTCAATGATTTAGAAGAATGAAATCGATATACTTCATAAGTAACATTTATAAACATTGCAATACGAGAAAATAATAATTGATTTACGAATTTTACTGAATTCAAAAGTATATTATAAAGTCAACACACACACACACACACACACACACACACACACACATATATATATATATATATATATATATATAATATTTTAAATATGAAATAGATGGAGGAAGGCGGTAAAAGTAGCTTATATATAAAATCAGTAAAAGATATACATGAAGATATAAAAAATATAAATGCATCAGTAGTGATATTGTATAAATTTTAAATATTATTGGTATAAACAATTGATTGATTATATTCAAATAAATCTATGCATTGAACGTCATTTTACTCACATACCTTACACTCCAACACAAATCTATTCACTAATGTAATACTTTTAATAGGTGATGTAATTTAGTAAACCAAAGAAAAAAACTGTTATAACAGAAAATTAGAGAGATATAAAAATCACAAGGTTTATAGTAATTGGAGTTTAGACTGAGATGTGAAATTTTATTGAACATATAATACAAATAATAAAATGACAAACCCAAAAATTAGTGGACATAAATAGTTGCACTAGATTCTTTTAAATATTTAAGATCTATTATTATACATGTATTTAAAGCGTAATAACTTGATAAATGAATTTTCTATATATGCTATATAAAATTATAGGGTACAATAAAGAATAAAAAAGAACTACAAAGAAATAATGAACTAAGTTGTACTATGTGAATGATTAAAACATTATAATATGTGAATGGGTATCACATAATTAAATTAAAACATGCAGAAAAATAAATACAGTAACATGTGAATGTTAATATTAACTTGAGTACTGATTATGTTGAATAGAGCACTGTTTAGTCTAAATAAAAAAATAAAATGAGAGAAATAAAATTAGAATGTGTGGTTTAAATATGTATATATAAGACTTTTAATTGAATGAGCAATATGTCAAAAATAGGAGTATTTCACTATAACTAAATAAGGAATTAAACACATGACATAAAAAAATAGTTAAAACTCTTATTATATTTTACATACATTTTAATATGTGTCTTGATTGAACATTGTGAGACACTATGTATATAGTCGACCTTCCAAAAAAAATATTATTTATTTTGTAATTATACAATATTAGGATTTTTATTTTAAATCACATATAATTTTTAAATTTTAACGTTGAATTGAGAAAATAATTAGGAAATTGAAATGAAAAATCTTAAATCGATAAGTAATTTATATTAAAGATTCTAATACTTAATAATAATATAAATAGTTAGAGAAACATTTTCATAATAGAAGTTGCATGCGGGACCTTGATACTAAGTTGCTAAAAGTTTTTCCTCATATGTAAAGAATTTCATGTGCAAATATATGTTGAAATCTAAATTATTTATTAGAGAAATTATAGAGAAAGTACGTTAGGCCTAATATTTTGTGTGTATGTACAAATAATGAACTTATGGATGTCAGCATGATGATGTAATGAGACAATTAAACATATATTTTTCTTCAAATGCCCGCGATTTGGTGCAAAATATAAAAATCGATGCCTCATTATTACATACATAGTTTTTCAACCATCGTATAACTTAACTTTATTAAAGTTATATAAATGATGGTCGAGTATGGGTATAACAAGAGGTAAACAATAGTTAGAATAAATCAAACTTTATATATATAATAGAAAATTTTGTAAGACTAAATAATTTTAAATTATATCATGGTATGTCGTTTTTATGAAGCTTTTAACGTTAATTATTAGAACTAGTTTTGTTATGACTAAGATTATTTAAATTTTCTATTTCTCTTTTGTGATTCTTTTGGTTTTTAGTTGATTCAAACTTATGTTTGTTCAATGGATTAATTTTTTATTACATTGAATAATCTACGAAGTTGTGTCTATATATTACAATGATCACAATATACAATTATTTTACGTTTAAATTAATTGTTTTATTAAATAATATTAAAAAATTGTAACCACATGCAGCACATGTGCGTATTGCTAGTATTAAAAATGAATAATTTTCATATGTATCTAATAGTTCTACTATCCAATTTCAATTAAGACGTAAATTTGATTTTGAAAATTTAATTCGAAATTACAGAGGCTGAATCAGTGGCTCTGATACCAGTTGTTGGGTCATCGGGGATTGTGTCAGGGATCTATTCTGGATGTAATTTGAATACTATTTTCATAAATCAATAATCATAATTTGAAACATTCAAATTACATAATTCATGTATTGAATAATAATAAACCATTCAATAAGCCCTAAACATGTGGAACTAAGAGATTATTGTGTTTACCTTTGAATCGGAGAGACACCGTTGAGAAGAATTAACCTTTCAACTCAAAGATCTTTTTGAGTATTCCCTAAGTCCAAGCTCGCCAATTCGGTGGGAAATCAAACGAACTTTCAACTCTCAAGGAATGATTCATTTTTTTTCACGAAGAAAAACAACCACACATTTTTGCAGGAATTCAATTATCATGGTTTTTTTTTATGTATATTTAAATTCATGTTGGATTGGATAATTTTTTTAATCTGATTCGTTCAGATTCATTTTTCCCGTGAGAAAATTCACGAGTAGATTAGGTCTATTTTTATGTAATAGATTAGACTAGATATTAGATTAATTTTTTTGTAAATAAATTGAAACGAATCAAAGACGAAGACGAAGACGGATTAAAAGAATTGGAGATGGTGCGAACTAAAGGTTGTTCTGCGTCGAGGGCATCGCGACTGCGACCGTGAGTCGCGACTGCGATGGGTGGTTCGAACTACAACTTGTTCTGCGCCGGGGGCTTCGTGACCATAATGGTGCGTCGTGCCTGCGACGATAGCTGCGACGGAGGCTCAAACAACAAGGTTTCTCGTTTCAAAATGAAAAAATTAAACCATGATAATTGGATTTAATTGTCTAATATGTGTTTAATTTTATGTTTTGATTTTACTTTGTGTATGAGGAACCTAGAAAATCTCATTGATTAAAATTACTAAGTTTTTTTTTTTATTTAATTTATTTTGGATAATAAATTAATTAATGGCCTTCATATATGATTTACTAAAGTGGAGTCTTTGGCTATGAATTGACATTCGCCTTTCTCCCTAACAGTTATGTCAAAAATAGATTCATTAGAATAGATTTCAGATGATAATTGTGGATTATTTTAAGGGCCGATATGACCTTCCCCACGAAGGCTTATGCAAAACTGAGCAATAATCTTGTGTTAAGTTATAGTTAATACTTAGATGTAAAATTGTTAAAATTTACTTCCCCATGAAGTCCCTATCAATTTTATATAGCCAAGAAAAAGCTAATTATTAATTTGTGAATTAAAGGTTTGTGATTGTTTTGTATGTAACCTGCTTAAATGTATTTAAGTAAACGTTCACACTCAACGTGACTTGCTAAAATTGTTTTAAGATGTTGGCCGATGCATGTATATATCATTTTGTGAGATTTTAATATATAACATGTGATCAAATTATGTGATAAAGTTGTGTTAATTAGATGTTAATACGAATGTATGTTTATTTTCAGTTCAACATGTCAAGCTTTAATCCACTGTTTAACATACTCAAAGAAAACAAACTAGAAGGGGAAAATTATGTTGATTGGAAAAGAAATTTAATGATAGTCCTGACTGTTGAAGGACACAAGTTTGTACTTGATGTACCAAAACCAGCTGTGCCCACAGACGAAACCAGTGCGGAAGATAGGGAATATCATAGGCAATGGTTAAGATAAAATGAAGTGGCTAGGTACACTATTTTGGCTTCAATTTCTGATGTGTTGCAGTACCAACACCAGAGCATGGGAACCGCTCCAGACATTATGATGAACCTTAATGAACTATTCTCTCACCAGAATTGTACGGCTAGGCAAATGACCATGCGTGATTTGTTGTCACAGAAAATGGCGGAAGAGACGCCCGTAAGGGATCACGTTCTCAAAAGATGGGATTTCTTAATAAGTTTGAGATTCTTGGTGCTGATTTCGATGCGGATACCCAAGTCAATATCATGCTCCATTCTCTGCCGAAAAGTTTTGAGAAGTTTAAGCTAAACTATACCATGAATGGACAAGCGTATTGGTTCGCTCATGCAAGCTTTGGTAGCGGCAGAGATGTTTATGCGGAAGAGATGCTTATGGGTCCGAGAAGCCAAGTTTTGATGACTAGCAGTGCACCTTCCTGTTCTGCGCCGAAAGGCGGAAAGAAGAAGAAGAAAACTAAAAGTAAAAAATAGGTTGATCTCAAAGGTAAGGAAAAGATCTCCGCTGAAGGTGGTATTAAGAAGAAAACAAAAAAAGGAAAGTGTTTCAACTGCGGTCTGAAAGGACATTGGAGAGTGGACCGTCCCCAGCCTAAAAGGGAAGGAAAACAAGGTAAATCTCATGCACTAGTTATTAAAACTTGTTTAGCGGCGTGTTCTTCTCAATCTTGGGTGGTGGACACGGGAGCACTGATCATGTTTGTTTCAATTCTCAGGGGTTCCAGCAAACCCGAAAACTTAGTGGGAGTGAGATCACCATCACCTTGGGAAATGATGCAAGAGTAGCAGCTGTTGCAGTTGGAGATGTGGACTTATCTTTTATGAACAAGACTTTAGTATTGAGAAATGTTCTTTATGTTCCAAGTTTTAGAAAGAATTTCATTTCAGTTTCTTTTACTAAGAATGTTGTTATTGCTCGTAATAATGAAGTTATCTATTCTGGACATTAGTGAACAATCTCTATACTATTAACTGTGCACCACCCACAATCATACAAAATGCGTCATATAACATATCTACTGTTTCTAGAAAAGAAAGTATTATTCAAATATGAACGAAACACTTCTTTGGCATCTTAGACTTGGTCATGTTAATCTAAAAAAGATTCAAAGGTTGGTGAGTGACGGTTCATTGGAATCACTCTAAGTAGAGCCGTTTCCAACATGCGGATCATGTTTAGAGGGTAAAATAACTAAGAGAGCTTTTGGGGCTAAGGGGAATAGAGCCATTGAAGTGTTAGAACTCGTTCATACTGATGTATGTGGTCCCATGTCAATTCAAACGAGAGGTGGTTTCGAGTATTTCGTTACTTTTATCATTGATTACTCGCGATATGGATACATTTTCCTAATGTGGCATAAGTCTGAAGTCTTTGATAAATTCAAAGAGTTTAAGGCTGAAGCAGAAAAACATAGGGAAAAGAGTATCAAGTTTCTACGATATGATCATGGGCACAAATACCTCAACAATGAATTTTTGGGTTACTTGTTAGAGCAAGGGACTGTATCCCAGTTAACTGCGCTGAAACCCCTCAACAAAATGGGATCGTGGGGAGCACGAATTCTAGGTTCTTGGAAGAAGACTATATGAGTAACCGGAAGCCCAAGAGTGAGATTACCTTGAATGAATTACGAGGGAGCACTCCTATAACAATTGTACAAGATGATATACCACGTGATACACAAACACAACCGGAACCTCGTCGTAGTGGGAGGATTGTTCGTCAGCCTGAGCGATTCATGTTCGTGGGAGAGTCTTTGGACTTCGTCCTCGATGAAGATGAATCTGACCCCTGGACTTACAACGACGCAATCCAAGATATGGATGCAAGTTCTTGGCAAACTGCAATGGAAGTAGAAATGGGATCTATGGATCACTGTTAAGTGTGGGAGCTTGTTGAACTACCCAAACATGTAAAGCCTATTGGATGCAAGTGAGTTTACAAGAGAAAGAGAGGATCTGACGGGAAGGTTGAAACCTTCAAGGCTAGGCTTGTGGTAAAAGGGTATACTATAAGAGAGGGAATTGATTATGAGGAAACCTTTTCGCCTGTAGCTATGCTTAAGTCAATCCGCATTCTCTTGTTGATAGTTGCACACCTAGACTACGAGGTTTGGCAAATGGATGTCAAGGCAACATTCCTTAACGGAAGTCTTGAAGGCGACATCTATATGTGTCAATCTGAAGGCTTCGTTGAAAAATGCCGAGAGAACCTTGTATGCAAGCTTAAGAAGGCAATCTATGGCCTTAATCAAGCATCGCGAGCTTGGAACCAATGTTTTGATCAAGTGAAACAATTCTATGGATTTGATCAAAATGAGTTTGAGAGTTATGTGTATAGAAAGTATGACGGAAACGCCGTGGTATTCTTAGTGCTATACGTAGATGGTATTCTACTTATTGGAAATAATAAAAAGGTATTATCAGACGTAAGGGTATGATCATCAAAGTAGTTCGATATGAAGGACTTAGGAGAGACTAGTCATATCCTTGGAATCAAGATTATTCGAGATCTCCAGAAAAGGATAATATGCTTATCTCAAGCCTCGCATATCGATACTGTGCTAAAACGATTCAGCATGCAAGATGCCAAGAAGAGTTTTATACCTATCAGGCATGGGATTCATCTATCAAAAGACGTGTCCAAAGACACAAAACGAGATAGAAGAGATGAGAAAGGTTCCATACGCTTCGACAGTTGAAAGCCTCATGTATGCAATGTTGTGCACGAGATCGGATATAAGCTATCACTACTAGAAAATTGTAAAATAGTAATGAAAATTAGAGACGGATAGGATCCGTTTCTAATTTGTGATAGAATAGTAACCGAATAGGGACCGAAAATCCTAATCTGATATTAGTGATGGAATAGTGACGGAATATCAACCGAATTAGTGACTGAAATGCATCCGTCCCTATTCCACTAGTAATGCCCTTCTATTAGCAACCAAATAACAACCAAATTTTTCTGTCTCTATTTCTTAATCTTACTTTTTTAGCAACCGAGTCCAACAGTCTCAAATCTTCACTTTCTTTTGTTCAAATTCTTTAGCTTATTATTTTTTATAGCAACCGAATTTTTTTCTGTCACTATTTCCTAATTTATTACTTTTTAGCAATCGAGTTAATCGGTCTCTAATCCCCCTTTCTTTCTTTTTTTTTTTTTCACATTTCTTAAGCGCCCCGATTAAATATTACATATTTTTAACTTATTTATCCTTTTTAATTTTTAAAAGGAAAGACTAATATTAACTTAAAATAAAAAATTACAAACGTATATATATATCATTCTGTACCAGGAATGTTTTTCAACTTATATCATTTCAAAATTTTAAAATTAGATTTGATCATTTTTTTAAATCGGATAAAAATATACTGAAAAAGAAAAACCTTATATCATTTGTGTCTTCTCTTGTTTCCGGCAGCTTTGCTTCTCTCTCCCGCTCCCCGCCGATTCCTCATCGTCTCCCCCTCTCTCCTCTTCGATTATCCTCTCTCCTCCTCCTCCTCCTCAAATTCTTCTTTATCTCCCCCTCTCTCCTCCCGATTCTTCATCTATCTTCTCCCCTCTTCGATTAAGGTAATATAATATCTTGTCCATGAAAGAGAATCGAGAATCGTCCAACTCAAGTTCAAATCCATATCTAGGTTAAACATCTTCTCTCTCTCATTATATTAAGGTAATGATTCAACTTTTGTCTTTGCTTGATTAAGGAAATATGAATACAAAGCTAGATTAATTGTCTTTTTGTAATTATTTAGAAAGGTATTAAAATTCGATGTTTAGTTTCACTTTCTATCAATAATTTTTTAGCAATTGTTCCAGTTTCTGCAAGGTACATATTGTTAATCTTACTTATAAATAAGAAATGTTTTTGAATTTTGAAAATTCATGTTTCTAAACATTTCTTTTTATTTTTTTTTTTTATTTCTGAGAGTATAGTGGGTGGGGTTACACCAATTCCAACCAAATCTCCCAAAATTGGTTTCAATGGGGCTGGAAAAAAATGGTTGAGAGCATTGCTAGAGGAGTAGCGGAATCAGGGGTGTTGCCCGCTTCCCAAATCCAGACTGCACATCTTAGCATTGCTCATCGTACTACCTTCGAATCATTCGGTGTCAAAGTCTTCGGTCAAAATAGTGAGCTTATCTAATACTCCAGCTATTGCATATTATTCCTAAATTCAATTTTTGTTTCATTTTGAGGACGATAAAGTGAACATTATATGCCTTTGAATTCTGCATCTGAACTAGAAACATGACTGCTTTTGTATGCTTTTTTCTGAATTTTAACTTATCATGATTGTTATACTGTTAGTTTTTGTTGTATATCTGCATCACAGGTTAACACCCATGTACATCAGATAATTTTTTTGTGAATTTTATTTTCAGGCCATGGTTTTAATATTATGCATCGAAAAAGGCTGATCTTCAAGCTGCTAGATTGAGGTAGGCACTAGAATTCTTTTTTTGTCTTACACTACAGGTAAGATTATTTAGTTGTTTACTAATTTGTGGGGCAATTTATTTTTACCATTGAGATTAAACTGAGGTATTGATCTTCTTGTGAATTGGTGAACTGTTTTTGGCTGTTTACTGATTTAAGGTGCAATTTATTGTTAGGGATTAGTTCTTGATATTAAACCGAGGTTTAGACCTTCTCGTGAAATGGTGAATTAATTTTAGTTGTGTATGATATGAGCTGAGGTTTTAGTTCTTGAGCTTTCACAGTTTCTCCACAATGTTGTCCTCTTTTCTTTTCTTATAATGCAATCCTAAGAATAATAATAATTGCCTTCATTGGAAGTGTTGAGCTAAGTTGATTATTATTTCATGACTCCGTGTTTGGAAGACTTTGGAAACGGAATTGGTGTCACCTCAAGCCATGCCGTAGTTAGATGTGCTACTCCATAGACACATTTTATTAGTTTCAGATTTTTGAAAAGCTCAACCATTTCAACGGTATTGTTTAGCTCAAGCTTGGTAGCTAAGAGCATCTCATATGTACATCAGATTTTAACATCGTTGTTGTCCTTACAAGTCACAAAATTTAATCCGCTTAACCACCCACATACATCCGATGTTAACATTGTTGTTGTCCTCACAAGTCACAACATTTAATCCGGTCCTTGTAACCAATAACCACTATTGATAATTGTATTATAGCATAATTGCGAGGGATTATACTGTTAAGATGCAACCTCTCTACCCAAACGCTCACCTTCTCCAAAGTGAGTACACTTTATTGGCAGCTGAACAATATTGTGCTCCAAATCTGGTTATATTTGGCCTAAATAAAATCTTTTCTTTCCTTTAGTAATTTTGATAACTTCTTGAATTCCTTTTTGTGTGGCATTTGACAATCTTGATACTGGGTTCAGGTGATTCCATTGTACATGTCAAGAAAAGGGAGTCGCATAGGCCTCGGTAAATCATGGGAAGAAGCGGCAACTGAAATCTAGTCTCGGGGAAACATTGGGAGGACTGCCTTTTTTGTGTTCAGAGGTGGGTTTACGCTTTGTACTTAATTGGGCTAATCACTCTTGATAATGAATTGTTCAACAATAAGAAAAGAATTTGACAATGTTGCAAATTATTCTCAACCTTGATTTTTCTTAGCCATGTTTATGGTGTTCTTGTTGGTTCTTTTTTCTTTACTTTTTTTGGTTGGGGTGATATGCCTCACAGAAATGCAGCTGTAATATATTAGATATTCACGAGATTCTTATTTATATTATATTAGGGAAATTTCTATTCTTCACAAAACCAATTACCGCCTATACAGCTTGGTGAAAGTTAATGCCTATATTGTTTAGATCTTCAAGATATACATTTATCTCAGTTAAAACATGCACATTAATATCGCAAAATTGTGGACTTATCTTCCCTCCAGAAATCTTTGTTTATTTGATTGCATATAATTGGTCCACTTTTTTTTTTAGTAGTTGACTACGCTGATTAGTTTACCTAAACATGCAAATATATGTTGCTTCCATCACAATCCGTATTGTGGTAAGTCTGCAAGATAGTTTTTTTTTTTATTACATAATGCTAATAATTCTTGTCAAGAATTGCAAGAAATCCTACTCTACTCTGCTTGAAAAGGGTACTCTCGTTTTGTTTCACACTTATTATGTTTGTTGCATTGGCATAGCTTGCTTTTATGTTGCTTGCGCTCATATGGAGTTTTGACATCCCACCATTTATGGTTCTAACAATCGCCATACTAAATGATGGTAAGCACATGCTTCATCTCAATATTTAGAAGCTTTAAATCTGATTTATTCGTCCTTTCCTTTAGCATGTACTTATTCAGTGTCTTTTCTCCTTGTTAGGAAATGAAACTCTTACAACCCGCACACAAACAATGCTCAAACCAAGAAAGAATGAAAACCAATCAAGAATTCGGCCAAAAATGAAACCGAACGCAAACCAGAAAAAAAAATGAAGAACACAAGGATTTTACGTGGTTCGATCAATGGGATCTACATGCATGGAGGCTCTATACACCTCAATTCACTCCACTAAACAATCAATTACAAGAATTAACCCAGAAAACTAGAAACCCTCAATTCACAGACCGAATTGAGATCAAGAACCCTAGCTATCTAGTTCTAATGATTGAGTAGTGTTTACAGAGGGAAAATAACGTTTATTAACTCGCATCTACAAGTGGATTCAATGTATATAAAGGTCGAAGCTCGAATCAGGAAGTATCAGTAGTTGTAACCAATTCAGTTTCCAACTGCACAAAGCTGTTAGACGGGCCTTTCACAACGGTTTTACACTCAACGGTTCTAAACCGTTGCATAAGTCAGTTATAACCGTCTCGACTCCGGTTCTCTCTTAACCTTCAAAACTGATCCGGCTAAAACCCGGTTCTCTAGCCCGGTTCTTCCCAACCTGAACTTGGTTCCTGATTCCTCAAAACCTCTACTACAAACTATGATCACTTGATGACATTGAACTGATATCTACACTCCTTATTGTGCTTAAATGTACATTGCCTTGCAGGTACCATCATGACAATATCAAAGGACAGGCTGAAACCATGCTTAATCATCTAAGTTGTCCATCACAATCACACCCTGATAACTTTAGAATGCTTGCCTTAGCTATATACTTGCAAGTGAGTATAGTCAGCCAGGCTCTCATCTTTGTGATGAGGTCTCATGTAGTTTAAAATCATAAGAAATGTGCATTTTATTACATTCATTCTCATCAACCTAGTGTGGTACTTCTTCTTTCGTGTTTGACTCTATATTGCCTCTAGTATATGTCGTGTATCTACGTGTATAATATTAAAGAACCATCAAAGTTTGGCTTTGCATTATTATTAGTCATTTTAATCTAGTCTGCTTTCTCATAACATTATCTATGTGATCACAATCGGTAAAGTTATCAATTCATTCTAGCTGTGCACATGTGTGTATGTGTGCAATGGCATGTGCATGCTAAGGAAAGAAATATGAGAAAATATCATATAGTTGGGGACATTGGGACTACATTGCTATATGTGTGTATATATATATATATGTATATGTGGAAGGATGAATTGTCTATCCTATCCTTTTCACGTGACATCATTTCACTCATGTGTGTTTACAAAAGACAAGTTTCTCCAACATCATTGATGTCCTAGTAATTTATGTAAACTAATATGCAAGATCAGACTACATATACAAAAGTTCAGTTAAAGCTAGAAAAGTACCATTTTAGAGAAAGAGTGTATACATGCATTTGCAATAGAATCTTCATCGAACATTGAGTTTGTGATCGAATTGTGTGGTGGTATTATAATATTTTCAAGTTTCGTTCTCGAAAATTATATGTAATCCTCCTCAATGCTTTAAAATGAAGACCCTTGATAGAACTTTATGATTTGGTAGATTAAGTGTACTTCAAACCGAATGCAGGCCTGTACATGAAAAAACTTATATTTAGGCGTCTTCACGATTATATTTGGTGTCATCAAATTCTTATTTCTACTATTCATAGACTCACGATGGTGTTGATTTGCTGTTAGCACCCATTCTGGATAGTATCATCAAAGGTTACTATAGTTCTTATGATTCTCACTTTGAGATGCTTTTGCAAACTACTTAGATTTTTTTTTTTCTTACAATGTTGGAATTTATTCTCAATTTTGATTCATGATAGAACTAATTGAGAAGTATGGTTTTGAGATTTGCAGTACTTATTTCATTTTAAGTGTGTAGGTTATTAAATTTGTTGTTTTTGTTCTAATGTTCTGGTATAGGCTAGAGTGATTAGGAAGTTACGAGTGCTTCAAAGCCAAGAGTATCGCGGCAAGGAGGTTGAGAAGTTGGACAAGACAAAGACATATAGAGAAATATGTTTTTAAATACATTATGGAACCTTATAGAAATATTGGACCTTGTTTTTTTTGTGTTTCGTTTAGATTTTTGGATCTATTGATGTTGGTAAAATGAGTACATTTGTTGTTATGAAATTTGGCATTGTTCAGAGTGAATTAAGTTTTGTATTTAGCATATTTGTTAATTAACTCCTAATGTCTTGGTATGAATATTTATAATTGTGTATTATATATTATTGGATTATTGTCTATTATATTAAAAAATTGAATGGAAACCTGTCTCAAAATAGTCACATGTTATTGATTATAGACAAAGCATATAGAGACTGAAAATTCGGTTGCTAAATTTAGCAATGGATCCAGAATCGGTTGCAAAAATAGAGACCAGCTTTTTAGAGACACATTAGATCGGTTGCAAATTGGTTTCTAAATCAATTTAGAGAGCGAATTTTGATGTTTAGAGACGGATATTTCTGTCTCTAAACTGTGATTTTCTAGTAGTGTATGTTGTAGGCATGGTAGCAAGATATCAAAGTAACTTGGGCAAGGGATATCGGATTGCGGTTAAGAGCATTCTGAACTATTTGAAAAGAACTCGAGATAAAATGTTAGTCTTTCAATTGGACAGTTTATGTCATGTGAATTACATGGACTCAGATTTTCAATCAGATATAGACTCTAGAAATCTACCTCAGGAAGTGTATTTGTCCTAGGAGGTGGAGCCATCACATGGAGTATGAAGCATAAATGCATTGCTGACTCCACCATGGAAGCTGAGTACGTCGTTGCTTGTGAAGCAACGAAAGAAGTGGTTTGACTCAAGAACTTCTTAGTGGACTTAGATGTGATTCCGAATTTGCCCAAAAGCATCACAATTTATTGTGATAATGCCGGTGCGGTTGCAAATTCGAAGGAACCACGAGCCCACAAGGCGAGCAAACACATTGAAAGGTAATATCATCTCATACGAGAAATCGTAAAAAGATGAGACATATTGGTGGCAAAGATAGCATCGGAGGACAACCTAGCAGATCCTTTCACAAAGAGTCTGCCTCAGAATACATTCGAGAAACACGTGGAAGGAATGAGAGGCAAATGTGCTGCTACGCTGCTTTGAGTATAAGTGGGAAAATTATTAGGACATGCTGTAGTATACTTAAAAGCAGACTTTTAGTATAAGTGGGAGATTGTTAAGGTTATACTGCAAAGCCTGCTTTTAAGTGTTGTTTTGTATATATACTGTTTCTTGCACTTTAATGAATGAGAATAAATTATCACTGTTTACCTTAAATATTATGAATTTTATATATATTTATTGCATATTGTTTGAACACTTTACATTGTAGACAATGTGGTGTGTGGTAGATCACAGAAGATCACATTGTCGGTTCCTTGTAATAAGTATAATGATTCACAACTGAGATGAAATTGAACAATCCATTGGTAGAAGTTGATGTGTAAGACTCGGATTGGTTTGTCTTGACCAAGAGATTACACTAGTACATTTGTTGCACTAAATTGGACCAACATCGAGTTAGTTTTTCTAGACTGGCTTGATAGAAAAATAAGATCTTAGTGGTTGTTGATTTCTTAATTTTTGTGACTTAATTGAGATTGTATATAATTAATTAATATTGCTTTGATTTATTTTGGACGAAGAGTAAATGAGACTCAATACTCTATACTTTGGGCAATATTATTAATTATATGACAATTGCTACAAAAAATCATGTCTCGGTAAAACAAGGATTATGTCCCTTTTATGGGCTCAGAATGTTTATCATATTAAACATGTAAAGTGGATTAACTTCCGATATGATAATAATGTTGAGCTGTTTATTCTCAAGGAATAAAATATATTAATTGATTAAAGCATCCAGTAGCTTAAATTAATTAATGGACATTGAATCTTAAACATAGAAAATAATAACCGGAAGCCATATTTCGTAATATTGATTAGGATGGGTAGTTCAATATTAATTCTTTAGTCGAATGAATTAATATTAATGAGCTAAAAAAATATTGTGGCTCAATATGGATATCTAGGCGCATTATGAGGCCCAATCATATTCCTCCTAAAGGCCCTTGAGTAGCCCAATAGAAATCCATTAACTAAGAGGATAAGGATTAATTAGAAGTAGGAGATAGGAAAGAAAAAATATACTCCCTCCGTCCCGGTTAAAGCTTCCACTTTGACCGGGCACGGATGTTAAGAAAAAGCAGTTATTTGACTTTTTTAAAGGTGGAGATTGAGTGGTTGAGATTTTGAGGGTGAAGATTGGGGGATTAGTTTCCTTTTTTGGGCTGACAACTTTAGGTGGGACGGACCGATAAGGCAAGTAGGAAGCTTTAACCGGGACGGAGGGAGTAGATAAATCTGATTCCTAAAGGGAATATGATTTTATCCATATTTTCCTCTCACAAGTGGGAGAGGATTTCAATCCAATCCCTTACTTGGAGGCCAAGATTTCGGCCTCCACCCCTATAAATAGGGGACCAATTTCGGTCCCCATATGCATAAGTGTGAGACTATTTTTGTTCGTGAAAAAAATAATCCTTCCTTGAGAATTGAAAGTTCGTTTGATTTCCACCGAATTGGGGAGCTTGGACTTAGGAAATACTCAAGAATATCTTTTGGTTGAAAGATTAATTATTTTCAATGGTATCTCTCCATTCAAAGGTAAACACAATAATCACTTAGTTCCGTATGTTTAGAGCTTATTGTATGGTTTATTATTATTCAATACATGAACTATGTGATTTAAATGTTTCACATTATGGTTTTTGATTTATGAAAATAGTATTCAAATTACATCTCGAATAGATCCCTGACACAATTCTCGATTACCCAACAATTAGAAAGCTAACAAGTAAGTCATTTCAAGTTAAAACCTAGTACTTTTCAAGTAACAATATTTGGGTAAATAAGTAACACTTTCGAAATCTGAAATCTGAGGAAATTTTGCATTCATAAAATAAGAGTGAAGTTACTAAAACAAAAGTATCATGTGTGTTGTTGCAAACTTGTCTGCTTCTGTGGAAACTACTGAGCAGACATGGCCCATCAAGACCAACCAACCAATATTCAACATTTTAAATTAGTTTTATCCAAAGGATCAACATAATAAAATGGGAAATTAGAGATTTGTTGAACCTTCATTATCTATCTTTTTAAACTCATTTCTCTGGGAAAACAATGCAAAAGGAAGAAAAAGATGTAAATCTTACAGAGGTATCAACATTTACTCGAGTAGTTGAAGGAGACATGCCATTAAATCAGCCAAGTCCATGGCTATGTTTCAATATGGATGTAAGGGACAAGCCAATTCTATTTTAATAATTATATCAATTATTACCGATTTTTTTATTATATTTTGAATATGGTTTTAATATTTTATTTATATATTTTTCCACATTTGATCTCAACCACACAATTACTTTAAAATTTATACAATTAAAATTTTGATGGATAAATTTGTCAAGCAACCATAAACAAATATACGACAAGAAAAATTAAAAAAAAAATATATTGCAATAAAAATGGTTTTGTGATGAGAAATCAACATCACTTTGACAAAGTTGGATAGCTCAAGTTGAAATGCATCTACTACCTAGGTCTTTGGTCCTGGGTTCGAGTCACCCTGAGGGAGGGAGGGGAGTGTTTTTTCTTTGTTTTTAGATTAGGAGAAAAAAAAATTTTTAAAAAAAAAGAAATCAACATCACTTTCTTAAAGTAAGTCGCGCTCAAATTGCCATTTTATTTTTACTCTAAAAAGGAAAAAAAATGAGATTGGCATCTTATATTCTAGTTAGAAAAGAAAATCCAACAACGGGTTTAGGCCCAACTAATTTGAGCCTAGTGTAGGTGGCCCAATTAGGTAGCTAATATGTAGAAGCGTTTGGGCTGTACTGAATGGCTCTTACAAAGAGATTACAATTGGCTCAATAACTTGTGTTGATGAAAATAACAAGCATATATACTAGGAGGAGTACTATTGTAGTTGTAGTATCTTAAATAATCCACATTAAATCATGAGATAATTTCAAATAAGACGATTTAGGTGAGAATGATGGTTAAATAGTAAAATATGTGTTAGGACTTTAAGGTTAACCCCAAAGTTCCATATTATTAAATACAGGTAATATCATAGATGCATTGGATTGTACATGTTTCTATATTGCATGGGGCCTTTTGGGGTTAGGACTTACAAATAAGTTTGTGTGGACTTTGCCCAAAACACACAATAGCATACCAACTATGTAGATTGGAGCCCGCTACGTCCTTACATTATGATTTTAAGATAATTAACACAATTTGCTGATCGTGTTGTCAAGGCACGCAAAAATAATAACCTTCACTCTCCTTTACTAACTAGTAGTAGCGTTAAGTAAGGATCGATCTTATAAGGAGCAGTCCGATTACAATGTTTTACATATTTATAAAACACAAAGATAATGGGAGGATTAGTTGGAGTTTGTCTAACTAAAAAGGTGAAATTGAAAATAAATCGAACGCAAACAACAAAGATAATTAAAATTTAACAAGAACAAGATTTCAGTCCTAAGTCTAGTTAGCCCCCTAATCTAATTAACCTTGAAATTAATGTGACGTCTCTCTAATCTGCTCTAGAATTTCTACTCCTAAATCAACAACCAACAATGTTGATTCGAATTATCCCTTAATTATAATTAATTAAAACAAACTCTCTGATTAACCTATTTAACTAAACAACCTAGAACAAGCTCTCTAGATTTAATTCATTAAATGCATTGGGTAATTGGATAATAGGGTAAACTTGATGTTTGATTCACAAGTTCAATACAATTGATCCTGATTTATGTTATCCTAATGAATTAATTCACTAGTTGCTACTAATGGACATTGTTTCATACCTATGAATAAACCTTCACAATAAATACATGGAAATAAATAAAGGTGATCAATTTAAATTAACTACACACATATCATAAACAGTTAAATCAGATAACATAAATAATTATGAAACTGAATTTGAGAAATGTCACGAAATGAATTACTAGACAAACATAACTTAAGGTTCAAACATCAAACGATAACTGAAATAAGAAATTAGTTGCACACCACACATTCAAAATAATAATCAAAGTAACTGAAACTAACATTAATTCACAATTAAAAAAACAAATCCAGACCAAACACTCGAGCGCAACCACGATCAAAGTCCTTCTCCCAGTGTCTTCGCCTCCAAGAAAATAATCCCTTTCCTCCCTGGACGTCTTCTTTATTTATTCTTCTCTCTTGGGCTTTTCCCTTCTTTTCCTCTTTCATGGGCCTTGGACTCGTGGTTAAAAGCATCTTCCGTAACATGATTACACGAAATCAAATGCTAGGCTTGACACCATGTCGCCCAGTGTCAGGCCCAACTCGACACGTGCTCTTCCTTCTTGATAAAAAAACTTCTCCAAATTCACTAAAATAAACGATAAAAAGAACAATCGAAATAAATTGGACAAAAAACGAGATAGGTGGAAAAATATAGAATGCAATAACTAAGACGTTAAGCGTTTTAGACCCTTGTAGCTCAATGACATCACTCTTGGCTTATAACCAAGAGATTAAGGATTCTAGACCCATTCCCCACCCAATTCCCCAATGTACTCAGAAAAAAAAAATGATGATTAACACAGGATGCACATATTTAATTCATTTAACTCTTAACTCTGTCGTAAAATCGTCTCACTGAAGGTTTTACCTTAAATCATAGGACTGTGTTTATTGAGAATATGGAAATCGTAAAGATGGCTTTTGTAAAGAGAAAAATGTATCCTTTATTCCCAAACTATTACCACATAAATTAAGAGTCCAACTTCAGCATCCTAGATGTACTAGCATAATTGGACATTAGTAGCCATTAGATTGAACAATTTTCACTTTCGAATATATTATGAATAATAAAATATTTTAGAGAGTATGATTGTCATATTAAAAAAAGGCTGGTTCCAAGAAAATAATTGTTAGTATAACATATCAGTAAATGAGTTATTTTTCTCTCTACTAGTTAGCATAGGAATTGTTGCAATCCTCATCTTACTATATAATAAAAGAGAACCATCTATGAAAGGAAACTAGCTACATATAAAGAATTATAGCAAATATATATATTCGAAAAATTAACTCATACTCCTCCCGTTCCAAAATAGATGATGTTTTAGCTTCTTAAACAAATTCCAAAATAATTGATGTTCTAGGTTTTTTTTATCATTTCTCTCTATTTTACCCCTACGTAAATTCAAAAATATATTTGACTTTTCAACCTCCCACTCACATTTGATATCATTAAATCTTATCTGCACAAATTTTAGGGGGTTATATTTGGTAATATATTTGTTTCTTAATTATTCTGTTTTTTTCTAAAAAATCATCTATTTTGGAACGGAGGGAGTAAGTGATTTTCTGTTACATTTCCATTTTTATGTATAATAGATAAAAGTAATATTTTTTTATGGTCTTTAATTCAACATCTGTATCACATATTTTAGAATAAGTATACATTGAAAAATACAATTATTTGTCAATTGTTTAGGTTACATTTGTATATGTAGTATGAGTTTGATTATCTGTAACACAAGACAAAATTAATTAAACATTTTAAAATATATATTTTATATTAATGATTATTACATATTTATGTAGAAAAATAACCAATTTAATTTATTTTTGAAAACCCTAATTTTATTGTATAAATAATTCCATATATTCTTATTTTCACTAACATAATATTTTAGAAATAATAAAAATAAACTGTCTTTTATTTTTTCTTTAAAGTATATCTCCAACATCTTAACGGCGTGAATAAACTTTTTTATTGTTAATTTATTGTTTACTTAAAATCATTTATTATTTCTATATATCATATGTTACTAATATTGAATATATAAATATAAAATATAAAATTTGAAATGAGTAACATTTTGTCAGGGAATTTTAGTATTTTAAAGAATTAAATCATAGTGGGTCCGTCGGTAATTAGAGAAGCATCTTTAGAGAATCAAATGTAGGAATTTCCGAATTTTCCTAGGACCTTCTTGGTTGTCATAATTCAATATACACATTGATTAACCTAAACATGCATCTATTAATTTAAATACAACACATAGGTGTTTTAGAGTTGACCTGAGAATCGTGTGCACAACTATTCGATGTTAGACTCCAGGATTGACCTTCTGGACTATATCCCTGCCCGGTCCTCAATTTCGGATTGACGACGAATATTGAGAAATCCCAAGTGTGGGAACCAACACTGCGACCGCTGCCCTCTCACTCTCTGTTCTCTATTCTGTGATTTTTTATGTGTTTCTGTTACATTTCACATACTGAGAGTTATGTATTTAATACATAATAATTGAGTGTGGGCCTGGCCTGGTAGTTTAATTCCCTACTAGGCTAGAAGCTTGATGGGCCAGTCCAGGGATCAAATACAAGAAATAAAGATGAGTCTAACTATGAATTAATTCTTTTGTGTTCACCCCAGAACATAATTAATTCATAAATATTAATTCATTCCATTAAAGAATTAATACTGACTTACCCCTTTATTCCTGAATTGAGTCGAGGCTCGAATGGACTTAATTAATCCTCGTATTTAAGATATCGAATATCCATTAATTAATTAAAGCCTCTGACAGCTTAAATTAATTAATTGCTTATTAGTACCACTCAACTTCATCATTGTACCTGAACTTAATCAACCTGCAGGGTTTAGTACAATAAACCTTTTGAGCTCCTTAAGGGGATATCATCACCTAAATGGATACGGTTACCTAAGCACAAATTACCAGTTATCATATGCAAGTTGTTGTCACCCAAGATACAAAGTATAAAGAGTTAGCACTTAACTCTCACCCATAGTAAATCAAAGTGACACACAAACATGCACATATAACTGTAATCTTATTTAGGGTTTAGATTACAATAAGTCACTGAGATCTCTTGTTCTTCATTAAGGTCAGGCAGAAGAACTTATCTCACTGTGATCCTATCAATTCGTAAAGACGTACCAGTATAAGTAAATAGTCAAGATAAACTATTCCTACTTGATACTGCAGCCTATACCAATAAATCGTCCACAAGTTGTCTCAGCTGTGATATATATTTTATATCTTATTAAGTTTAACCAATCATATGATCTTTTGTGATCTACAACACACCATATGATCTACTTATAGAGAGAGATACAGGGACATATATAGTGATTAGTGTAAACAGAATAATATAGGAGATTAATAGTGAATAACTGGAAACATTGTATATAAAAGGTCTTGCTTTCACTATACAAATCCAACATCAAATTATGCATTAAACAGCCAAACCGGTTTCAGCATCCGCAATAAAAACAAGACAAAACGGGATAGCACCAACATACCCCTGCCATAATTCGAATCAAATCCTAAACTAGCGAGGCTATGAGCAATTTTGTTGGTCGATTGCTTGATCCAACTAAAATTAACAAAATCAAAATGGGAACAAAAATCGAGAATATTCGAAATAATAATACCGAATAAAAAAAATCTATCTTTTATGATAGTGTGTGGCCAGACTCGCTGCGTGTCCGTCTCGAGAGTGATGGCCTTAATTTGCAGACTAGAAGCCATCTCCATAGCTTCCAGGCATGCAAGAGCTCAACTAGCTCCACTTCTTCTACCCCAACAGTCTAGTTCACCACCACCTTGATCACTTTCCCAGCATGATCCCTCATCACTTCACGAAGCCCGATTCCCACCTCCATTCTATTAAGGCATCAGAGTTCAGCTTGACAGCGCCTAGCGGTGGTGCTGGCCACTAGACTACTGCCTCCTTTCTCTGCCCTGGTATAGCTAGCCTCTTCGCCATCATAAGGCTATGCAAATAAGCTACTGCCAAGATGGATAATAGGACATAGTCGATCTTCATATCCTGAAAAATCAGCGGGTTTCTGGCATACTAGAGGAACCACATATGGACATAAAACAATGCTTGAAACTCTTTATTCTCATGTCTTGCAATACTCCATAACCAATCTACTACAGAGCCCCTTCCCCATACCTCATCATTCACCAATCTGAGTGGACATGCTTTCCAAAATAAGTTGCTCAACTTGTAGTCCCGAAGGACGTGAATTAGCATTTCCAGACACTCGCCGCATCGCCTACATATCGGATCACTGTCCACCTGTTTCTTAATTAAGGATGCCGAGACCGGAACTATATCTCGTACACATTTCCATAGAAAAATGTATATTTTTCGGTGGCACATCTATAGTCCACAACCACTTCCAAAGTCGAGCATAGGTCGTAGATGTCGAAACTCTATTCTTTCTGTCCGCCTTCATCATGCATGTGACACACTGTTTCCTAACCCTAGTGTTACCGCAAGGATACAGTGCTACTATAGCTAGTAGTGAGCAAGATCGATCCCACAGAGACTGTGTCCTATGTTCAATTTAAATACCTCGATTATAATAGGTCAACCCTATCTAGACTCTCAAATAAAGAGATTGTGTTGATTAACCTAAAAGTAAAGTGCATAAAGTAATAAACAAAGCAATAAGATGCACAATAGAAGCAAACAAGTAATCGCAAGGGAATAAATTAGATGAAGAAACGTATCCTCGGGTTCGATTTAAGTTATGTTCTCCTATGTTCAATTATAGTAATTTTCTAGACTTTTAAACCAAATTTAAAATTTTATTAGGCGGGACTGCTCTAGTTAACCCTCCTCCTGGACGATGTTAACGTGTTGATTACGTATGAATAACTACCCTCTTGGGCTAACTATCACGTACATAACTCTAAAGGCCTCTTAAAACTAATGCCTACACAAGTATCTCACGCCTCTCGGACGACTATTGATACCTATGTTATGTGTTGTGTGCCTATTAAAAACTCTCCCCTCTCGGGTGTCAAGTTATTAAGCAAGTAGAACTGACTAATTGGCTAGACAAAGCAATTCATAAAATAAGAGCCGACACATACAATAAGAAAATAGAATGGAGTCTAGAAATAAAACAACAATCAAAACATAGTCGTACGATAAACCTACTTTTTTACCCTAGAACATAAAGGTGTTTAGCTACTCATGTTTATTATTAAAATCCAAGAACATTCATGGACAAACATTCATAGAACAATAAAAATAAATGAAGCAACAAAACCCAAAATCTTTGATCTTTGTCGTCTTTGCTTCGCGTTCCTTGCCCCTCGGTCCAAGCCCCCGAAGTGTTTCTTATGACCTATGTTGATTATTTTTGGACTTGGGAACCTTTATTTATAAGTTGGGAAGGATTGGAGTTGAAACGGGGCAAAAATAGGCCAAAACGTGTAGAAGACGAGTGCACCGCCTTTCACATTCGATCGAGTCTCTTAAATCAACTCGATCGAGTTGGTTCGACTCGACCGAGTGCATTAAATTAACTTGACTGAGTTGGCTTGTAGTGCCAAACATATTCCTTTCTTCGAACTTTCTACTCGACTGAGTGACTTGCTCAACTCGACCGAGTTTGTCACAACTCTTCAATACTCAACCGAATTCACTTTCTCAACTCGACTGAGTTCATCCTTTGACGTTTCTCCTTCTTTTCTTCTTCCCACTTGATTGAGTGATGGTAGCGCGCGGGTCGTTGGACCGCACACACCAAATTAGATATTTATAGTTCCGATTTCCCAACTCTATAAGTAGAGCGATAAGTCGGGTCGAACCCATAGAGAACGGTAGTCTAGTGTTATCTTAATAAATCAAGCGATTATGAAATCTAAATAAAAGTAGGAACAAATAATGAGAGCAATAAAGGGGGGAGGGGAGGGTTTGATTGTGATTATCAACTAAGAACTACCAAACTACCAAACTAACCAAACTAAATAACTCAAGACAATTAAACACTAAAGATTTAATTAACAAAAGAACACAAGATAATTAGAATGAGTTTTTGGATTTTAATAGATTTAAGGAATCTACCCTTGATCTAGTTTCCCTTTGGCTTCAATGTATTACCTAACTATTGTTGATGCCCAATCCGATACAATTCAAGTCCCTATCCCACAAATTACTAAGTCTGCTCTAGCAATCGTGTTATCTCTTACATTTAGCTAATCGAAAGTCTTCTTTTCGACTAAACTTATCCGATTAAACCAATCAAATCAATAAAGCACCAAGATAACGGAATAGATTCGACTTGAATCTCGAAAGCTCGGGTTTAGAGGTCAAATTCTACAATATCACCAACGACATCACTCGTTGTTCGCTACTAGGGGAATCAGAGAACCTAAAATTATGGATAGTGATCTCTAATTCTCACACATCTACACACTCCCTAGAGGGTGATCAATTCAATAAAAAGCATGTAAACATGAATCAATACCAGCAAATAATGTAGAACACTTGAAATTGTATTAGAAAGGTAACATCAACTAGCAATAGTTACATAATCATTGTCACTCAAAGTTCAACATATGACCAAGGGTAGAAATAGGGGTGCTACTCACCTATTAATACTAAAACTAACAGATATTTAATGTAAAAGCTAAAAAACATGATAAACATAAAGATGAAACCAAAAATCTTGATTAGGGAAGAAGATCATTCAATCCTTTGCCCAATCTCCCTTCTTGGTGGTCTTGGTGGCTAGAAATGGCTGTTAGATATGTCCCTCGATAGGTAAAATTCGAAATGGAACTTATATATATAAGGGAAGAGTTGTCACTTGGGTTTGAGACAGAATCGCATTCACAATTTTAAAACAGGATGAACAATCTCGCTCGAGACGAAGCAACGAGGATTTTATGCTTTGTGACTCGAAGGCTGATCTCAGCTGAGATGAAATTATGTCTCGGCCGAGACGTGAGAAGGGTAAGTCAGGGCATTGTTAGGGTTTTCTCATCTCGGCCGAGATCTTGATCTCTTGAAAATTTAGCTTTTCCTTGGAGAGTCATCTTGGCCGAGATGCATTGCCCGTCTCGGCCGAGATCTTGATCACTTGAAAACTTAGCGTTTCCCTGGAAAGTCATCTCGGCCGAGATATATTGCTTATCTCGGCCGAGATCTTTCTTTAGCTTTGTTCTTTGTTGCTTCGATCGATCCATCGACTCTGCGATCTTTTGATGCCCTTTTTCGATCCATTTGTACCTGTTTTAACACAAAAAAGAACCAACCGCATTATTTTTCCCAATGAGAATTAAATGCACAAAATACACGTGAAAATTGCACACAAACATCACTAAATTGACAATTAAAGCGTCCTAAAGTGTGTACACGAACACGTGTACCAAGTGGACCTATTCCCACTCGCTTGAGTGGGCCTTTTGTCACAATTTCTTCCAAACTTCATTGTTTCACCACTCTCTTTAATCATATGCTCGTCAAACATCGACCCAAAGGGCTTTTTGTCTTAAAAACACCTAATTAGCTACAAAACAAGCACACACACACACGTGATATGATGCAATATAATGAATATAAGCATAAACCGACCAATAATATAAAATACTCATCTAAATTGAACTAAATGCATGCATACGTGTGTATCAACATGCAACATGATATCTCGTCTTTACATTATACCTCCCATCTTTGGTTTAATGCTAACACAACTTATTCGAACCCAAGTGCCTCCTTAAAGGTATCGCCTTTACGATTCTCGCTTCCTCTTAGGTAAATATGCGATCAATAATCTCCTCATCCTAGCCAGCTAACCCCTCTCTCATAAGCTCCCGAACTCGTATATCAGCCCCCCCACCCAATTCTCCTCCGTTCGAAATCACCCAAAATCCCCCATCTATCGGCAGCCACAGGTCTACCCAAACCTGCACCGTAGCCTTGGCACAACTTAGTTTTAGCTACTAAATTAAGCAACTGCAAGTATAGGACGTAAAAAATAGTATTAAGTGAGTACAATGTCGATCCCTCAAGCATTCGTCCCGATATCGGATAAGTAAATCGCTAAAAACATCATGTGGCTAACTAGATGATCGAGTGATTGGGTTTTCGATGTTTATAGAACTAATTAAAATACACAAGAAATTAAAGCTAATAAGATAAACTAGAGAACAAATTAACAAGGATTAAACAACTAATAAAGATGATCTAGGATTAGATTTCAATTAAGGGTAACTAATAATTATTATCCCGATCAATTCAACCTTTAAACCAAATATGTATTAGGAAACGATCACAATTATATGAAAGATCCCCTCTCTGAGCAAATTATGTGTTGATTGTATAGGATTAATTGCCGTCTTCGGTCGATTAATCAAATACAACTCTCAATCGAACCTAAGACCAAAGTTTTCACAATTAGCTCAAATCTCTCGGTTCTATTGTCTAATCATGTCAATTAATGTGATCTCGGATCAAATCTCCTCTCTCGGTTCCAATTTATTCCCCAATAAATACCTAAATAATTGGCCAAATCATTTAACAAGCATTATAAATAACTAATCAGCTAATAACATAACACGGGATTAAATTAATAGGGTAAAAATCACTAATCACCCATAATCTACTTTCTAATACAAATATTAAATGAAAATGGAAAGATAAAACCTATTTTAATATTGATCTTGATCTTCAAGCTAAATTCCCCTTCTTTGCTCTCTAATTTCTCTATCCGGAAATTATACAAAAGATGAATGATTTGAAAAACTGAAAGAGGAAGGGGTTTTAAACACATTTGGGGGGTTTTTTATGGACAATGGGCAAAAAATAGGAAAGTTTAGAGCCTGAAGTCCATTTTTCGCTGCATTTTGACACAGTCGTGTGCCTTATAACTGGGCCACACGACTAGGTTGTGTCTAACCCAATATTTAGGATTTTTTCTGGATTTCCAAACGGGTCGTGTGGATTTTCACTAGACCACACGACTGGGTCGTGTGAAGAAAAAACTGCACCTGTAGTCCAACATCAAAGCCATTTTTTAAGGTCTTTGAATCCGATTTTGGCTCTGGCTCTTTCCGAAAAAGTTGTAGCCCTTTGAATTGTCTTACCATTATCGCTAGTTTCACCTCGATTGGATATGAATATCTCAAGATATTCACAAAATATTGAAGGTGTGTCAGTTTGGAATTCTGCATTTTCGTCTCTTTCATGCAGTTTTTTTACTTTTTTCCACTCGTCTTACTTTTGTCCTATTTTACCTGTAAAACGCTTGAAAACAGATCTTTCCGATGGAAGAAAGAAACGAAATATATGACAAATGAGAGCTTAGAATACACAAATATACGATAAAATCCTTATTCTAAGTGTGTTTTCATAACCAAAAACCCCGTTTGACATAGCCCCATCGCCAACACTTGCATCTCAATCCCTTCTCCAATACACCTCTACCTACCACTATGCTCCGCAATGCAAAGTTTGGTTTATACCCTAGCTGTGCATCCATAAACTACCTATTTGAGAAATATCGCGCCTTAAGAGAATGAAGCAAAAGTGATGTCTCGTTTTGAATGAGCCGCCATCCTTGTTTTGCCAACATTGCATAATTAAAAAACCCAATATCTCGAAGCCCCAATCCACCCATAAACTTGGAAATACACAACTTATTTCACGAGCACCAATATATATGTCTCTCCTCATCCTTCTATCCCCATCAAAATCGTGCCACACAAGAATTGGTTATGCCACAAATGTTTTTTGGTAGCAGAAAACAACTCATTACTTAAGAAGGGATTGTTTGTGGTACTGCCTTGATAAGGATTAATCTACCTGCTTGCGAAAACATTTTACTCTTCCAATCCTTCAGTTGCCAATTCTATCCACCATCGACCAAAAGATACTACATTTTGAATGTCCTATAACTATTGACACCCTTAAATAGACCGAATGCTTCGGTACCACTGTCACCCCTAATGCCACATTCCCCACCACCCCTTTACTGAATGCTATCTCAAATTTCTCTAAGTTTATAAGCTGCACCGAGGCTTTTACGTACTCCTGCAACACCCCTTTAACCCCTTCAATCTCCTTAGAGTTAGCTCACCCAATATTAGACTATCATCCGCGAAAAATATATGAGAGATCAGTGGGGCTATCTACATATTCCCGTACCTGTCGATCGTTTTTTGGCCTCCCGTTTTCGTAATAAAGATGAGAAAGTCTCTGCACAGAATAAAAAGGGATAAGGCGATAAAGAGTCTCCTTGACGGAGACCCCTAGAAGGGATAAAATTTTCACCCAGGTTTCCATTTATAAGAACGGAATGGGAAGCTGTCCACACACACCGCATCATAACCTACACAGTTGATTCATTAATGCCTAATTTTAGCAATACCCTTTTCTGAATAGCCCACTCGACCCTATCATATGCCTTACTCATATCTAGTTTGTAAGAGCAATCCCACCCCCCCCCCCCCCCCCCCCTTCTTAGCCTCATTGTAATTAATGGAATGGAAAATCTCAAGTGCGAGGAGCGTATTATCAGTGATAAGTCACCCTGGAACAAAAGCTGATTGACTTCTATCAAAAAAGGAGTCAACGCACAATTTAAGTCTATTAGAAATGGTTTTGGTAACTATTTTAAACGTAACATCGCAAAGGCTAATAGGTCGAAAATCTTTTGTAGTTTCTGGTTTCTTCTCTAGGAATTAAAACAATATGCCTGTGATTCAACATGCTAGCTCTCCTCTCCCCATTATTCAATGTCAAGAAGACACGAAACAATAGAGCCCTAAATAAGAGACCAAAATTGATGGAAAAATATAGCAGACATACCTTCGTAAAGGGTTGGGCTAACATGGAAGCTGCCTCATTTGTCACTTTGGGATCAACAGCCTCAATCACCCGGTCCATATTATGATTGGCCCCACCTAAAAATAACTCCCCATAGTACTCCTAGAACACCCAAACTATGTTAATATCTTTCTCCTACTTATGCCCCCGCATCATCTATAATGTACTCAATAGTGTTTCTCTTTCGGCTGCCACTAGCGGTCTTATGGAAAAATTCAGTATTTATATCCCCATCTTACATCTAGTTAACCTACGATCTTTGATGCCAAATCGCTTCCTCCCTCCTCATCAATTGAAGAATGTTATCCTCCACCTCTCGGCAAGCTCTGGCATTCTCTTCACTAGGCAGCATTTTTGGCAATTTCTCTAAAATTTAATTTTTTTTCTAGCTCATCTCCAATATTACAGAAATGAACGACATCAAATTGTTGCAAGGCCAAACCACAATGCTTCAACCCATTGCAAATTGCATAGTCGTTCGAATCATCAACGGTTTCCTAATCGTTGGCAATACTTCTCGGCAATGTGGGTCTTGAAGCCACATGGCCATAAAAAGGAATAATTTTACTCTCCAACCATTGGATGCCCCATCGAGCCGCATCCGCTTCTTATTATTCTAACTGATGAACATGGGACAATGGTCTGATTCCTGCCATACAAGGTGTTCAACAGTGTAGCCCAGAAACTTTGCTATCAAATTAATATTAGCCACGCATTTATCCAACCTTTCCTGAATGTCCATCTAACCCACCTATACATTAGCCCATGTATAGAAATATCCCTCGTACCCTAACTCCTCTGGTCTACAAACATTAAGAGTATCCCTGAATGCCTCCATCTTGCTTACATCACGCATTCGGCCTCCTTCTTTCTCGAAACCGAACAATATTTTGTTAAATCCCCCAAGCATAGCCAAGAAAATCCGTACGCCTATGCAAGCCTCATAGTAACTCCAGATTCATATATTTATTCTCCTCCTCCCACCCGTAGCAACCCGTACGTCGCCACTCGTCCCCTCCCTCGAAAATACCTAGAAAAACATCAATATAAGGCATCGATGATGATGAAATGTCACCCCATGTGTTCTCATTCCATAGAAAACAAACCCTACCATTCAGCCATCTCTTCACTCGTCACAACTAACTGAAAAGAAAAAAATAAAACCCAGCTCCTTACTTAAAACATCAAACACAAATGAAAATAACTTCGATTCTGAAAGAAAAATAACAATGGGCACCTTAGCTCGTATATGGATCTTCAGAGCTCGAACTGTTCGGGGGTTCCCAAGCCCCCGACATTTCCATGCTAGGCAACGCATAATGATTGGCGGGGTTGTTCATCTGCAACCTCCGCTACTGATCCATCATCTATTTTCGAATCAACAATAATTAGTTTCATCCTTTGATTCTTTTGGTTCTAACCAAATTCTTCTAGTGTTTCAATAAGCATATCTTCTGGCTCATCAAATGAGCCTTTTCTGGCTCATCAAAGGTGGTGTTACTGCCTCTTTTAGGTTTCTTGCCTTCATTGTCATCTGTTTCTATGTGCTGTTATGTTAAACTTTGTTAAGTGGTGTGTGGGATGTGTCTTGGTGTAGGGTCTGCATGGGGAGTAGGTTTGAGGATTATAAGATTGGTATGGGAAAGGTCAGTATGTGGTGTTGGTCTATTTTACGGTATTGGTTTATATCGGGGTTGGTCTGTAGGCTACGATTGGACAAAATAGACGTAGAGCACGTTTTTTTTGTACTTGTAGAAGGAGAAGTCGGTATGAAGGTAGTGTTTGGTGGATCATTTAGCTGAGGGTGTGGTTTCAATGGTGTCTGTCGGCGGAGGTCTTGTGAAGGATCCCCATTATGGGTGGTATTTTGGTGAAATTTGTTTGTAAGGATAGCTGCCGATGTGAGCTAAATATTTATGTTTTGGTAAGGCTTGTGATGTTCGTCGAGTATGTAAAGCTGGTGGGTTATGTGTGTCATGTGGTGTGTGGGATGTTTTTTTTCGGATATTTTTATTCATCAGATCGGAGTTTATCTTAGCAGTTGGATCCGTCTTTGTACTGGACGTGGGGAAAAGGTTCTTTCCTGCGGGGCTTGTTGGTTTAGGCTTCTCAACTGGGGTTATAAGGTTCCAGATACATTTTTAGCGTCGATGCCTTCAAGAAAAGGTTGTATTTTGTGTCGTCCGGGTTGGGACACTCATTCCTATCATACATGGCACACGACTTGTACCAATAACCAATCAGACTGCAACAGTAACAATGCACCAGGAGTGCTTCATATTTTAATAGGAGCCACATCATTCTTCCTTGAACTAGGATATGGACGTCGCTCAATAGCTGGAACGATACATCAAAATTGATCTTAAACCATAGAAATCTGCCCACCGTAGCATTTTAGCCAAGTCCCACTCCTCCAACTTGCCTACTTGTCCTGCGATTTATGTGATAAAATTTTCATTGAAGCCCACAATCGGGACGTCATAGACCTTCACCTAGAAGGTGGCATGAGTGATTATAACAGATGATGGTTATTCGGTTCTTTCTAGCTTTTTTACGGCAAACAAATAGCCATCATAGTGTCATGGCTGATTCGCCATGACCTAGTCCCGTCCTTCATCGTCGTGAAAATAAAACATATACATATCGTTTCACCACTCTCAGACATATTGCAACCTTTTCGATTTCCATGCCATCGTCATAACCTCCAACATATAGTACTTGTTGTAGGTTTTCATTGTACACAACTTTTCGGCAATACAATACGACTTCGAAACTGATATGACAGGTTACACACTCGATCACTCATCCATATCCAAAACCCTAGCTTCATTCTCTGTAGGGTTTTCCATCGAACCCCAACCCCCTCTAGCTAGGCCAATTAGATCGGTGGGTTATAACGATGCCTCTCCCTCTATGAACAGGAATTTGACGAGCAAAACATACGCTATTTGCAAACCCTAAACTACAGAAAGAGAAAAGCAACAAAACACAAAATCGCCAAGCACCTAAAATAAACACTAACTATGAAAGCATAAGACAATAAGGAGGAGAGAAAACAAACAAAATAATAATGGGAAAGATACATATCGACGAGAATAAACAGACCGTAATGGTTCTCCTTCATAAAGGATAACATTTTCCTTTGGTCTTTTTCAATCATATTAGAAATATGTCAAATTTTAAAGTTCATATTCTTTTCTTTAAGGTTAAAGTTTAACTATCCTTAATTACAAAGAAAGATAAATTAGGTTAGTACGTTTATTTCAAATAATATATTATATATTTAATTCAGAGGCGTAGTTTTCCAAGAATTCTACGATCAACATTATTTAGTGTTATAATATATACCTTAATTTAAATTTTGTAAATACTCATAAAGCATTTCAGAAAAGGAACGTTAGAGCAAATGAATTATTAATTTTTCTATCTTAATAATTATTAATAGATAAACTTAGAGTGTATCATATAATATTATTATAATTTTAAAGTATAGTGTATCAAGTATTATACTATAAAAGATAAGGTTATAGTACATTAATAGATAATTTAATTAGTTGCATTCGATAATCTTAACACCTCAACTCATGGGTACAAGTAGCTAGTAGGGGAATGTAACTGCCAAAGTGTTATACTTAATAAATTAGTAAGTTAATATTTAAATGTATTACTTGTTCTGGGTAAAGGTAAATAGCTTGACCTAGAACAAGTGATACTTTTAAGCATAATTATTAATACATTTTCACCATGTGATATTATCTTAAAAGTATCACTTCTTCTAGATAAAAATATTTACCTTTACCCAGAATAAGTAATACCTTTAAATATAAATCGTGATACTCACCCGGGATTGCATCGTGCATTCGGTGCAAATGAGAATTTTTCGTATGAGAGAAAATTGTACTTTTGGTCCCACAGGGCACATGAGTGTTTCATTTTGGTCCCAATATTCTCTCTTTTGATCCCATTAGACTCAAACGTTGCACTTTCAATCTTAAACGTTTTTCTCGTAGCATTAGTAGTCCAAAAATTTTGCAACTTTGGTCCCACACCGTTTAAGCTTAACGGATCAGGTCATGTGCCTTGCGCATACTTGTTAGATGACGCAAGATGATGTAATAACTCAATTTTAAAAAAATTAACGAATATTTTTTAATAAAAATGTGCTCAAATTAGGCCCAAATCACCAAACCCTAAGGGGGGGAAGGGGGAGGGGTGTTATCGGCGGTAGGTTGGAAATTGCTGCTCCAGCCCCTTACAATCTGGGTTGGGACAAACGGGCCAAAGAAACATGCAATGGGGTTGGCCCAATCGATTTGTCCCCTAACTATTTCCCCCAAAAATATTTTTACCCCAATTTTTCGCGATCCGCACTCGCCTAATGGTTCATTGTCTCCAAGGTGAATGTTACCACCGACAAGTCTCGCTCCACTGATGGCAAAAATGCCTTTGCGAAAGCTATCATCTAGAAGGAGGACGGCGTCAGTGATCAGTCCGTTGGTCCGTTGTTAAGAAATGCGCCGAAATCCAAGCCGTCATCTCCGAAGGTAAATTTTTAGAGGAAATACTTTCGCAGGTCCGGTCAGTGGCTTGTAACCTACTTTTTTACTTACTTAACTTTTTTCCTGATGAAATGCCCTCACAACCCAAATCTCGTGTACCATATATTGCTGTATCTCGTGTAAATCTCGTGTAGCATAGTGTAATGAATCTCGTGTAACTATAGTAATTATGCTTGTGTACAATTTTCGGAATCTCGTGTAACCCTCGTGTAATCCTCGTGTAACTAGTAAGTCTCGTGTAACACTCATGTACAAAATAATCTCGTGTAAGTTGTAATCTCGTGTAACCTCGTGTAACACTCATGTACAGAAAAATCTCGTGTAAGTTGTAACTTTTGTAACTTCGTGTAATCTCGTGTAACATTCATGTACAAAAAAATCTCGTGTAAGTTGTAATCTCGTGTAACCTCGTGTAACACTCATGTACAGAAAAATCTCGTGTAAGTTGTAACTTCGTGTAATCTCGTGTAACACTCATGTACAAAAAAATCTCGTGTAAGTTGTAATCTCGTGTAACCTCGTGTAACACTCATGTACAGAAAAATTCCGTGTAAGTTGTAATCTCGTGTAATCTCATGTAACACTCATGTACAGAAAAATCTCGTGTAAGTTGTAACTTCGTGTAATCTCGTGTAACACTCATGTACAAAAAAATCTCGTGTAAGTTGTAATCTCGTGTAATCTCGTGTAATCTCGTGTAACACTCATGTACAAAAAAATCTCGTGTAAGTTGTAATCTCGTGTAATCTCGTGTAATCTCGTGTAATCTCGTGTAACACTCATGTACTGAAAAATCTCGTGTAATTTATAATCTCGTGTAATCTTGTGTAATCTCGTGTAACACTCATGTACAGAAAAATCTCGTGTAAGTTGTAATCTCGTGTAATCTCGTGTAACACTCATGTACAGAAAAATCTCGTGTAAGTTGTAATCTCGTGTAATCTCGTGTAACACTCATGTACAGAAATATCTCGTGTAAGTTGTAACCTCGTGTAATCTCGTGTAACACTCATGTACAGAAAGATCTCGTGTAAGTTGTAACTTCGTGTAATCTCGTGTAACTCATAGAAATCTCGTGTAAGTTGTAATCTCGTGTAAAAGGGTATATTGTAAGTAAAAAAGTGAGATAAGTAAAAAAGTGGGTTGACAAGGTCTGACAGGGGTACAGTAACTTTTCTCCCAAATTTTTATATGTTCTGGGGTTTAAGGTCATGTCTTAGTTCTGTATACTCAATTCTAGAGTATTATTCAAGATGCTAGTGAGAATGAACTGCGGTGTATTGGTATCTGGTTCGGTTTATGATAGTAGTATTATCGCGGCGTCAGTTTCCTAGTTCATAACAATTTGAAATATTTCTGATTTGTGTTTCACACATCTTATTTTAAATTTTCTAAGTGCTTATTGTATTCATTTCAGAAATCATTCAGGGCAAGGCTGATGATCAAAACAGTTGGAGAATAATCCAATATGAGATGTTGGCAAGGTTGAGAGATAAGCTCCGTCTTCGTAAAGAACAAGTTTTGCAAGGTCTCTGCTCTAGCAATTTGATAAGAAAGAAATTTAGTTGCTTACAATCTCCACTTTCACTTAATTTACTGTTAAAATAATTTATTCTTTAGAAACGACCAAGATTGAGAAGCTGCCTCATGATCTAAAAGTTATATAAAGACTGCTTGAATCAGCAATGAGTTTGGTATAGAGATTTCATTTTCTCTTCTTAAACTAATAGTTGAGAGTTCAATATCGTGTCTTTTCTGTTACTAACCAATTAAGTTGTTTATATTTGATACATAATTGCAGTTGGAAAAGAATCGCACATTGCAAATTGAGAAATATTATCCAAATCTTATCTGCACTCAAAGTTTGGGGCATGTGAGAAATTTGCTTAATTAGTTCACTTTCTGTTTGATAATCCAACTATTCTGTTATCATACTTTGGATTCTTTGTTAACCTTTTTTTCTCAACTAAGATTAATGCTTCAGATATTTGCATTCAGATGACAATTACCACTAAACAACTTCATAAGCAATCTGTCATTATTAAGCAGATATGCAAGTTATTCCCACATTGCCTGGTACTTCTCAATTTTTTTATCTATTGCTATTTCAGTATCACACTGTTTATGCCTTCATATAGCCTTTATTATGATACATGCGTATTAGGCATCCTTTTTATTTATCCCATCATCAATATTTTAAATTCCAAGTTTTCATAGGTAGGAGTTTGACAGTGCCCCTATAACTATGTTCAGACTGTGATTTTGTCTTAATGATCTTAATCTTTTAAATGGCATGTTTTGACATGGAAAATTTGACCCAGTTATTGGGAGTATTACTTTGTCATTGCATTTGGTATTTGTTATGCATAGGCAGGTCTTTTAGTTCTCTCTTTCTTTGTTGGTGTAAATGGGTCACATATGGAATTAGGAATCTTTGCAAAGGAATTCACTTTTACTAGTATCATACTCATAGTGCTTCTTTACTTCCCTGTATTATAACATGAAAATCAAACTTACGAGTCTTGAAACACAGGAAAAAAGAAATTTAATTTGCTTGTGGGATATTAATATATGTTCACACTAAAAGTTAGATGAGGAAAATCGAATGATCTCAAATACACAGGAAACGGAAGCTTCACAATAGCTTATCAGTTCTACCAGATCAACTCATAATATTCTGTAAATACTTACAGGTTGTTTCATCAATACTATAAGTTTCTTATTATAACATGAAGTTGTGTTACTATGATGTATGTTCCTTTGCTGGTTTATGAAAGATTTAGTTTTGGTTGTAAAAAAAGATATTGTAAAAAGTTCCTCGATCATGGAATGGCTCATTTCTGATTTAATGATATGAATTTTCTGGGAACCATGTATATAGAAATTTGCACTTATTGTGAATGAGGGGATTTATGTACTAGGAAAACATGTTTTTTGGCAGAAAAATGAGCTTTTCCCCTCCATAAAGTCACTTTTCCCTCCAAACATGTTGAACTATAAGTGGGACTAAAAGTGAAAAAAACGTTTAGGACCAAAACTACAAAAAAAATAACGGCTAAATTTACGGTAGGACTGTAAGTGCAACGTTTGAGTCTAATGGGGTAAAAGAGAGAGTATTGAAACCAAAATAAAACACTCGCATGTCTGGTAGGACTAAAAATGCAATTTTCTCCCTATATGATACACTATAGCTTTAAATATGCCTTAATAAATTATAAGTCATGTTGGAGATTTTAAATTATATTGTGTGATCAATATACTACGACTTTAGATTTTATAGTATAGTACCTCTTTCACAATGGTGTTGCGATTTTACACAACATTATATTATGTATTTTTAAAGTTCTCGTTTATAGAATAATACTTAATAAACTATTTATTTTACATTTGAGTTCATGACATACTATTTAGATTTTGAATAATATCTTTTTTCTAATAGGAATAAGATCATATTATAGACGACCACTTCAGAGATTTCACAGTATATGCCTTAAACCAACAATACTATTTAATTTTGAATAGTATTATATGATATACTACAAATTTAGATTTTGAATAATATTATATATATTATATACTGTAACTATGGCTTTATAGAATAATATTTAATTTAATAAGCTATACCGTGAAGATTTTAAATAAAATCATATAATACGCTATAGCTTTAATAGTATATAATATACTAAAATTACCGAGATTGAAATTATACCATACAAGGCAAGTATCATCACTTTCATTTGATAAAAGTTGTCATTATCAATATTTTTAAGTTCCATTTTGATTATCAAAACATTAATTCAACAAAAATCTTTAAAATAAGACCAAACATCTTGTTAGCTCTAAAACAACTCAAAAATACTATAACTCCTAAGATATTCTCAAAACTGTAACAACCAATTTTTATAAAATAACTTAAAGAATTTACAAATGGCAATAAGCAACATCATTTCTTTATCTTTATTAAAGATAATTTCTACTCAGGTCATTAAAGGAACCATATAAACATGCAATTGTATTTATTTTTGTACTAAATACTTAATTCAAAATTTAATCCCGAATATAAACATATGTCATAAGACATCAATTATGAACATAAAAATATTATAACTCTCTGTCACATGCAACAATAGAACAACTTAATAAGTTTCGATCCTCTTCGGATTATTCAATAGAAAATAAGCGTTCATGAGAAATTAATTGGTAGCTAAATCGAATAAATAAAATTATTCCTAAACATACTTCTAACAAATTAAAATCAGATAATAATCATGATTTTTCATAAGTCACTTTTCATAATATTAACTATAATAAAGTAATTAAAAGTAACATCTGTAGCGTGTGGCATCAGAGTAATCGACCAAATAGTCAACATCTAAATATTACTCAATCAATACTTTTCATACTAAAATTAGTTGAACACTAGATAATTCGAATAACACAATCAAGCAATTTCACTTAACACGCCACTAAAAAATAATTCATATCATAACTTGCTATTGCATTTAGGGGTGTGCACGGATCGGTTATCTGACCGAACCAAACCAAAATCGAAGATTCGGTTGGAACCGAAATCGAAGCCATATTTTCGGTTCGGTTTTTGGTTTGGTTTCATTTTTTGTATTTGGTTAACCGGTCCAAACCGAAAACCGAATATAATTTATTTATTTTTTCTTTCTCTTTTATAGTTTGTGACTTGGGAGAGAGTTGCGAGTTGCGACTTTTTCCTCTTTTTTTCTTCTATATTTTTTGAGTTTGATTTTTAGACTTCTAATATTTCGTTATTCTTATTTATGTGTTATAAATTTACAGTATTTGTTATATGTTTGAGTGTTTATTCATTTATAAGTTTTCTTTCGTCTTATTTTGAATTATGAATTTTTTGTTTTGCTTATCAAAGTGTATACATGTTTTTGTCTAGTTATTTTGTTGTGTACTTTGTTTTATCGCTTAAATGTATGTCGTAAACTTCAAATTTTATTTTATTATGAAGTTTAAATCAAATAAAGGTTGTACTTTGAATTCTAAATTTTTAATCGATGTTAAAAAATAAAAATAAAACTGAAAAAAAACAAAAAGAAATTCGATTTTAACCGAACCGAACCGTTGTTGTTCGGTTTGATTTTCGGTTCCCTAAACTAGTCAACCGAAATTTCGGTTAACCGAATTTTCAGTTCAGTTCGGTTCGGTTTAGCCGAATGCACAACCCTAATTGCATTTAACCTAATCAATTTAGATATAACTATGTGTAGCAACGGAAACACAAGTCACAAGAATTATAATTAAGTACCAACCTAACCTTATTATAGCAAAAGAACATGTGATAAAAGTGTTGTAAGTAAACTTTCTGAATAGAACATACTCAAAATTCATAAAACAACTAATAACGCCCGGTGAATACGTTATTAATAAGCTTAAAATGCACCTAGACATGTCACTGATAATAGTTTGACAGTTACACCTAAACAAGCTTCTAATATTATTTCAACTTAAATATCCAAAGTATCATACTATTCATAAAGTTTGAAATTTTCGCCCTTCATCGATTAAGGTTAGACACAACAAGCAACTGGAATTTCACTCATCCTTTTGTGCAGCCTGGAGCAACTGAGAGAGTGAAGCCTTGACGTTTATTCGATGGGAATCAAAAGGTAAATCTCTGAATCCAAACAAGATCTATTGTGCTAGTATTGTTCTTGGTCTGAGTGAGTTTTATATTTTTCCCAACTATTTTTAATGAAGCTTTCTTCTAATTTATTCATTTTTCGTTCATCATTTTCCTTCGATTGCTTGTGGATTGTTTCTTCTTGGATGAAGGATAAGCATTTTTCAAACTACCAGGTTTGCTCTCTTTTCTACTACCTACTTGTGCCTAAACATTTTGTTTTTCTAAAGTAGGGTTTGAGAATATCTACAGTTCCCTTTTCTCCCATAATACGAATCCTATATGGTTATTGGTTCTACATTGTAGTATGTCTTTTCCGAGTTGTTATTCATAAATGCATTGTTGCCAACAATTATGCCCGTGAGAGATTTTTTTTTTTTTTTTTTTTTTTTTTAATCTGTATTCATTTTGAAATACTGTATTCATGATGCCAGTTTGGATTGCCTTTGTCTTTCGGTTAATGTATCAGTGTACATTGTTTACATAGGTTAAGTGGTATTTCAAACATTTAGGTTGATTGTAGATAAAATGGTAAAACTAAGATGGCACGACTATATCGGAGGGTTGCCGAGAACATGTTAGTGGTAGAGGAGGTCATGTTTGAGTTGTTTAACATGCTAGTAATTGTGTTAAGTTGTCGTAGACTTACAAACAGGGCAAACGGTAACCGGGTTGAACGAATCATAAGATATATGATGATTGATAGAATTCCCAGACAACTTGAACACATGGTAGGACTCGTAGGTTTCACTGATGAGGCTTGCTTTGATAATTTTAGGATGATGTGGGCACATTATCTCGCTTGTGCTATGCTATCTCTTACAACATCGGTGCCAGGGGGGCTAGGGGGCTAGTAGGTTCTTGGTGTGTAATCGTGTTTGAGCAGGTAGTGTTCTTCCTAATTATTCTGGTACCACGATACCAAATTAAGGGTCGTGGAACTTAGTTTAAAAGAAGTACAGAAACGGTGACCAAATACATCCATAATGTCTTGAACGTTGTCTTGAGACTTTAGATACTCTATTGGAAACACCTGATCTCATTGACGACGATGCAATCATCCTTGGTGGAAATGGTTCTAGGTGTTTTTTTTGTGTCTTATCCAAGTTCATTATATGTTTATAGGCAACCCTTGTATGAACTGGATTCGATTTTAGTAGTACCTATTTTGTGTGATTAATTGCTATTACAGGGGTTGTTTAGGGATATTGGAGGGGACATATATAGATGTCACCGAGAGAGAGTGTGATAAAGCTTGATATTGTACACGGAAGGGTAACATTGTTGTCAACATTCTTGCCGTCTGCGATGGAAAATGAGGTTTACTTACCTACACGCTAACTAGGTGGGAAGTGTCAGCAGTCGATTATCGAGTATTGCGTGATATTGTTACTAGACATAATGATATTAAGGTCCCTCAAGGTACTTTTGCAATTTTGTTTTAAATTTTAGATGGCTTTGTTGGATTGAAATTTTTGAATTAGAATAAAAAACCACCAGCATATTCCAAAAAATACCAAGTAGCGGGCCAGTTAACTGTGAAATAATTGGTGCACATGTTTTACAAGAAATTACTTCTTGTGCAATAATGGTTACACCAACGATGAAGGCTTCCTAGTACCTTATAAGTCAGTGAGGTATTATCAGGATGAATGGAATCAAGGCCAAAATGCCCCTTAAATTTTCCAAGACTTCTTCAGTATAAGCCGCACTCAAAGCCCGAAACATTATAGAGTGAACCTTTAGTTTGTTGAAAAAGAGATGAACAATACTGAGGAGTGCTTCTTTTTATCTCATTAAGGTGCAAAAATGAATGATCATGGCTTGTGCCCTCATCCACAATTTCATCTGGAATGATATCCCCATAGACTCTTTTGAGAAACAATTAAACGAAGCGGAGGATGAGAATCCAGTGGGTGAACCAACTGACTTCATTGATAGCGTCGAACCTTCTCAGGCCTGGTCTAACTGGAGAGATTAGCTTGCACGACTATTTAGGATGAATGGCGGGGAATAACCTTATAGATTAAAATTAATTTTCCATTTTGACGAGAATGTAACTCTATTATCGAATATAAAACCCTACGAAAACTTAGCTTGTTTCATTTTTTGTTGATCCAAGTACTAGTTGGCATGTGATCTATATGCAATTGATAAGAAAAATATGAAATATTTTAGATGAATGATTCCCCGTTTAATCTTTTATGCTAGTGATTGTTAATTCCATTTCCCCCTGGTCAAAATTTATCTTTTTGTGCTCATTTGATTTGATCACGGCTCATTAGTAAATTTATTGGTTCATAGTGAACCCCTTTGATGTTTAAAAGCAATTAAAAATAATGTAGCAACAATATAGTTTCTTCACCCGACTGTGATAAAATTTGCAACCGAAGTTGGTTCCATGATTGGTGTTAAGCACATGCATTGCATGCCTGATTGCGAGACTATTGTCACCTCCAATTCTTAAATTATCAAGACTTGACTTGCCAATTAGCAACATAATAAATTGTTTCCTGACAACTGTACTCCATTCTGAAGTGTAGAACGTAAAATCTTGCCCAAGTGATTTGCGATTTTTAGTATGGCTACTGGAAGTAATCACTTTTTTTGGTATGGACTAATGTGGAATTTTGAATTGATGATGTTTTGGATCAAAGTGTGTTCAAATAACTTGACAATTGCGGCCACTTGTCTCTTAATCTTATCAAGGAGTATAATTGTGTTCATTAGCAATCTTCAAGTGAAAGGTTTTTTTAGAACCATTGTAGGTTGGCTTTTGTCATGGTGTGGAACATTATTAGAATAGGGTGTGGAACATTTTTGTTTCAGTGCTCAGCCTTGAATTGATGCATACACTCAAAACAATAACTTTCTTGCTTGTCTTCATCCAATTTTATAGTTCACAGTTAACCCACTACCCATTAATTTTGATAAGATTCACAAATCCCAAGTTGTTGAATACACAATTAGGAAAAAAATCGAAATGAACAAGGTAAAACCTACATGAGAATTTTGTTAAGCATTTGAATTTAAGAAACCTTACCATAGAAAAGACAAGAATTACAATAAAATAAAGCAGATAACGATAATGAAAATTTAATACTTAAAACCAACTAGATCTTCCTAGGACGACTAAATACATGAGTAAAAAAACACGGGGAGGGGGGACCGACACAAGGCACTATGGGAGCAATATGAATGAGTTTGATTTGGTAGATCGAATATGAGACATGTTCCATCATTTCTTGAAAGGACTTCTGGATGCAACTGAACTAGGTCTAGAAGCGATAGCCCCACAAGGAATAGGAGGACGCTTGTGTGTCAACTTTTTACTGATGGCTCAGCCACGTTTGAGGATGGCGCGCCGAATGAACTAAAACTTTTAGCCTAACTCCAGCACATACTTTGGCAAAGGATCAAACAAGTGTGGCTTTTAGTAGTGATTGTATTCTAAGCAAGTTCATAAATTAATGGCATTGTTGTGGGCATCATCGACATTTTTCAACAGACTCTCATCGTTGGGATCTCTTGAAATTACAATATTTTCCTTCCCACTCTTCCTACTATCTGACTCGTGTGTAGCGGTGCAGATGAATTGAAGATTGTCAAACTCATCCCTCGCCCATTCTCATGTCGACCAGCAGCCCCAGTGCACCATGCTTAAGTACCAAAACAAGAAGCATTTATACAACAATAGTTAACTAAACCTTCAAAAAACTTAAGTTCGACTTATTAACATAAAATCAGACCACCAGAATGACACTCAAAAGTGTTTGACCAAATTACCCGACAAGTTGCATTCCAGCCAATGTCATTCTGGTTAATTTTCCAATTAAAGGATAGTAGATAACACCAGACTGGTTAATTATCTAATTAAAGACTTTGAGCCGCTTGTAAAACTGTCGATATAGAAATCGTAATCGATGGTCTTACCAAAATGCGTGTTCACTGTGCCCCCACCATACATGATCCATGTAAAACCACATTACCACTTATAGTCTATTCAGGGAATGCTTGTATGAAGACTCCATCTACTTCCCTATTCCATTCCCTAGTGTAGAAGGCACAATCTTGTGACATAGAACCTCTTGGTGGTCCGCTAGAGATGATGAAAGATTAAAGAGGGAATTGAGAAAATAGGTTGCTATGTATTTATAGACAAAATAAGATAATACACATAGGAAAATTTCCAATTACATTTATCTGTATGCTTTTTTTTAAAAAAAAAAAAATTCAATATTTGATAGAACACAAACTAGTTGCAATGATATGTGAGAAGCAAAGGCACTGACGCAGAAGAGAATATATTTCGTTTTTGCCCCGTGTAGCTTCTTAGATGACATCAATAAATTTGCCCAAGTAGAACTATTCACGCGTTAAATTGACTACATAGGTAAGAACTATTGAAATTTTGAAATGGGGATACTAGTAGCACTTTTAAATGAAGGCGAAAAAGATAAAAGTTTGACATTTCAAATCTAATCAGAGGAGCAAGCATTAGGACAAACAATTATATTTCATAGTTCTACCCCAACATAGAACCCTAACTTACGACAATATTCATTAAGGTTTCTTCTCAAAAACAGACCACCATACTCATTTAATAATGAGAGTTTGTGGTATCAAGATGAAAAATTATCTTCCGGAGATATACAATCTGTTGGCCATTTAGATATGGATGTCTTACATAAGGAAGCAACATCGTCTTTGCTAACCGTGAGATCGCCAAGGATTATCCAAATTGTCGCGTGCAATCGATGTAGGCTCAAATTGAATGAGGATGTCATCTGCGATGTTGTCGCGCAGGACATCATTTTCTCCAACCTAGAATTGTGTTGTTCACATACTTTGGGGGTAAAAGAGACAAATGGGGGTGTTTTAGTGATAATAATACTTACCAGTATTGAAAACACATCTCATACCAAACATAATAATAAATAAAATGACTATTTATCTGAGGATTGTGAAAGTCAGACAAACAACATAAAATTGTAATCTAATGGCCCATGTGTACCTATATTACTAACGGACCAACCAAACAGGCCCTTACACAAATACAATCACTGAAATACATATAACCGCACAGTCTGACTTACTGCACAAACAATATTCAAAAAGTCTCCCAAGGTTATCCGAAGATACGGAGGCGGTGGTAATTTATGGGCAGAACCACATTCTGCCTCAGCTGATATCCATCATCTATTTGCTGTCAAATATGAAATCAAGGAACCCATTTTGACTTATAATTAGATCCATTTTTGTTTTTTTTATTGGTTGAATCAAGTTAATGGTGGTTTAGTGGACCACCGAGTATATCACAATTTGAAATTTAATTAAATTATTGCAGCCATCATGCTATAAATGATATTTAGATGCCCTATTTTGCTGTTATAGATTCCCTCCCGTCACCATAATTTGGTTGTTTGTACATATTTAGGGATAAGCAATTGGCAATTAGGATTGGGACATAACACCAACTTGTATTATTTATACTACTTTTTCACTATTTCACTCTCACTTATTACATTAGGATTCCACCACGTAAACTAGGGATGCCACACTCTTTCAGATTAGCTCAAACTTTTGTTTTTATGGAAAACTTGTTTTGATATTTTTGCTATTTTTATTATCTTTCTCCAGAAGAGTGTTAGTTACATGACAAAAACTTGGATGGCAGGAAAAAAATATTATTTTTTCTAGTAAATTTATCATTTTTATTTGTAAAGGTATTATCTTTTTTTAACAAAAAGAAGTATCACTTTTATCTATAAAACTATCAATTTTTCCTGTAAAAGTATAATCCATCACACATGAGACCGTCACACACAAGACTCACTCTAGTTAGATATATGCTTGATAAGTAACTCAATAACAGGTTCCACATATCCAATGACAAACCAAAAAATTTAGCCAAAGGGGCCCGTCTATAGAGAATCTAGGAGTCGGTCTTATATGGTAAAATAGAGACAAGCACGTGCATTGCACGTGATTACAACTTTTTGCTATTACCTAATTAAAAAAATTGATTTGAATGTAAAATAATTGTACTTTGTATGATGGTATTAGTCGATCATTTTGATAAAATCCAATATAATCATTTATTATTATAATATTAATACACTTCATAGATTATTTAAGGTAATACAAAATTGATTCATTAAACAAATACAATTCTAAATCAGTTAGAAACTAAAAAGAATCACAAAAGAGAAAGATAAAAGTCCCGACTCTCAGAAGCGCCCCAAGGGGGTGGGTATAGGGGGCAATAATTTATTAATTTATTTTTTTAACCATCCAAATAAGTGAGTCACCAGAAAAAAAAAAAAAAAAAACTAATGTCACATCAATAAATGAGGGACAACTCATAAGTGATCGGTTGTGCAATCTGCTACATTCTATCACGGGGCATTTTTCTAATCAACATGTAAGGTATATGATATTTTTACAAATTAGTAAAGTTATTGGTTAGTTTTATAATTATGTAATAGTAACAGGGTATTTTAATTTTCCTAAAGTTAAATAATCTTAGTCTTAACGAAACATTTTATAATAATTGATGTTAAATGATACATAAGAAAGGCATACGATATAATGTTGAACATTTAGCGTTACAAAAGTTTCTATTATGTATATAAAGTTTGAATCTAGTTAGTGGTTACTTCTCATTATACATAGACTCGAGCATTATTTTTGTCTCTCGAGAATGGAAATAAAAAACCTAATAAGGACTTTTAACACCAACTCTTAACAGTATTTCAAATATTCAGTAGCTAAATAACCTTGTAATTTTGATCCAAAATAAGGTTCTTGTATCTATTATTCGACTATTAAAGTCAAACATAAAACTATTAAAATTATATTAAACTATTACAATTTACATAATTTTATCAAATAATTATCACTAATCTTGAGTCATTCATATATTGTGGTAAATTAAATATCATATGATACACTATAGTTGTCTTGTCAACATATTTTTTGCTGTAGTTATTTGAATGATTGTATAGATATTATAGCTTCGTACCTAAATAGAAAAACTAAGGAAAAAAAATTGTCTCCAAAAAATAAAAGATGATAAATAAAATCAATAAGAGCTTTCACTACTATTCATTATTCTAATTTTTATGTATATAATTTTTTATCTTTTTGTTGCTAATCCTAAAATCTTTTAGTATTTTTTTCACCATGAAAACACCAAAACTCAATAGTTTTGGAAACATTCATACCTAAATAACTTTATTGTACCACTATTCGAAATTAAGAATCTTGGTCATTATCATAACAAAGAAGTCAAACTTTGGAGTTACTAACTCCTATTAAACTATAAGATGTTTAATTTTCTATAATTTTTTATAAATACATAAATACTTTTTGTGTAATTTTCAATTATTAATATTTTGAGAATCATAAACTAACGTATTTTTACCTATTGTAAGAACTTTTACAAACGCATACACACACATATATATTCTCTTAGATTTTTTCTAATTGATCTTTCTCCTTTCTCCAAAATTGTAAAAGAATTCATTAGAAGAACTATAAGAAATTTATGAAGAATCGAACAAAAAAAGAATATAAGTATTTTTCCTAAAAAGGAATAAGAATATAAGATATTATGAATATTTATGTTCAACTTATGGTATTAGCTTAGCTAAATATCATATGAAATATAATAGAAAATTTCATAAGTTGAAAGATGAATTCGAAGTATACAATGACTCTTATCAAATAAATAAAACTTTAAAATAAAGTTACTAATTTAGCTCTAAAATTTTCACCTAATCGTATTTTCTACTTTTTCTACAATTTTATAAAAGAATCTCATTATAAAAGAGATAAGTAATTTTAAAAGAAACTTAAAAATAATATTAAATAAAAGGAATATGATACACTATAGTTGTCTTGTCAAATATATTTTTATCGTGGTTAGTGGAATCAATATAAAGATATTATACCTATGTACCTAAATTTAAAAAAGTAAACTAAAATATATAATTATCTCTTAAAAAGAAAGATGATAAAGTAAACAAGAGCTTACACTATTATTCATTGTTCTAATATATATATATATATATATATATATTAATAATAGTTCTAATATATCTATATGATTTATTTTTTTCTTTTTGTTGCTAATCATAAAATTTATTTGTATTTTTTCACCATAAAAACACCAAAATTTAATAGTTTTGCAAACATTCAATATCTAAATAACTATATTGTACCATTATTCGAAATCCAAAGTCTTGTAATCATTATCCTAATATAGAAGCCAAACTTTGGTGTTATTAAAGTCCTACGATTAACCAATAAGATGTTTAAGTTTCTATCTTTTTTATAGATACACGAATGCCATTTGTGTAAATTATAACTATTTAATATTCTGAATCTATATATATGTGTGTGTATGTGTGTGTGTGTGTATTCTTTTAGATTTTTTCTAATTGGTCTTTCTTCTTTCTCTAGAAGAAACCCAATTAGAAAAACTATAAGAAATTTATGAAGAATCGGAGAAAATAAAAAGTAAATAAAATGAATATTTAAGCTCAGCTTAAGATATTAGTTGAACTAAATATCATATAAAATGCAATAGAAAATTTCATAAGTTGAGGTTGACAGATGAATAATATAATGTATTTTATTAAAAATAAATAATAATAATAATAATAATAATAATAATAATAATAATAATAATAATAATAATAATAATAATAATAATAATAATAATAATAATAAAAGATATTATGAATATTTAGATTCAGTTTACGTCATTAATTAATCAAAATATCATATGAAGAATCGAAGAAAACAAAAATAAATAAAAAGAATAATATAATCTATTTTACTAAAAAAAAAAAAAAAAATAATAATAATAATAATAATAATAATAATAATAATAATAATAATAATAATAATAATAATAAGATTTTATGAATATTTAGGTTTAGCTTACCTCATTAGTTAACTAAATATCATATGAAATGCGATAGACAATGTCATAAGTTAAGGCTTGAGAGATGAATTAGAATTATAAAATGACTCTCTTAATAAATAACACTTTAAATAAAATTACTAAATTTGCCATAGAAAATGCAGAAATCATTTTTTTTTCAACAATTATATAAAAGAATCCCATTATAAAAGAGATAAGAAATTTAAAATAAAAACGAAAAGATTATAATGTTATGTATATTACTAAAAAGAAAGGAAAATATAAAATATTATCAATACTTAGGTTCATTTACGACATTAGATGAATTAGATATCGTATCCATAAATTAATAGATGATATTTGAACTATATAGTGCTCTTACCAAATGAATAAAACTTTGAAGATATAGTTACTAAACTAACCTTAGAACTTAAAATTCATTAAGGATATAATATACGAATCAAATTTTGTAAGAAACAACTTAAACTTTTATAATAGAAGTAGATTTGTTTAACTATGCTCTAAGATAGTGTCGCAAAATTTTACAAAATAGAGTGCAAATTATGTGTAGGCTAGAAAGCATTCTTTTATATTAGACTCTTTAAAATATTGGATAAATGACTCTTAAAAATAATATTTTAAAAAATTTAAAAAGAAGGCTAGCCCCCAAAATATGTTCATGAGCCTCAATAATACTCAACTCTATAAATAAAGTTCTTAAGTAATAACAATTTTGTTAAGATCAATAAATTGATTCAATTACGAAAAGGGAAAAAGTAATCAATATATAATGTTGCTGTATTAATTCTATTTTCTAAAATCTTTATCAATACTTCTTATGCATAATAATACGTCCATTTAATCCAAGTTAAACAATAAAATTATTTTATTTTATTTAATTAAGTTATATTAAAATCGATTAAAATATACATATACAATAACAAATTTTAACGGGCCAGGGGAATCCATTGCCCCCTTGACCCCGTCCGTCGTTGCGTATACCATGCATTTTAAGTTTACATGTGTATGCATAAGGGTAGCCAGGTAGGGCTACTATTGAATGAATGTTCGATAAAAAACTCGTGTCAAGCTTTATCAGTTAGCGCTCGTTCAAGTTCAAATAATTTTGTTCATTTAATAGATTTGAATATTGAATGACTCATTCGTTAAGACGTACATATTTCAGATTCGTATTAAATAATAATTATACAATAAAGTTATATACAATAGTGCTTTTATTATTATTATTATTATTATTATTATTATTATTATTATTATTATTATTATTATTATTGTTATTGCTACTACTATTACTACGTAACTCCCTCATTTAAAAATATCAGTGAATTTTTGTTGAAAGAATAAAATCCACGATATTTTTGCAAAACTAGTAATATCATATATTCACTTTTACGAACACAAAATGTTAAAGCACCCGACGTTTATTAATGTTCGTGAACATCAAATTAGCAAGCTTGATTCAAGTACAGTTTGTTCTAACCTAAAATTTGGGTTGATTCGGTCCATTAACATCAGTATGTGTGCTGATTGTTTTATACAGATTAATTATCGGAAGAAACTAATTATTTATCAGCCATAACATAAATTTCATTCTTTCTTACTCTGCTTCGCTAATTATGTGGCTCGGAGTTTTGGGGTAGGTATAAGTGGACGGTAAAAACGATGAAATTGCCTTGAGAATAAACGGTAAAAATTAATGCTAAACTGAAAAATTTCATACCCAATATACACACCATCTGCCGCCCCCCACGCCAAGATTTTCAGCAGAATGGGCAAAAACAGAGGTTGTGTGTGTGTGTGTGTGAGACAACGAGTTGACAAAGTAAAACACTAATAGAAGCGGGTCCCATACCTTTCTTCTTTCTACATATAACCTCACTTCAAGAACACACAACACAACACAACACACTGCAAAACCATGACAATTCCCCACACTTTGTGGTGTTTATGTCTCTGTAGTTTTCTCCCACTATTCATCTCCACTTCTGCCGTTAACACTTACATTATCCACATGGATTCATCTGCTATGCCCAAACCCTTCTCTACCAACCATGACTGGTACTTAACCTCACTTTCACATTCCTCCAAACTTCTCTACACTTATTCCTCTGCCATCAATGGCTTCAGTGCGCTTCTCTCTGATTCCGAGCTCCAAACCATCAAAAACTCCCCGGGTTACATTTCTTCAATCAAAGACACAACTGTTAAAATCGACACTACTCATTCTTACCAGTTCCTTGGCCTCAGTCCCGACCAAGGCGCCTGGCCCGCTTCCGATTATGGCAACGATGTCATAATCGGACTCGTGGATACCGGCGTCTGGCCCGAGAGCAAAAGCTACGCTGACAACGGGATGCCCGAAATCCCATCAAGATGGAAAGGTGAATGTGAGAGTGGCACCAAGTTTAATTCCTCATTATGCAACAAAAAGCTCATTGGAGCCCGGTTCTTCAACAAGGGCCTGCTAGCTACGAATCGGAATTTAACTATTTCGATGAATTCGGCCCGTGATAGCGATGGGCATGGGACCCATACCTCATCCACTGCTGGCGGTAGTTATGTGGAAGGAGCTTCCTTCTTCGAGTATGCCCCCGGTACTGCCCGGGGCATGGCCCCCAAGGCCAGAGTGGCTATGTACAAAGCCTTATGGGAAGAAGGGTCTTATCTTTCGGATATCATTGCAGCCATTGATCAAGCTATAATGGACGGTGTGGATGTCCTGTCCTTGTCCTTCGGCCTTGACGGCCTCGCGCTCCACGCTGATCCTGTCGCTATAGCCACATTTGCAGCCATGGAGAAAGGCATTTTTGTCTCGACATCAGCTGGCAACGAGGGGCCGTATCTTGAGACTTTGCACAACGGAATACCATGGGTGTTAACCGTTGCAGCCGGTACAATTGACAGGGAGTTTAGGTGGAGTGTGGTTCTTGGAAATGGAGTTTCTATTTCCGGAATGTCACTCTATCCCGGGAAATCATCTTCGTCAGAATATCCAGTCGTGTTCCTCGACTCTTGCAACAATGAGAAGTTGTTGAAAGCCGTAGGAAAGAAAATCGTCGTCTGTTTGGACGCGAATGATACTCTGACTGAACAAATTTACTATGTCCAGAATTCGGAGGTTCTTGGTGGTGTCTTCATTACAAACAACACCGATTACTCCTCCTTCATCGAATCCACATTTCCGACAGTGTTCGTCAGTCCCGAATCAGGGGAAGGTATCCTCAACTACATCAAGAGTGACTCTAAGCCTACAGCAAGGCTTAAGTTTCACGAGACAGCCCTTGGTACAAAGCCAGCCCCAAGACTGGCTAGCTACAGCTCCCGGGGCCCATCACAGAGCTGCCCGTATATCCTGAAGCCCGATGTGATGGCCCCCGGTGACCTAATCCTCGCTTCATGGGCATACAGTTCGGCGGTCACTGAAGTGAAGTCAGGACTACTGTTTTATAAATTTAATATTATATCGGGTACATCAATGTCCTGTCCTCATGCAGCCGGGGTTGCAGCCCTACTAAAAGGGGCGCACCCCGACTGGAGTCCAGCTGCCATTAGATCTTCCATGATGACTACGGCTTATGTATTGGACAATACAAATAGCCCAATAGAAGATATCGGGTCCAAAAACAGGCCCGCCACGCCTCTAGACATGGGAGCAGGCCATATCGACCCCAATAAGGCTTTGGATCCTGGATTGATATACGATGCAAATGTAGAAGATTATATTAATCTACTATGTGCAATGAACTTCACTGCAAAAGAGATTCAAACAATCATTAGATCGACTTCTTTTAATTGCTCGAATCCATCGATTGATCTAAACTACCCCTCCTTCATAGCCTACTTCAATCCAAATGGTGATATGAGAGCGAAAGAATTTCATAGGACAGTGACTAATATTGGAGACGGAAATTCAGTTTACTTTGCCAAGTTGGACGTAATGAATGGACTAAAAGTGAAAGTTTCGCCCGAAAAACTGGAGTTTCGCAACAAGTACGAGAAGCAAAGCTTCAAGCTGATAATCGAAGATCCAAGACTAGCAAAAGATGCATCTATTTATGGTTCTTTAAAATGGATCGAGTCGAACGGGGGACGTGTAGTTAGAAGTCCCATTGTAGCAACAAGTATGATCCCTTAGAAGATATCAAGGAAGAAGTGACGCATTTGTTCAATAATATACGGTGATTATTCAGAAATTTCTTTTGCTACATTTGATATATACTGTAGTTTATTTATGATCAGGGCTGTATATGAATTCACTTGTCATTTATATGATCACAAAATTAAATAAAACAGTGGTTTTTCTTATAAGTTGGAGAGGACTTAAAGGACAATGATATACATGATGGAGACATTTTACCATGGAAGCTTATCATTCTTTTCTATATGGACCCTTTGTGTGCAATGGTGAGGAGAATCTGATGCCACTAGTTAGGAAAAGACCAATATAACTCAATCAATAGATTGTATGTTACATTATTACAAAGAATATAACCCCTATAAATTAATAATTTATGTAAAAACTTAACTTCGTCAGAAAAATCTTATAATCACACACATAATATTACAACATAATAATTTTGGGGGGCATTTTGGTTATATGGCCAAATAATAAGTTGCTACTTGTTTCCTAGCCACGTTTTGTAGCTACATGTTTTTTAGCCAAATTAGGATTAACCACACCTTAATTAAGACACAACATTAATTATGACCCTAACCAACCCCCCAATCAGATCAATTCATGTCATCCATCGATATACTATTTTGCACCAACCCCCATCACCTCAATTAAAACACGACCTTCTATTCTGGCAAAAAATGAAAAAAATTAGTTCCGACGACGAGCTCCCTAGTGAAGAGGTCAAACCAAACGACGGCGGTGGCGAGACCTCTAGTTCCTGAGACGTAGTGGTCAGTTTATCGACCTCTTACAAAGTTGTTTATTGATTTCTGATTCTTCTTTGCATCACAATTTGATATATATATATATACACACACATATATGTATATATATATGTGTGTGTATATATATATATATACATTATCTCTATACCACTTACCCCTTCGAAAGTGGCTCTGATACCACTTAGGCAACGTAGTATGATGCTTGTGACTCAAATACTTTTAGTGATAATTTTTAATTATTTAATTGAATTAATAAAGCAGATCTTTAAGATCTTAATCGGGCAGAATCCTGTTTACAGAAATTAGATCTACTAATTTTTCACTTAGAGTTTTAAGTTCTTCTGCAAGAATTTCTATATATTCTCTTACATGAGCAATTATTTCTCTAGTAATAAGTTTATAATTATTTACAACCTGGGAAGATATAATCAATGAGAGTAAACTAAGATGTTAACATAATAAACAAGAATATTATTCATAGATAAAACTTCATAATACGAAAATCGTCTTCCATGAGGAATTCGTCTTTCTTATCCAGCCTTACAAATACTAAATGAACTATTTTATAAAGAAAGGAGTAAAACTAGAAATGGAATGATAAAGTCTTTCTTCGGTGCTTTACTAAGGGTATAACATTCCCTTAAATAGAAAAAAAGGAAAGAAAAAGATAAAACATAAAAGTAACACATGACATCATAACGTTCATAATCAAACTATTATTTGTGCAACTTTATTTGAGTGGAGAAGTCGGTAGTAATCTTTCGCATATACCTTTTAGGCATTTCATTAATTTCTTAAAAAATATTTTAAATAGATATATCTTCTGCTTCTGCATAGGGGTGTTGAGCATTTTGCTCCAGCAATTTAGTATCATCAATATCTTCAACTTTCCCTTTTAAGGTAGAAGAGGTAGACAGAGATGGTGATTCCGTTGTTAGTAAATATTTTGAATTCTCTAGTCCTTTGTTTTCAAAAACTTATTTCCAAGTATTAGTTATAGTATTATTTTCCATATGTTGAAATAATTCTTTGAGAAGTAGTTCATGAGTAGGTCTTTCTGAATCCATAACTTTCATAACTTGTCTAGCAGCGTGAATAGAGAGAATTCCTCTTCGATCATATGTTTTCCCTTCTGCAAAGAAATCTTTCTTTCTCGACCATTTAATCTGTATCCTTCTTGCTAAGAGAGAGTAAATTTAATTTCTCTTTTTTCTTTTGGTTGGTCCTGAAGTTGATAATCTCATTTTAGGATCCAAGGTACATTATAATTAATGGCAAACAATATAACATCTGGTAAATTTTCAATATGATTATCCATTTTCTGGAAAATTTTCCAAATGGATTTTACATTTCTTGGATAGATACCAGGAGTAACCCACATGAAAAGTAACAGGTTTTGTACCAAGTTGAGATTGTTTGCATTGAGTTATCTAGGAGGAATTTAATCCACCATGAGTGTTTTCTCTAACTAATTTCATAAATAAACACATTATTGCATGTTTTGATATAATCATGATAATTAAATAAATTGGGCATAACCTTTGTAATTGCCTTGCTTGGCTAAGAGGCAACCCCCAATTTTCTGGAACTATTACCCTTTTGATAATCGTTTTAGGAAAAAAAACATAATCCTTGTTTGTTTTTTTCATGGTGTTCCATTTTAATATAGCCGATTTCTATAAGAATCGCTTTAAAATATTCTCGGGTATTTTTTCCAAAGATGGGTAGAAGATCTTTATTTAAATAGCTTTGAGCTACATGAATTGAGGCTAACATATTTTAGGTTTTCATTAATAGAGAAACAATATATATATATATATATATATATATATATATATATATATATATATCCAAAAATGATATAGGGATACTGAGCAAATATTGCATCAAAATAAAAATGAATATCATATGTTGTCTCATTGTTTTCAAATTTTTGAATATGATTGAATTTTTCAAAATCTATGCCATTTTTAGTGGGTATTGATTTTGTTTCCTTTTTAGGTTGTCTATTCATGGGTTTCTTTGCATTTGCCCATTGCTTTATGACTGTCCTCCAAGAGGGATCCCTGCAGAAGTTCTCGGGTTACAAAATATGGTAGAGAATTAGATTTTTCAGCAATACGCTCAATATCAAAATTAAAGCAAGCAAGTATTGACTGCCATCTTATGAAAATTTGTTTAGAAGCAATTATTTTCACGTCTTTTGCTATAATATCTTTTGCAGATTTGCAATCCATTCTTAATAAGAATTTCTTATTAAGTAAGTTACTTTCAAATTTAGTGATATATTTAACAATAGAAAATAATTCTTTCTTTATAGTAGAATAATTCTTTTGAACATCATTCCAAATTCCTGAAGTATATCTTACTAGAATTTCTCTTGAATCTTTATTCATTTTCTGTTTTAGAATTCCTCCATATCCAATTTCAGAGGCATCTATTTCTACAATTTTAGATGCTTTAGGATTAGCAATAGATAAACAAGGAAGTTCTTTAACTTGTTCTTTAATCTTACGGATAGCAAGAGTATGACAATTAGTCCATGGCAAAGGATTTTTCTTTAACCTTTGAAATAATTATTTACAATCTAGAGCGAGATTTTTATAGAAATCTCCAATATAATTACGACTTCTAAGAAATCTTGAAGCTGATTAATATCAATATTTTTTTCGAAAAATTTATCAGCAAAAGATATAGCCCTTTCAATTGGGACTATCACCCCATTTTCGACATAATGCCCAAGAAATTTAACCTTGGTTTGGAATATTTTTATCTTTTTTGCACTACCAGCTAGCCCAACCCTTTTAATGGCCTGTAGAAAGATACTCAAATGTGTAAAATGTTGTTCTATATTTTCAGAGTAAACTAGAACATCATCAATATAAACAATAATATAATTCATATAAGGATTAAATATTCCGTTCATCATATTTTGAAATTTCATTGGAGCATTTTTTAATCCGAATGACATAACATTTCATTCATCATAACAAAATGGTACAGTAAAATTCATTTTATATTTATCTTCTTCTTTTAAAATAATTTGATAAAATCCAGATGTTAAATCAAAAGATGAAAATATTCTTCCTTTAAATAATCTGCTAAACAAATCACTATAAAGCTTTATTTAAAGGTTAATAATTATTAACTAATCTAGGAGTCCCTCTTTCAAGTTTGGAAACATTTTCAACATAAAAGTTGGACAACTCCAAGGATTATTGCTAGGTCTAATAAGATTCTTTTTAAGAAGACTATCAATTTATTCTTTACAATATTTTAATAATCTAGACCCCATTGCAATGGGTCTAGCCATTGTAGGAATTTTTTCTTCAACAAAGTCATCAGTATAAGGAAGACTGGCCATATGTTTTTTCCTATCCCAAAAAACATTAGGCACCTCAGCATAAATTTCTTTAAGAATTTGCTGAGTAATACCTTTTATTCGACTTTGGATTCTTTCTTAACTATTTTTTTCTTTAATTGCTTTAAAGATAACTTCATCTTTAAAAGAGTTAATAATTTTTTTTTTTTTTTTAACAATTTTTGTAGAATATTTATGGATTCGGAAGTCAAGACAATAGTAAAAGAAAAGAACAAATCATGACCTTTTACTTTAGTGTATAAACCACTTTTGTCAATTTTCCTGATAGGGAACATCATTTGAAAGAAAGGTGTTCCGAATATAACTGGAGTAAAAATAATTTTTATAAGGATAAAAGATGTATTTCAACAAATATTTGAATTACAGATAGAAACATCAGAAAGTTTGTAATTGTTAGCAATTTAAAGCATATAAATCACATACACACGTATATGGGAATCGATATACCTCAATTGAGTTGCAGCGGAAAGTATTTGGTTGATTCCCAAAGTGATGAATCATACTCTAATTCGTCTACTAGTCCGTCTGGACGAACACTACTAGAGCATCCGCTGTCTACTTCACACCCTAGGCTCTTGGAGGACTCCGGTGATACTCCAAGAAAGAGAATTAGAGAGAAACAGGAGAAAAATGTATTATGTGGTATTCTTTTTCCGTAGTATACGAATATCAGTATATTCGTATATATACTAGTATGGGAGAGATCTGTCTCCTATTATGGATAGGATCTCCATCCCTATCTGGAATATATCTAATGAGATATTAAATATCTCTTCAGATATATATCCCAACTATATTGTGATCCATCAGATATGGATGCAACCAACATCTCCCACTCATACAAATCTGATCCGACTCATTCGAATTTGAAAGACTCCACAATTCTCATCATCATATCTCTTCTTTCATACAGAAACTAAAGTGTGCGACCGAGTGAGAACAGAATGGAACAAAGTGAGGAGAGTTATATTAAGTTATCACCCAGCTAACATAACTCATCAACTCAGGAGACTCGCTGTGTACCCCAAACTACGTGGTTGCACTAGACCAAACATCTCTGACCCCTCTTATTCATATAGAGCATGTTTGACCCCTTAATTGTATCTATGCTCATGACTATGTCAAAACTAATTCGACTTAGTCGGCCGGCCTATGAGCCATAGTACACAAGTGCATTACCAGCTTAGTTTTTCCTTGGCCTTGACAGCTTTCTTAGTCATGCTCCGACAGACCGAATTAACCATGGCCATTGAACACATGCTAAAGTAGCGTCATCAAGCTTACACTTCATGACAAAGTCCAAAGTCCCAAAGGGCACAAAAAACACTATAAGAGCTCACACAGTGACGAAGCAGGGATCTATTCGGTCACTCATCTTACTAAGGTCGTCATTGAGCACACGTAGTATGAATACATGCTATGATGGAGCTCCCACTCAAATTTGGGCATGTCACGCTCTGAACATCATACGAGTCTTAGTCCAGTCGCTCTTCTAGCGTCTGACCTGCGTACCACTAGGAATTTCTCCAACACAACTCCTAATGATTTGCACACTCGGCTTTTAAGAGGCTTTTATGAAGTTAGGACATTCTTCATAATCGATCAAGTATGATCTCATCCTGGCCTCTTGCCAAGGCGACTATGGCAACAACCTCTCGTGTTGTTCCTTTCACGAAGGTGATCACTTGAGCGTTTGATCTGCCAGTCTCATCCTGCTCGCTTACCAAAGCGCCAGGGCGATTTCCCGTATGAGTGGGACAATTCAAGCCTTGTGAAATATCACATATAATAGACACATTACTTCTAACATGCCTTTGAAATACATCTCTACTCAAAGGCTTGGTGAAAGGATCAGCTATCATTTCACCAGTGGGAACATGCCTGAGAACCACTTGCCCCTGCGCAATATTATCTCGGATGAAGTGGTATCTGGTGTCAATATGCTTAGTCCTCCCATGATACTTGGGGTCCTTAGCATATGCTAGTGCAGCTGTGTTATCACAAAGGACAACTACTGCATCATCTACATGCGCCATGACGCGCAAAGTCTGAAGAAATCTTCTCAACCAGACAGCCTCTTGAACTGCAGATGTACAAGCGATGTACTCTGCTTCCATAGTGGATAGAGATATACAAGGATGCTTCTTGCTACACCAAGTGATAGCAGCGCCACCTAACAAAAATGCATATCCCGATGTGGATTTGCGTTCATCTCTATCCGCTGATCCATCAGCATCGCTGTAACCAAGTAGCTTCAGACTGCCACCGTGATAGCACAAAGATAAATCACTTGTCCCCTTTAGATATCTAAGTATCCTTTTGACTGCAACCCAGTGAGCGCGTCCGGGATTACTTTGATACCTACTCACCATCCCTACTGCAAAACACAAGTCTGGTCGAGTACACATCATTGTGTACATCAAACTCCCTACCGCGCTTGCATAAGGAACCTTAGCCATGCTTTCTTTTTCATCATTTGTTTTTGGGCATAGATCTTTGCTAAGAACACAATGTTTTTCCATAAGCGTTTCAACGGGTTTAGCATTATGCATACAAAACCGCTCCAGAACCCTCTTAATATAAGTCTCTTGAGACAAAGTTAAGAGTCTCTTTGAGCGATCTCGGTGTATCTTAACACCAAGTATGTATTCTGCCTCTCCCATGTCTTTCATCTCAAAAGTAGATGATAGCCACTGCTGAGTGGCGACAATCATCTCCGTATCATTTCCAGCCAACAAAATGTCATCCACATATAATGAGAGAATTGTGAAATTTTTCTCATCCCTTTTGACATACACACTGTGATCGTTCTCAACCATCGTAAAGCCTATCGAAGTGATAGCTCGATGAAATCGAAGGTACCACTGTCTGGATGATTGTTTCAGTCCATAAATGAAATGCTTTAAGCGGCACACTTTGCGCTCTTGTCCCTTTACCTGAAAACCCTTAGGTTGATCCATATAGATCTCATCACCCAGTTCTCCATTGAGAAATGCTGTCTTCACATCCATTTGGAATAGTTCCAAATCAAGGTGGGCGACAATTGCTAAAATGAGACGGATAGAGGCAAACCTCACCACCGGGGAGAATGTCTCTTCATAGTCCACACATTCTCTTTGGGTAAAGCCTTTCGCCACTAGGCGAGTCTTATACTTGTCTATCGAGCCATCTGCTTTTCGCTTGACTTTGAGAACCCACTTGTTCTCAATTGTCTTGCGTCCAGACAGTAGATCGACTAGCTCCCAAACTTGGTTCTTAGCCATCGAACTCATCTCTTCCTCCATAGCACTTATCCACTCTTTAGCATTTGGAGAAGTTACAACCTCTTCATAAGTGGCTGGCTCATCAACATCCATTGTTGCGCACATGAAAGATTCCCCTTCGAGTTCAAAACATCTTCGGGGAACCGTTCCACGCTTGCTCCTGCGCAACCCTAGATCTTGAGAATCTTCATGCAATGGAATTCTCACACTGACTCTAAGATCGCTCTCATTATTCTCGTCGATTGCTGGATTTGGTTGTAAAACCGCATCCTCGCCAGGAATTCCAGCGTTGTCTTCGGGATCTTGTAACTCATAAAGTTTAAGATCTCCTTTAACTTCTCCAATTGTTGGAAATTCCTCCTCGAGGAAATTGACATCGAGTGACTCAATTTCTGTCATTCCTCCGTCAGGATGTTCACCATACATCACATAGCCTTTCGAGTGGTCAAAGTATCTTATAAAGATATGTTTGACTGCTCTAGGACCAAGTTTCCGATGCTTATAGGAAGTATTATGAACAAACCCTGCTGACCCCAAGGGCGCAAACCTTCTAAGTTAGGCTTTCTCTCATCCCACAACTCATACGGCGTCAAAGGAACTGACTTAGACGGCACATGGTTCAATATGTAGGCAGCAGTTAAGATTGCATCTCCCCAAAAGGATATTGGTAGATTTGCTTGCGCCATCATTGATCTGGCCATGTCCAGAAGTGTCCTATTCCTCTTCTCTGCAACACCATTTTGTTGTGGAGTGTATGGAATTGACAGTTGTCTTATGATCCCTTTTTCCTCACAGTATTGCCTGAACTGATCAGACAAGTATTCTCGCCCTCTATCAGTGCGTAAAGTTTTACGTTTCCTATCTCTTTGGTTTTCAACCTCCACTAAGAATCGCTTAAAGCAATCAAGCGCTTCTAAGCGGTGAGACAGGAGATACACTGAACCATAGCGCGAATAATCATCAATAAATGTGAGGAAATATGATGCACCATGTCGTGCCTTCACATTTACGGGTCTGCATATGTCCGAGAAACTAACTCTAGAGGTTGAGTAGCTCTTTTTGCCTTTCCAAAAGGCTTCCGGCAAGCTTTTCCTGCCAGACATGGTTCGCACAAAGGAAGATTGAGTTTAGCGAGATTGCCTAAAAGGCCTTCTCGAGCTAACCTAGTCATCCTTTCACTTCCTATGTGTCCTAACCTTGCATGCCATTTATTTGAATCATTCAAAATATCAACAAACGAAGAAATAAAAGTAGTGCATTCAATAGATAAATCCAACATGAAAAATCCATTGTTCATATGTCCTACGCCATAAAGGTTGTTGCCAAGAAAAATAGATAACATGGTCTTTTCAAACAGGAAAGAAAAATCTTGACTCAAAAGTGCTGAAACTGAAAGTAAATTACACCGAATACTAGGCGCATAAAGCACATCACTAAGGAGCAGCTCCCGCCCAGTGCTAAGTTTGAGCTGGTATGACCCAACTCCCACCACCTCTTCTTGCGCGCCATTTCCCATAGCAGTGTAGTGGCTGCTCGCTGGTACTCGTTGATAATCTACAAATCCTGCTCTATCTCTTGTCACATGTTTGGTTGCTCCTGAGTCTACAATCCAACCATGGAGAGAATTAGCAACGAACACATGTGAACAAACAAATGAATCAGATGAGCTAAGAGCAGGTCTTACCTTCTTTGGCTCAGTACAATTACGAGCAAAGTGACCCGTCTTTCCACAGTTATAGCAGGTGTCTTTCTTCTTTCCGCCCCTTTTTCTACGGTGACGCTTTTTAGCCTTTTCACCTTGCGGGACCAAGTTTTGGTTTTTGACGTTGCTTTGTCCTGCATTCTTTTACTTTTTCCAACGGTTGCCTGTGTTAGGCTTGCGTTGCCCAGCATGTGCGACGAAAGCAGCCGCTTATGCTCTTTCGGCCTCTCGACGGTCAGCCTCAAGTCTAAGATGACTGGCGACGCTGTCAAAGGTCTGGATTTGTTCGTTGTGTGTGAGCACAAGTTTAACTTGTCCCCAAGTCTGCTCAGGTAGCGACCTTAAGACTGCCAAAACTTGTTGTTCATTGGTGAGTTCATCTCCAGCATTTTGAAGCTCTCGAATCATGTCTTTCATGACATCAAGATGCTGGTCCATAGTGTGCTTAGGGTCAAGTACGTACTTATTGAATTTAAGGGTTAAAGCCCTTAGTCTCGTTGCCGAGGTAGTGTCGTACGTGACCTTTAAGCCGTCCCACGGCTCTTTAGCTGTAGGAAACGTCTCAAACTCACGAATCAGATGATCCTGCGTGCAGCTAAGCATAGTATAGCGCGCAGACCGATCTTGATTCGCCCACTTATTGTACACGTCCAAATCGCGATGATATTGTGCATTTTGACCGTTCTCTGGCTCAATCGGTGTGGCCATAGTCTCGGTGAGATGGTCAAGGACCTTCATATTGTGTAGCAGAAACTGGATTTTACGGTGCCACATGGCATAGTTTTGGCCATCTAGTTTGCCAGAACCGTAAAGATCAGAAAAAGCTATTTGGGCATCTATTTCTGTTAATATTATGTGCAAAATATGTTAGAAGTTTGTCTATTTAATATATATATTTTTTTATTCAGGTCCAAATAAAATTTTATTATTTCTCACAAGTGAATGAGACCGAAAATTTGCCGCAAAGGCTCATAATCATCTCCCACTCAATTGAAGACGATAATAAAAAATTAAATTGTCGCGAATAAAAAAAAAGTGTCAATTTCATAAAACATCCATAAAAAATAATTATAATAATAGTGAGATGTTAATGACCTGTGGTGGTAAATACGAAACAATAAAAATTACATGGCCTTTAAAAATGGCCCCTCTAATACATATGCCCTAATGAGAAACGAAAAAATAAAAAAATTACAATTTTCTTTCCTACTACATAATTCTATAAAAGAAAAAATACAATGGGACATCGTATAACCACCATTGTCATCAACATCTCATACATACACCAACATCACATCACATAATAAAAATACGCAAACAATTAAATTAAATTACATAACGCATGTAATTAATTTAAAGTAATTGGACCAACACAATATTTTTTTTTTATTTTTTTTTATTTTTTTATATATTAAAAATCCAGGCCCCAAAATCTGGCCCAGTAAACAAAAGGCCCCAATAAACCAGATTTTAAAAAAATTATCCAGGCTTAAAACATGGTCCAACAGTAAATGCCCCAAATAGTTTTCTAAAAAAACAGGCCCAATCATAGGGCCCAAGGGCCCAGCCCATTCAGAAACCCTAGCCCGCTACCGTTGCCGCCCGCCGCCGCCGCACTCTGCTCCTGCCGCCGCCGGCGCGGCAGCAGGAGCAGCAAAGCATGGCAGCGAAGCATGGCAGCGCCGCAGCAGGCGAAGCGCGACAGCAACGGTGGAGCAGCGACGCAGCGCGGGCAGCAGTAGGCGAAGCGGCACTGTCGCGCAGCCGCGTACAGAGCCGCCGTCGCGAGCTCTCGCCTCCGGCGCGCAGGAGAAGCAGTGGCGCAGCGGAGCGCCGGCGCCGCGCGTTGCCACCGGAGCAGGACGCCGCGCCGCGCAGCGGAGCAGCAGTGGGGAAGAAGCGGAGCAACGCAGAGGCAGCGTGCAGCACAGCCAGGCAGCCGCACGCCGGGTATCGGACCTAGCAGTCCCACAGCCGCGCTCTGTACAGCGGCGTTCCGTAACAGTAACAGCAGCGGCCGCGCCGCCATCGCGCGGTCGCGCTGCCGTCAATTGTGCCACATTCTTGTTAAACGAAACCTCAATTCGTGAATTCCCAGTGGTTTTCCAAAAAATATGACCTTCGTATATAGGTTTTTCAGAAAAGTTTTGTCCCAAATAATTAAAAAATCGAAAGGGACAAAATTAAACAGGCGAGAACGAATCTATACTCGCTCTGATACCACTGTTAGCAATTTAAAGCATATAAATCACATACACACGTATATGGGAATCGATATACCTCAATTGAGTTGCAGCGGAAAGTATTTGGTTGATTCCCAAAGTGATGGATCGTACTCTGATTCGTCTACTAGAACGTCTGGACGAACACTACTAGAGCATCCACCGTCTACTTCACACCCTAGGCTCTTGGAGGACTCCAGTTATACTCCAAGAAAGAGAATTACAGAGAAACGGGAGAAAAAACGTATTCTGTGGTATTCTTTTTCCGTACTATACGAATATCAGTATATTCGTATATATACTAGTATGGGAGAGATCTGTCTCCTATTATGGATAGGATCTCCATCCCTATCGGGAATATATCTAGTAAGATATTAAATATCTCGTCAGATATATATATCCCAACTATATTGGGATCCATCAGATATGGATGCAACCAACAGTAATTAACACTAATATTCCGAAGAATAATTTCCTCACTAATACAATTAACATCCGCTCCTGTATCAAGGAGTGCTTCAATAGATTTTTTAAATTCCTTGCTAATAATTAGTGTTACTTTTGAGTACCATTTTTGTGAAATGATCTGATCAATTTTGTTGATCCAAAATAGATCTTTAAATGAATTTTGATTAATTTCATTGCTTTCTTGAGCAAATGATGTTTCTTCTTTTTCATCATTTTCATAGATATGTTCGTCATCAGAAGTAGAATCTAATTCCCAATTTCCTTGAATATTTCTATCTTTTTTTTATAGAACGAACACCTATCTTTTCTTTCAAATCTTTTATTTCAACCTTTATCTGATTTATTTCTCCCTTTAGTTCTGAGATAGTAGGCTCTTTTTCTGTTTGTTTAGCCTTCTCTAGAATTTTACTATAAGAAAATAATTCTTCTCTTTCTTGAATTCTCTGATTTAGTTTCGGTAATAGACCTTTTAGTCTAAGCATTAATATTGAGATAATACTCTATTGCTTTTCTTTTCTCTATAGGATCAGAGATCTGATCCATAAGATTAAGAATAATTTTTTCTTCATTTGTTATGACATTAATTTCTAATCCCATTAAATTGACAAGACATGTATCAAAATCACAATTTGATTTACATTCTTGATTATCAGAGTCAATTTCTTTATCAGAATCATCTAATGATGCATGGGTATATTCTTCTGAGCTATTAAAAGCAAAATTAACATCCATATGTTTACTTTCTTCTGTATTTAGGAAAATTTCGCATAACAAATTTTTTAAATCATCTCTAATATTTAGACTATTAATCTTTTTCTTGGCAACAAAACATTTATTAGCTTTGTGTCCAATTCTACCACATTTCCACAAACAAGTTATTGAGATTCAATAGGATTGGATTTCACTTTATAATATTTTTTAGAACTTTTTCTAGGAAACCTTTTGTTTCACCAAAATTCCTTTAAAAAATTTCTTTCCTTTTTAGGATATCGAATTGGTTCAAAAAGTCTACCTTGTACTCGTTTAGTGTTAAAACTTTAGACATAAAAACATCTTTATACCATCTAAATTCTGATAATGTTGGGGCAACGAAAATTCATAAGGTTCTCTTGAGACCTATCTAATTGAAGCTCTTTAGCTACTATAAAATTAGATATAATTGTATAAATAAGGGTATTAAAAACAACTGGCTCTTCTCGACCAGTTATAGGATCAAGTTTTATTGATCCAAGAATTTTATTATTAGAATCTCTTGTAAGATAAAAATCCCACCAGCTTTGTAATTGGCCAGTAAAACCAGTAATAATAGCTTAAGCTATTTGCTTATCATTATTACCTTTTATCTTAGAAGTAGATGAATGTATTAACATTTGTTTTAGAGTAGTCTTGATCTGATATTCAGATTTACCATCAGTATTCCACTCAGTAATAGGTTCAACATTAAACAGAGTATATTCTTTATTTTCTTCAATTTGAAGATCAATAGGAGTAGGCCTAGGCCTATTGTAAGAAGATTTAACAATAGATACTCTATTTAATTATTAATTTTCATATTGTCTGAAAAGGAAGATTATTCCCTTATTTCTTTAGTTATAGTAGAAATAGAAGTAACTTCTTTTCCCTTAATAGTAAGAGATTCAAGGCGTTTAATTAGCTCTTCCATAAAATCGTCATCCTTTTCGGAATTTAGAAGGAATTGTTCCTTTTGAAGATTAGGAGGTGGTTAATCATCAAAGTATCAGCGCAATCTTTAAATTTAGATTGTAATTTGAGTTGGTTCTTTGAAAGAATTTCTTCTATCCTATTAGTTTGATTTCTCAAAGAATGTAATGCAAGATTAACAAAATTATTTTGCTGAATGATTTGATCATAATCTCTTTTTCCTATATCAAATTTTAATGGGCTAGGATAAACTTCTTTACCATCTTTTTTAATTTGTAAGGTGGTAAAGGGAGGATGTATATCTAAAGATTCTTCTTCAGTTTCATTTATAAAAATGTTATAGGTAGATTGTAAAAAAAATTAAAGTTTTTATCCTTAAAATTAGGAAATTCTCTTTTCTGCTAGGAAAATATAGCTTCTTAAGCCATTCAAATATATATATATATATATAGGGTTAATTACCAAAAAAATCACGACCTTTGGTCAAATTTTCAATTGCAACATGACTTTTAAAACTTATCAATGTTGATCACCAACTATAATTCTTTTTCAATTACAATATCGGCTAAATTTTTTGACACCTGATTGTGTCTCCATCACCAACATTAGATGCGTCTGGACAAGATCTTCATTTACCCTCAATCAATTTCACAATTCATCAATTTCTCTGTCGTTAATTGAGAGTCGAAGAAGTGACATAATAACTTCAATCACCGATTAACGACAAAATAAATGACGGATTGTGAAATTGATCGATGGTAAATAACGGTCTTATCCGGATGCATCTAACGGTGGTGATGGCGACACAATCAGGTGTCAAAATTTTTAGCCAATGTTGTAATTGAAAAATAGTTATAGTTGGTGACCAACATTGATAAGTTTTAAAAGTCATGTTGCAATTGAAAATTTGACAAAAGGTCGTGATTTTTTTGGTAATTAACCCTATATATATATAATTTTAGTATAATTAGTGATGCACCATTCATCCTATCGTTTAATGTATAAATCTTTTTGGTTAAAATTATGAGGACTGGTGAACTACATAAATTTATTTTTATATTTATTTTTATTAAAACTTTTCTAAATGTTATCAGAAAGATTGTTATTAATAACCATAACATTATAACCATATCTGAAAAAGTTGGGCTTTCAAGATTTCTTCTAGGCTGGTTTCTATCAGATCTAGATTCTCTTAACTGAGGTATTTCAACCTTATATTCTGGTTGAGATATCTGTTCATAAGTTTTTTAAACTCCTAAAATACTTATTTTTTCAAATTTGGTTAAAGGTGTGAAAGAAGTAGAACTTCTTGCTTCATCTGACAATTTTAAGCGGAGATGTCTTTTAGAAGAGAATTTTATCTCTACAGCACCATCATTATATTGAATGATACAATCTAATTCTCAGTTTTCCTCTTTTAGAGGTGGAGTTATATTTTTAAGGTTCCAAGTTTCTGGAAGAGTAACATTATCCCATTTAATGGTCTTTGGAATAGCCGTGTTACTTATGTTTAGATCAGTAACAAAAAAGGGTTGTTTCACCTCTTTTAGAATTGATTTGATCCATTTTAATCCAGAAATTAGGAATCGTTGTATTCATAACCTTATAAGAAATACGATAAACTAAAACAACATCTTTGTTCCAGTTATCATATCAAATCCTTTAGTTTTAATATTTAACACAAGTTTGTCCATAATATTTGGATCAAAAAATGACAGAGTAAAATTAGAAAAACAACTGAAATAGATGGGTGCTTCATAAAGAGAAGAGTCCACTATTTCTAATAAAGAATCTTTTAATTTATTATGCATGTGGTCTCTGACCAATATTAAAGCAGAACTATTTAATCCCAAACTAGTCAAGGGCTTTAAACCCACTTGAACCATTCATAAGTGCAAAAAATTGAAAACTTGTTTAGAAATGACCTGATCAATTTTATTGATCCAAATAAAATCTTTAAATGAAATTTGATTAATTTCATTGTTTTCTTGAGCAAATGATGTTTCTTCTCTTTCATCATTTTCATAGATATCTTCTTCATCAGAAGTAGAATCAATTTCTCAATTTACTTTAATATTTCTATCTTCTTTTATAGAAAGAACATCTATCTTTTCTTTCAAATCTTTTATTTCAACTTTTATCTGATTTATTTCT